>WEDG01000140.1:37500-62827 GCA_017591395.1 Schistocephalus solidus
CTCGCACCCCAATTCATAGCCAATTTAGAATCTAGGGTAATCATTGGCTGACATAGTTGCATTTTGATCAATGAACGATTTTGGTAAGTGAACGACTTAGTTGGGCCCGTTGGTAGTTATCAGAATTTAGGTTGGTAGGACTATAAGATGCCAGTCGGGGTTTTTAGGGTGAAACAGACATGCGCTGTATTCAGGACCCTACCTCTTCCCAGGGTGCCTTTTTTAGTTAACCAGAAAACCCCAGAAGTAGGCGCAGTAACTGACAAGACTGATCAGCCCTAACCGCGCTTGCATCCAGTATGCGAAAGTGGTCACATTAATACGGAATAAGGAAATTCCGGCCCTCTCATTGGCCGAAATGCTTTCAAGCCACGACGTTAAACTCTTGGAAGGCTTGCCTTTGAAGGTTTCCCTCTAGCGGGTTAACACGAAACTCGCAGTCAGTCCTGTGTGGGTTTTTGTTGGGCTGCAATGGTGAGCCACTTCCCGCCTTTGAGTCAAACAATGCTGTGTTGTGTTGGTGGGGATGGCAGAGGGGGTAGGTCATGCGTGGGGCACGTGCAGACGAGCTCTCTTGTTCTTGCATTCGTTGATGAACGCTCACAAATCCCTATTCCCGATCAAAACTGGCTAGACAACGAGTCCGTGGCTCAATAGTTAGAGCGTTGGACCAGGGGCTCTAGTAGCACAGGTAGTCGCGGGTTCACGCCGCGCCGACCACCTGCGCTTAATTGCGCCCCCTGTCTTCTTGGCATATGAAATAATGCGCTCGAGATAATTGACGACGTGAACTCTCAACTGAGCTCGAATGCACATCATAACGCCCGAGTTTTTCGTCCTGCTCTACCAAACACCACAAAGATGCGTTTTTGAATACACAGTGATCCCAAGTGATCGAGTAAAAAGTAGCGTAGGATCAGGAACGTCAAATTGCTCTCGAAACAGCCCCGGCAATGTATTAGGCAGTTTTAATCTCTATTTTCCGCGTACGTGTCCCCTCTCAGGTAGCCACAGCACCCGAGAGTGCGGAGGGAATTGAAGGCGCCTGGTCCCCGTCGATGGAAAGATGCTGACCAAATTCGTCTGCATAGACCACGAGAGGCGGCTTATGCAAGCGAATAAGCAAATGGCTATGTTCCTTGTTATAGACAACAGATATGCATAAATACTCTCTTAACTGTGGAATTCTAGAAAATGAATTTTTACATGGGAAGGCCTCTTATCTAACCGGAGTGTGTGCGGGTCCGGTGAAGCAGACGTCAGGGGCGTATGGATTTACATAATTAGCATCAGACAACGAAAAACGTGCGTGCAGTTGCCAGCTTCAACGAATAAAGTGGAAGAATGGCGGTCAAAACAAGATAGATAACACGATAACTTCTATTAGGCACACAGCAAAAATGATGGAAGCGGTTACTATCAAATGGAAATAACTTCAAGTATGAAGACTATTCATGCCCACAATCTGAATACTTTGTCGTTCATATGATTAGACAGGTAAAAAAACTCTAGCCAGACTCTCCAAATGTTGCGAACTAAAAGTACGTTCTTCTCGGGACTCTGTTCAAAGTTGTCTATGATAGACTTCCCTGCATAACATCAAGCCATGCGTGCATGGCCAATACGGCACATTCCTTTGACTGATGTACTCTTTTTCGATGGTCGATTCTTCTTCTTTATCTCTCAATGCGAGAGTTCAGCGGTCGGAGAGGCGTATGCCTACTCCCATGCCACTGATGGTCTTGTGCTATATTCTAGGAGAGTACGTATTCACGTATATGTAATGCCTATCCAGAACGGCTTCTTGCCTTTCCTCACCAAGTCCTCCTGTTTATTTCATCAGAAAAGCTCTCTGGAATACGTCTGCGTTAAATAAGCCCACATCGGGTTAATCACTGTTCTGCAACGCTAGGTGACTGGGAAACGCCAGTGACAGCCCTAATTGGTGTAGTAAAGCGCGGATGTTTACTTGGAAGCCATAACCTAAAATCTGAAAGAAATGTAACGTTGCTTAGAAAAGAAAATGTTTTTCGGGAAAGCGAAACATTCCGAAAGCCTCAAAAATTGCTATAACTGAGCTTGTTCATGCAAACATTTCCGTGACTAAATCAGCATAAGTAGAATAACGTTTGAGTATAGTTCTTTAGTGAAGTTTGAACTTAAATATCCTCCATGAATACGCGTAAGGTCAATTATGCCCGTTAGCGAAAAGCCTACAGGTTACTTATGGCTTCCACCAGGGTGTCACGCAAGAATTGATTGTATTTTTTTCGGTTTTACATGTTTTTAGATACGGTTGGCTAAGGCAAACAGTTTTTCACTGGATTTCGCCGATAGGCACGTCCCAGAAACAATATTCTTCATAAGGTCACACGTCGGCAGGTCGGTCAGTGACTGAGAACTTTAAATAGAATTGCCAGGTGCAACGATAAACGTGCCGTTTTGTGTATATTAACAGAGCTTCCTTTTCGGCCCATTTCTTTATAGGCATTTCTGGTGTTGAATTACGATGCAGTTCAGATAATCTTTGTTGTAGCAATGAATACTTTCCGATTTTCAGCGTTTTCAGCCAATTGCCCATTTATGTAAATTTTGTTTTATTTTTTATGCATACCCTTCAAAATAAGATGTTTCTTCAAAGTATTTACGGAGAAGGGATTGCTTGGTCATTCCTTCTAATGCAGATGGCCGTTTGGGTCATATTTGCAGACTCACACAATCTTGAACCCTCATCGCCGAGGAAGCTGTACGTTCACAACAAATGTCAGCAAATAAGCTGCCTAAGATCAATTAGAATACTTTTTTTGAATAAGTTTCCTTTAAAAAGCAACTTATGAACTAACTTTTCTCTCTTTATACTGGAGTCTTTTCGCTGCATTTTTTTACGCTTCAGTTTTATTGTAAGGTTATTAGTGCATAACAGAGTGGTCATATAAATACTAAGATATTTCGAAAACTGCTAATCTTCTGACCCTTCCTTTTCTAATTTGCACATTTAGCAGATACCAGCTTTTACATCATGCTTCGAAATTAACGAAGCTTTTCGGTAGGGGAGGCCATCCAGAGAAACATGTAAGAGTAAATGGAAAAAGTCAAATGGATTTTCATTAGATTCCATTTCTGCTTTTTGGGGCAACAAAGCACACAGCTGGGTAAAAGTTTAATTTATAAAATCGAGTAAACGTCTAGGTTCTCTAACCATAATCTTCTTGTTTGCGCCTTAGTTAATCTGATTAACATGGAGAAAAAATCTATTTTAAAGTTCAGCATCTTCCGCAGGGTAAAACGCGCGATTTTATATTGTTCCCTCCCCAAATAAAAGAAGTCAGGCGTGAAAGCGCATAAGAAACCGCCGAAATACAAGGTAACATCGATTTCCGCTCAAATTTGTTAATATTTTTGATCGATAAAAATTAGTTCGAAACATATTCTGCATTTTTCCGGAATAGGTTAGACGAAAAATAAAATCTGTATCATTTGGCTTGCCGAAAATTTATCGTCTCAATTTCCGCCATCATATTTCATGAGATCAATGTGGTCTTCTGTCTGAACGTGGATCATAGACTGGCACCCCCAACCTTGTCCTTCTTTCAGCTGTTTTAAACTGGTTCATTATAAAGACAGAGTCGACGCCAAGCGATGTATAAATCACTTTTTCCAGGTGTTTATCAAGTGAGGGGGCAATGTTTAGTTAATCGGTACCACTTTAAACTTAGAGTTCTGAAGGAACATTGAATGGCGTTGTTGACTTAGGCTTGGTCATGCGTTCCTTTTGGTGTGGGTTCAGTCAGCTTAATTCATTTGACCTAATGTTGACACATTCTGTGGCCTCGGTGGGGCCATGACAGCAAGTACAAGGTCTGAGTACACTGAAAGTTCTAACCAACTGGGCTTCGAGGCCCCACCAGGATCCGTTAGCTCACTCATACTTGGGTCCAGTTTCTCACCCAGCGTAATGAACTCCAATAGACTTGCTGCCCAAGGAGGATTTGCTAAATACCCTATCTAGAATCCACCAGATGATAACCAGGCTCACTTAATAGATAGAAATTTTTAGCTGATTTGCATAATTCAGCTGATCAAGTTGTGAGAAACTCGGCAGTCTCAGCGGCATTTTAACCCAGAAGGTACAATGCAAGGCTCAAGTATAGCGGGCACTCGAAGCGTCTGGCGAAATAAAACCACTTATCTCTGCCCTAATGCGTAAGGGTAAGGAACAGAGGCAGTCATACTTGCAACAAACTAAGTAAACATGAAACCAATACAACCAGAAAACATTCATGAAAGTCGACACGTACTATTAATCCGCATTTTCATGTCGGAATTGCTTGCAAGACTCCCCCCGCGACGCGGCAAGGAATATGAATGCTCCTCACCACACCAAATACATGTGGCCTTGCGCTGACTTCCAGACGGGCTAAGTATTCCTGCATCCTGATTATGGCACTAACCCTAACAATAATTTCCCCTGGAATTCAGTTCAAAGCCACGCGATTCCTATTCTCTTGTCCTGCTGATTGGGCCATATAAGCAGGCCATACCCGTTTGCCATCACTCGGTGAAATTCAGCACGAAAATAGTCGGGAAAATGCTGGTATAATTTGACATTTAGACCGTGTGTTGCGACGAGGTCCACCACAGCAAAGTTACACAGGGACGGTGAACTGTGTGTGAATTGGATTATAGTTAGAGAAGACTTGCACTGCATCTACCACATTCTCCTCCTCCCCCACCTGGGCCTGGGGTCATGACTAAGGCAAGAAAACCGGAAGCAGGTTAGAGCGCGTGTGGCTGGCGTGGCCGGAGCCGCCTTTAAGCGGGCAGCCACACCTGGTTCAGATCCCGGCGAATGGTAGTGTCATAAAGGCCACATTATGCAGGAGCCATCGCAGCCTGATGCTCAGTCCGCCAGTCAGTCACTCCATACAAACACACACTGGGGCAATTGCGCAGTCCGAGTTATCCCATCGTTTGGCAACCTTCTGAACCACGACCTTTAGCGCACCGTGATAATTGCGAGTACGTCAGACTGTTTATAGTAAGGAAAATGGGCTGAGCCGTCGAACTCACTCTCTGTTCCCATTCGCAGGCCCTAGTCACCATTCGAACCGGCAAGTGGACTGGTGCGGGTAATGGGCGCAGTTGCTGATATATTCAATTACCTCCTCTACGCGTACCATGTACAGGACCTGACCCAAAAACACACGCACCAGTATTTCACACAAAAAGGGCATTCCCGGTATAAGTTAATGTATCAGACACACACAGATAAAGACAGAGTTGGCTGGTCTGATGTTTTGTTTGTTTAGTCATAAAATTAGCAACGTAGTATATAATGTGAGCATGAATTTCTTCGATAACCAGAATTTTAAGCACAGATGTCAAGAAAACCGTATGTCTTTTATTCATCGAGGAAATCGTACTCTGTTTAGTTATCTTGGCCTCAGTATTTCCTGCTGGTTGGCCACGAGACGTCAATCTGAGTAACGACCGCGAATAAAATTAATATTCGCTGGCTTCCAAAACGCTTTATCTTACTATAAAACGCATTCATCTGCTCTGGGTGCCTCTATTATTTACTGATGTTACGAGGTTTTTGATCACTATTTAGGCTGACATGAGATGTGCTGCGTGATTTTTTGTCTTAATTTGATGTCGCATTTATTTATCAATCAAAGCAATAAAATAATAAAGATGAAAGAGATAACAGCTCGGTTAAAACAACCAATACGAAACCGAGCGCAGGGAATTATTTTGAAGCCTCTTTTTCGCAGTTTCGGGCATTTGATGATAGATAGTGTTTAACAACACAACAAACTTCTAAGCAATTTCACTATAGTAAAGTGGTATAAAGTACTTCACTCACAGGTGAACAGTTGCGACTGAGGAAGAGTATCACAACAATGATAGCTGTTTCTATCGTAAGGAGAGGGAGGAGAAGAGAAAGGAGCAAGTAGTATGCTATCATAGAAGAAAAAGGACATCAATAATGACGGTCATAATAATACTGGTAATAATACTAATAATACTAAGAACGATGTCAAGGAGGACTAATAAGAAGAATAAAAAGGGGAGAAAACAGGAAACCTACTGTTGATTGTAGAATCAACAGGAAGAGAAGGATGAAGGCAAGATGGAAGAAGAGAGGAAGCAGACACATCATGAGGGTGTGGGGAGGAAGAGGTTGTTAGCCATATTTTGACATTTTGAAATCTATTTATCGGAAGATGCTGTCATTTCCTCCTTATTTTCAGTTGTATAATAAACTGCATGTGTCTTCGCCTCAACAGCGGCCATCTTGACCACTGGAGATCGGAAGCCTCGTTCCCTCTAATATGCTGAAGTGAACTGTACTGAACCCGTGCAGTTTCAAACATTATGATAGATCTAAGTTCCTCTGAACTGCACATTTCTTCGAGGTCAATTACTGAAAAAACGGCAGCTTGGCTCGACTAATTTTTGCAAAATGACTGCGCCAAAGGTGCACCAAAAACATTTGAAATAACCAAAGGGCACGCATACAAAATTTGGCATAATTTCCGATGCCATAACACTTAGCCTGATCTAGATTTTCACCATTCGAAAAAAAGGAATTCATGAATCAGAAGGTTCGCCCCTTCCTAGCAGCAGGCTGTCTCAGTTCTCTGCTACCGGTAATCTGTTTCGGAAATTATTTTAGGAAAACTTTCAGGACCGTGAGAAGTCAGTCTGCACAGAACTACTCGTTCTACCAGCCCCACCAGACTACCGTAGGCAGACCCAGACAACTCACTAAGAGTGGCAATGGATCAGAAGCGGAGACGCGGTGAGGTGAGTTCAGAGGCACAACGCGATCTAGTATAAATTAAACGTGGGGGGAGGGCGGGGTGAGTCGTTAGTGGATCCCCTCTGCAAACAGTTCGCAGTCAGACTGTTTCGTTGCGTCCTTTCGTATAGTTCAATTTTAGAAATTGTGAGGAGTTTAAAATAAAAAATTCCCTTTAGATGGATTTGCATATTCTCGATCCTAACCAATGTGAGCTGAGTCCGTAATGTACTAGTGAGAGGTTTTTTGATTATAGTTTTATCTGGGGTCACGCTTGAAACTATCCGTGGCTCGGAAGGTTGCCAACTGACGGGTATAACTCGGACCGCGTGGTCAGCCCAATGTGTGTTTTGTGTGGTGTGGCTGACTGGTGGACTGACAGTCAGGCTGCAATGGCTCCTTCTTAATGTGGCCTTTACGGCACTCCCACTCCGCGGGATCCGAGCCAGGTGTGGTGGTACGCCCAGGGGCGGCTCCGGCCGCGCCAGCCACCTGCGTCCTCTCCCGCCTCTGGTCGTCTTGACTCTGTCATGCCACCGGGTTCCGGTGGGGGAGGAGGAGAGAGTGCGGTAGCTGCAGCGCAAGGCTACTATCACTTAAAACGAATTCACGCGCAAGTCACCGTCCCTGCACCACCCTTCCGTGGAGCATACGGTGGACCTCGTCGAAATCGACGGTCGAACTATCGGTGGTGGTGGTGGTGGTGGTGGTGGTGGTGGTGGTGGTGGTGGTGGTGGAACGTTTAAGGTTTGGATTTTGCCCCCTGTCAGTCAACTGCGCCCGATCCCGCCTCCGGGCATGGGAGGGTGAGTGAATAGAGAGAGGTGGAGAGATGGAGATAGGGAGAGAGAGAGAGAGAGAGCGGCAGACGCAGTGCAAGTTTATTACCTCCTAAAACTAATTCAGGCACATGTTGCCACGCTTGCTTTCAACCTGCTGTGAAGCACGTGATGGACAGCTTCGTTGTAGATGGTCAAACTGTCACCGACCAGTAAAATAAAATAGATGTTAACCGCTTATTCTAATGCTCATCGTCTTTGTAGGTAGAAAGTAACAGAGAAATCGCTCTTACACGGAAATATGGACCCCACAGCTGCACTCGCGCTAGCTTCCAGGGTCCCCATCCTAACCTAAATACCAGCACTGACCTTAAGCCACGCCCTCGTAGGTCTAAAACCCATCCTACGACAGTTCGACCGTCGTAGTCCGACGATGTCCACCGTGGAGCAGGGACGGTGACTTGCGCGTGATTTAGTTTAAAGTGATAGTAGACTTGCGCTGCATCTACCGCACTCTCTCCTCCTCCCCCACCTGAGCCCGGTGTCAAGACAGAGTCAAGAAGACTGGAGGCGGGAGAGGACGCAGGTGGCTGGCGCGGCTGGGTCCCCTAAGTCCTAGCCGCCCCTAGGTGTGCCACCACACCTCCATGCTCGGCATTTGTTATGGGACCCATCCTACACCTATAATTAACACTAACCTTAACCTCCCTGAAAGTTGGAATAAGGTTAACGCCCCCCACCCCATCCCGGTGTCAAGCCGAGAGATGCAGTTAGTTATAAAATCCATTTAACCAGAACTGTCTTTTAAGGGGACCTGCCCTATTAGCTTGCAAAGTTAGCTCAAAGTATAGGACGACATAGGGCCTCATCTACGCATAAAGATGTCATTGATTTTTAAAAAATTATATTACCTACCTTAAAGGATCTACAAATTTTCCCGAAGCCTACGAATGCGCAGCAACGTTGGTTTTCACGAACAAGATTAGTAAACCCATTTGCGCGAGTGCGCCTGCAGAAACCAGCGATTTGAAGAATAACGTTATTTGCGTCTGAAGTCAAGCCTTGGGTTACACAACAGAAAGCACTTCTATAGACTGCTGCAAATCGGAAAAGAATTGGTAGCGAAAAATAATTCACATCTCTTTACTTGCAAACGATTTATATAACAAAATTCAGACATGCGGTTGTTTATGATACTCTGCACAAAATCCATGAAAATACTCCTGTCTGGACGGATTTCTTTTTGAAGTAGAGGAAAAAGGTAGGTCGTACAGTTCTAACCTCTTTTTAGGCCTGTGCAGAAGTTGAACGAAGCTCACCACAAAACCAGGATGTTTAAAATGCCACTCAATCAATATCACGACTGGAGGATTTCTCTCGCTATTAATATTCCGGGCGTAGAGATATAAAATAGGGCTCTTTACCCCAGTTACTTTGTGTATATGTGCCTGTTTTTTAGCTGAATAGCAGTTTTCGAAAAGTTGAAAATATCTGCTGGGATGGAGATTCCCTACCAGACCAGCACTTTGCGCTAGGGGAGGACTCAGGCTTGGAACGAAAAAAATATGCATAATTTCCCACCCCCCATGCCTGATGTCATCAGACAGACTCTTTATTGAGCAAAGGCGAAGTCTGTTTGAGCAGGTGAACAATTTGCTTACTTTTCTGAGCATTCAAACGCCTGCATGAGTCCATCGTCAGAGATACCAGCAGCAGCAGCATCAACCAAAAAGCTACATTTTTATGGGGGACGAACCAATCAATGATCACTGACGCATATCTGGAGTGGACTGTGCAGGGCTCTGTACGCCAGCGCCAAATCGATACATTTATTGATTGAGTTCCCATCAGAGGACCTGGCTTCAATCAACTCTCGCTGATCATTGATTTGTTTATAGCTCCCTAAAAGTGTTGCCTTTGTTGTTGTTGTTGTTGTTGTTGCTATCTCTGATGCTGGACTCCTGCAGGAGTTTGAAGCTCGAACAGACGTCTTCTTTGTGCATGAAATCTCCTGGGCCTCGAACCTTTGCATTCATTCGAGATTCTTTATTAAAACTTTTATTTTAGGCTGAGTTTTTTGGGTTCGTAGGACCAGCAGGACGCGCGAATATTAACCTCTCATCCCCTTCCATTCTACGGAGGTTAGGAGTAGTATAAAGGTCGGGGTTCGAATTTGGGCCAGGGTTAGAGAAGAGGTAAAGATAAGGGTTATGTTTTGGGTTAGGGTAAAGGTTTGGGGTCAGAGTTAGAGGTAAGGGTAGAGTAAGTTTTCTAGCGGGGGATATGACAGGACAATATTTGGCCTTTCCATAATTTTGTGTGGAACCCCTGTATTATTGGGAGTTCCTATTCTGGCGGTTCACCGTAGGACCTGTTCTACTCAAAGACCTCGCATTTTTCGGATAGTAGATCTTTTTGTACCGTTTAATTATTTTGTCCTAAATTTTCAGTCAATAACTTGGTTCATAAGTGGCCTCTGAGAGAGTAATGGACACTTAGCAAAAACTTCCAAAGAAATTGTGCTGCTATGCGCAAACATTTCTTAAATATCGCTCTTCGAGTCCACTTGCTATTTAAACAGACATATAACAGTCCTTTCAGTTAAGAAAAAAAGCCCTTCACAGATACCATTTGCCTTAAGTTTAATTTAAATAATTGCTTTTATACCGAAACTCACTGTTTATTTCGGTTGCGACCTTAGGACAATAAGCAAAACTGATGAGGAAAAGCAGCGGGGAGCGTGGCAAAAGAATTTTTTTTAAAAAATATGATTTACACTTTCATTCTATTCTTAAAGTGTTTTAATTTTTCGTTTTAGATAATATTCGTCCAAATGGTCAATACTATGTAAGCAAGATCATTTATATTTTAGGGTCAAATACGTCAAATGAGCTTTTATAATTTCCAGGGATATAACACTTTTTGTTAGTCAGTATTTAAAGTTGATTTTAGTCAATTTTAGTAGTTAATTTGACCCACTTGTGAAAAACCCGGCAGCCTTGGTGGGAAGGAGAAGGAGAAGGCTTTAGTACAGCCAACGCTCCAACTAACTGAGCTTCGAGGCCCCGACCGGGAGCCATTAGACTACTCACACTGGGATCAATGCAGTGTGCAATGCAGGCTTCGTCAACCTTTGAGGCTCGATTTCGTACAGAAAAGGCGTGAAAAAGACTGATTCCAAGTTAAGAACTTTTACTGTCCCCTCTGTTATAGGTTGCAATCCACGGGGCTTCGTTGTCGACGTGCAAGCAAGCAACGGATATTCCCCGAGTTCACTCGTCACATTCGACGATGTCCCCGTTTTCTCCCACCGCGTGGTATGCCCAGGTACGGTGACTTTCGTTTTAATTAGCTTATATTGGTAGAAGGATTGCGCATCATCGACGGTATTCTCTCCTTTCTCTCTCTCTCTCTCTCTCTCTCTCTCTCTCTCTCTCTCTCTCTCTCTCTCTCTCTCTTACCCACCTGGGTCTGGTGACATGGCAGAGTCAGGACGACCGACGGCGGTCTCGGTTGCAGCGGCTGACAAAGCCAAACAACCCGTCCACGCGTGCCACACACACGAGCAGGTTTCCATTGTTAGCATTAGACCTTAAAATGGCGTCGATTTCACCAGAAAATGGGCCGGCCGGATCCCATCTGGATGTGATTGTCGTAGAAGCCTGCCCTGCCTGAGATGCACCCTTCAAAGAGTCAGGACAGTTGAGCTAACAAAAAGGTATGATGAGGAGCCATGAATGTGTGTGGATGTGTACTTACGAATCCTTTGTGTGGAATAGAAGGGTCCTACTCGTGCAGGCGCAGCCTCCACAGCAACCTCATAGGGCTTCCACCCGCCCTCCTCCTCCTCTTCATAAATGTGCGGACAGAGACGATGTCGGTAAAAGTGTTCGCCTGCCTGAGGCGCCATTAGTCCATGAAAGCAAGTGGGATCCTTTTCGGTCAGCAATGTGGCCTGTCTCTCCTCCCATCCAGCCGCAGGAGTCCGGTGGGGCTGGCATGGCCATGCGATTTGGAAATCAGAAGCAGCCATGCGATAGGGCTGGTAGGACAGCGTTCCGCCCTCCCCTCGGCCACCTAAAGGCTCCGTACTGCGACACTGGCTGGAGTAGGCCTCGTCCGCAGAGCGTCCCCGAACAAGCCCCGTGCCCGCACGGAGGCCGCGGTGGACACGAACATCCAGTCTTTTGGTGGAAGGAAGGTCTGTGCTGGCGGCGGTGGTAGTGGTGGTGGTGGTGCTGTCCGGAGCCCTGATAAAGACTTCCGCACCGCCAGTCGTCCTCTCATGGCTAAACCTACCACCTGCCCGATAATCTATAATCCTTGTATCTGCGTAAATGTGCGTTGGAGGGGACGCCGTGTGGACGTGATCCGCCGGCAAAGGCGGTTGGACAATCGAGATGGCAGTGGAGGGAGCAGATGCTGATCCGGGTTCTAGGGGCTTGGGAGTGGCTCGCTTCCGTGGGGGCGCAGTTCCACCAAGAGGAGAGCCCTCAGTGGCACCAGCGTCGACTACGGAAACCCCGGGAGATACGTTGGTCCAGGTCGGAGGGAGGGGCTCTGAGGCCATTCTTTTGAGCATTCGACGCCGGACGTGTCTCTGAGGCAGGTCGTACTGAGGCATGGGGTGGCCCAAACTCTGGCCATAAGGGATGTTGTGGGGGGAAAGCGTCTCGCATTCCAGACAGCAGGCAGAACAGGGATGGTAGTGGTGTGGATGTTGATGGTAGGGCACGTTCAGGGTGCACTCAGAGTGAGGCATAAACCTAAAAGGGCAGGAATGGCAGTGCAGTAAAGGACTAAGGCCCGCGGTTCCAAAATGAGAACTTGGTCTGTGGTAAGCAAAGGTGCCCGTGGGGGAGCGAAGGGTAAGGAAGTCAGCCGGATAAGCCCGCTCTGTTAGATCAGGATTGGGACAGGGAACCACAGCAACTGCATGGTTGCACCAGCACAGTGGGAAGTCCGGTTCTGTGTGAACGCGCTGTGGCAGGAAGGCGTAACTACTGTCTCGGCTTCGCGAAAACTGAGGTAAGTCATCCGGTTCAAGGTAAGGTAGGGTGGTGCTAACCGCCGTGGCACACCCTGGTCTTCTTCGCCTGCGAAGATGTATACTGGTCATTAAGCTCCCGCCTGGGTTTTCAAGATCAGCCTGTGGTGACATTCGCTCATAAGGGTTCCCGCCCCCCGGATTGACCTTGAGCATAGTATCCCCTTTGGCTGCTCGGGGTTCATTTTCGGACTTACTTGTGTTTTTCTCAAGACCACAGTTATCCTCATTCACATCAGCATCACCACCACCACCACAATTTTTCCTCCTCCTCATCATCGTCGTCCTCTTCTTCAGCTGCCTCGAGATGCACGGTGTTTGGTTCATTGAGAGAAGACTCAAAGAAGGCGCTGGCCTTGGGGCAAGACAACCTACCACCGTGGCGTCCACTGTACAAACGCCAGTTATGTGGATAGAGTGATTGTTGAATGTTTAGAGCCTCCATTGAGGCCCAGTCGTTACTGGTGTCTATACCCGTGGTTTCCACACTGCTGCGCTGACGTGGAATCAGTGTTCGTGGGGGGGCACTGGACCAGTTACGGCGAACCCAATCAGGTACGTAGTTATGGCACAGGTTAGTGTAGCGTTGAGTGTTTAGGTGGGCTGAGTATTCGGGGTAGCGATGCTCTCTGTCCCCTTTGGGGATCGCAATTTCTGTCCGAAAGTTTGGAGCACCAGTCGTGGCGGAGTGCGGAGAAAGGAAGGCGGGACCGAGAGAGAGGCGGGGTCGCAGGTCTACCTCCGAACACAGCCGGGATTCCCTGCGATCGTAGAGGAGCAGGCTGGTAGTAGTGTTTGCCCGAGCTCGACTTGACCCAGCTGTGGCTGAGGACACCAAACCAGCCTCCTCCGAGTTGGGACTGTTGGCCTCCCGGCTGGTGACATAATCCATTGACGAAATGCCCGAGTCTTGGGTACGCACAGTGCCCGGTTTCGCAGGTGTCAGCAGGCTGGAGCCGCGGTGCTCCGCCAGGTGTTTTACCGTACCTGACGGTGGTGCTACCTCCCTCTCGTGAGGTATATGCTCCTTTTGAGCTGCGGCACGCGCCGCCAGCATCCAAAGTCGTCTTCGACGCTGGCTGGGCATGCGGCGAAAAGAGTGCTCAGTGACTTCCAGGGGCTGTGGCGACGGCTGCGCCTGTGTTTGTTGTGTGGACGCATCGTTGTCGGGCATTATGTCATTTTTTTATTTTCTATTGAGTGATTATTGGGTTTAAATTAGGTGGACGGGCACCAAAGACACTGCCACCAGATATCACCGAACAGAGAGTCACTAGGGTCCCCGGTCTTGTATGGACTAGTTCCGTCAGGGCATGCCTCTGACGTCGTCAACCTGGCATGCGAGTGGTATTTGTCGAGTCGCCTCATACCTCCACTGTCCTTTTTTGAGCTCTACGAGCCACATGGAGGTCACACAGCACGGGCTTTAGAGTCCACCGTTTGAGCAGTATCAGCAGGTCACGTGTACTGTTAACGAAAGGACTGCACAAGAGAGGAGAGACCGTATAGGAAAACCGTGTCGGAAAACTCCAAGTGTGTTCGCGCTCTCCCGCAATGAGGTGTGGTAACAAAAGTGCTGAGGACAACGGCGACCGCAACGACGAAGATGACGATGACCACGACGATGACTACCGGGACAGTAACGACCTCGACACTGGTTGCATATGAGAAGTGACTACTGTAGACGCCAAGAGCGGGGGTGGAGAGGGACGAGGATGGAAGAGCGCAGGTGGACGTGTACTCGAGGCAAGGCAACCTCGGGTCAGTCCTCTCTCGCGTGTGTGTGTGTGCGTGCGTGTGTGTGTGGCACTGTGTGCGTGCGTGCGTGAGTTCCCGTGCGCGCTTCAAACATCTGCTCTGCTCGATTACCGAGCCTCTGCGCTGGCGCAGATCGATAGACAGACAGGTAGGGAGAGCAAGTTCAGAGGCAGTGATGATTCTTGGATAGACAGACAGGCGTGTGCGCGTTACGAGCAGAGGCAGGCAGACGGCCTAATCAACGCTTGTTCAGACGGCCGACGACGATACCACGCGAAGAAGCTGTAAAGGCCAATTGAGAGGTATGATACATTGAGGCTGAATCGACCGGATGCCACCGCCCGTTTCGACTGCTTAAAAAACCGTCTTGCACACACATGGGCACGTGCACACACGCACATATGCACACCAGAGGGCTGTTTCCTCGAGAGCCCGACACACTCAACTGATCTGAATTGTGCGCTGGGATTACGCACACCAGTGGTGACGCCGTGATTGGGGGGTGAACCTTTGGTGCCGATAGACTTTGGCGGAAAAATGGGACTCTCTGTAGGCTCTGAATTAGTAAACGCGTAGGTTCGAGGGCCTGGCGTGAGGCCTCGCAGCCGTTGGTCACCGCTAACTTTGCGAGCGACCCCACTTATCATAATATTCAAACCTGATCAGGTACAGGCGACTCAATGCAGGTTTCTCACCCATTAATGACTAGCAGTCAACTGTCTGGTAGTTTACCTTTGGTAAACTTTAGCCATGAGTCTGAAGCAGAATACTGGGGTTCCACTCTCCTCCTATTTTCTTGTTTGACTCCAAAATTCAGTCCTACACTGCACACGGCGAGTCAAAGGATGAAAATGCAACAGGAAGAGCCGTCTCCTTCGTCGGCAGTGGTCTTTCCTAACTGACTACTTTGATGCGTCTATAACTTTCAGTGCATCACACAATGGCCTAACTTTTCTGTGCTAGATTGTGGTCAGCAACCTGGTGGTTGAAAGCATCAGTTGACAAAGCTGATCACCTCTTCGCTTAGATGATTTGTCTGCATTTTTCCGGATCCAAACTGGGTAGGGATGCCATGTATGGCTGCCTAAACAAGAGACAGGAAAAGAAACCTTCTAAAATACACGTGGCTTTGCGCTAAATTCCAAGGAAGTTCTGTTTAGGATTAAGGTGAGGGTTAGGCTTAAGTCGGAAGTTAAGGTCAGAGTTGGGGTTGGGGTCATCGTTAGGTTTTTATCGTGTTAACTGTGGGTTGTAGGTTGAGGGGTAGGGCTAGGGTTAAGATACAGGTGACTGTTTAGTTTTATGTTAGTGTTAGCATTAAGACACGGGTATATGAACCCTTCGCTAAATTTACCTTAAGACCATCTATTCTAAGCGGGCGGGTGGACGCTATTCCCACGTCCTGTTTGGGCGGCCATACAAGGCACCTCTACCCCAAACTGTGTCCGGTGTAACCTTATGCGTTTTTGCTAGTAAAAAAATCCGATTAATGAGATCCACTATCGGGCTAACTTTCTGGCGATGGGTTCTAATATGCACCCAAAACGTCAGGCAACTAAAATGCCTGTTCCAGTTGTCGCATCTTCTTCCTCCTCCTCATCCTCCTCCTCCTCCTCTTATTCTTTTTTTCTTTCTTCTTTCTTCTTATTCTTCTTCACAAATCTGTTCAGGATTAGGCAAGTTTGCGCTTTATCTGCTTAATGTCACTATTTCCGTGCTAATCGTGACACCAGGGGGTGGTGAAGTTTAAAAAAATGAGATGAGGGTGTGTTGGGGCATCGATCGCCAAGATCTAACACAACGCCTACACCTATTACCCAGGAGTTTGTCCTTAGGCTCCCCGCTCACTGGACTTCACTGATGGACCCCGGGACCCCTGGGAGTAGTTTATCAACCTTCGGGCCGAGTCTGAAAAGGTTCGTTCGAAGGGATTTTCTCCAAGTCAGCGTACTAATTTCCTCGGAATTTAAACAAGGTAAGGTGAGAATTGGAGTTCATATATAGAGCTGTCCGCTCTCAAGGCCGTCAGTGACGCCACTTACCAATACCGCTTTCAAACAGCCAAGCGCGCGTGACAAGCACTGCGTACGCGCATAACTCAACCACCAGTTTGCGAAACCGTAACGCTGGTCGATATTTCTCTCCTCACCGGTTGGCCGCAGCTGGACAAAGCTCAAGCGTATGCACTTTGGCTGTCACTTGCCTGGTGAGAACGCTTGCTGCAGCTGCTTGCGATCTTGCGTGTAAACTCTGATTCAGTAAAGGCTGCCCATCCAAATGTCTTCCCTGCTCCTTCTGCGTTGGAAACCTTCAATTCGTCCATCAACGTACTTTGAACAAGATGACTATAAGTCACCCAATAGGGAAGAAAGAAGGCAGCTCCTGTTGACTTACTCATTACGCCACGGGCGAGCTTCTGATTGGTTGGTCGTTCTACCCTCTATGGCTGCACAGCTCTTGTCTTCATAAGTGGTTGCACTGTTTTCTTAACCTCTGACAGTTATTTTGAAACAGAAATCTAAATTTGATTCGGTCAAAGTCCGACATCCCAGAGTTTCGATCATCTCTGACACTGAAATTATAGATCGCTCAAAGACGTGTCCAAATTTCAGTAGGGTATATCAGCACCTTGATTTTACGCGGGAGCTTCAGTTGGTAGCTCCGCCTCTCAGATGGCGGCATATCTGACTTGCTGTTGGGTTACGCACTTCCGGTTGCAATCAGGATGCATAGGAAAGCGAAACTCGCCTATAACAACCGACAAGCTGTCTAGTAGTCGGTCAAGTCACCCGGATGCAGGTACGCTTCACCGGTCAAGGCAAACAGGTCAGAAGTGGTTATTCCAGCCAGGCCTGACGCTCTAATGCCTTGGTCATTTTGTTACAACCCCCCACCCCTACCATTAAAGTACGCTCTCACGTTATGTCGTCTGTGATGAGGACACTTGCAGTCACATGAGAGGTGACGTTCACGCATATATCTGGAGCACATGGGAGGAATACGGGAGCTTGGCTCCAGGTCTGCCCTGTCTGTAACACTTTCCAGGTATCAAGGGCTTTCCGAACATGGCCTAATTTACCTAAAGACAGAGAGCCTGTAGGTGGTTGCTGTGCATTGCGGCTAGGCGCTTGCTGCTCCGTTATCTAACATCTAACGTGTTTATTTGTAGCTGTCCGCTCTCAAGGTCATCTGTCCAGTCGTCAGCTCATACCGCCTTCATCTGTCAAGCTTTCCGTACTCAGCAAGTGTACCAACCCTTCACCAACACCTTGACACCGATCGATATTCCTCTCTGGCACCAAGTCTTCCCTGAATTGAGAACCTTTACGTTGTCGGCCGGTAGGAACGCTTGTTTCTGTACCATATCTCGACACATTCACTTAGTCTCATACCACAGAGCCGAGAATCATGTCAGACGTCTCAGATGTGCTATCTCATGTAATGTTAACCGAAATGCTGAAAGGGGCTTTCAATTAGAAAAAAATACTTAAGGAGGGTTGCAATGTTGTTAAGTTTGCAGCGTAGGTCCGAAGATATATCAGTCACGTCAGGATGTCGGCTCTGGAAGGAACTTTGTTCCAGCCGCTTGCAAAAACTGCACCTTGTAAAAAATGGGTACTTCAGTAGTATGCATTTTTCTAATTGATTTTCAATGCCCTTATAAATTCAATAATATTTTATAAAAAATATGCACAAAATATTCTTTCTCATTGCATCTGGTTGCAACTCACTGCTTCCTCTGATATTATGCTCTACGAAAGAGCAGCATTGGGCTTTAAAAAGTTTCTAATTATGAGATTTTTGAAGACCGTGAAATGTCCACGCATATACATGCATTTATTAATGTTGCCCATAAAGTATACAACTTGGTTTATATAAATTGCTAAATTTTATTAACACTGTATAGCAAAAGTATAGAAAAATTTCTGCATACAAGTGGCACGGTAGGTTGTGTTAAAAATAAATTGGCCATTAAGAAAATGTTTTAAAATCCACAACTAGGTTTTCTTTGAGTATACATTTTAAAGAAGACTTACTTTGCTACCAAATAAGCACAGGGAAGTATAATTTTGTGCATTATTTTATAAAACATAATTGAATTTATAAGGATTTCAAAAACCAGACAGAAGAATGCTTCGTATTTAGGTTGTCATTTGTACAGTGTAGTTTATCTAGGCGGTTGAAAGAGATAATTTTTTATGCATGTTTTCTGTAACATATATAAAATATATATAATACACCGAGAGCCAAGGTAAGAACTTCATACTACTTCAGCATTAATTTTTCCAGAACGTACTTTTGCAGGCTGTCGGAAGAAAATTTGTGCAAAAGCCGACATTCCGACAAGACTGAACTGTCTTGGGAGTATGCTGCATGATAAATAATCCTACTTAAGTAATTTGTCGAATCGAAAACAAAATTTTGGTTGGCGTTTCACGAAATAGACATAACCTTGGTATCCTTTTAATTTGCTCAAAAATTGAGGCGCAAACTTGAAACAAACCTTTTTGGGCTTTGCTATGAACATTTGAGCTGCAATCAATCGACTACAGCGGAGTAACCGCATAATGTTCGCAATCTGGCAAAAGGCAAGAGGGTTTACAATACTGACAGCGCAGGTTCTAGATAAAATGCCAGACACGTGTGTTTTCCCGATCTTCTGCCGCTGCATGAGGCCGTTGCGAGGGTTTCGGCTTGGCATTTGGTCCCCCGTCCGACTTCCATGTTTCCGTGCTGCACTGTGTTGTCAGTATAGTACATCATTCAGACAAACCCTTGTTGTGTAGTCAAAGTGCAAGGTATATAATTTAAATAACACATATTTATTCCCCTTCCTAGCGGCGAACGACGTGTGCCTTTGCATATTCCCGAACTACTGTTACGTCCATAATGCTAGCGGTCGTAAATGAATGAAAAGGATACTTATAAAAATGGAAGGCCTAGTGACATTAAAACGTCGAAACACAAGAACTCACCTATGTGGATGATCCGTCACAAGATGGCCATTTTGTCGCCGACTTAGTAGGTATTTTCCTGAAAACGAGCGAACTACCCTGAGGCCCTTTAAATTCGAATTGGAGAAGGGACCTTTTTCTCCATCGTACATATTTTCCTTGTGCAGACCAAGGTTCGCTTGAGAGTAGGAACGGAGAAAGGTCCGTCTCACCCTGAAAGTTTGACGCAGGTATCCCCACAAGAGCAACCCTTCTATTTAAACTAACGTGTGAGGACTCATTAACACGTGATTCAGGGAACGAAACAAATTACCCAGGGTAAGAGGTCATTTAGCCCTTTCCGCTCCCTCTCTTGACGATGTGTCCTTCGATGGCAATCGCCAAGATGTGCAGTCATGTGAATGAGTGCGCAATCGGCCAATGGGGTAACGTCGCCGAGGTGGGGCGGTCCACGTTTCCCCAATCAAAAGGTGAGAAGAGAGAGTTAGCAGACAGCGCTTACTGGGGCCAAAGAGCGTACACACGGCTCAGCATGCTGGTTTGTCCATAAGACAGGGTGTGCCTGAGCCTGAGCTTTGTGCAGTTGCGACCAATCGATGAAGGCGAAAATATCGACCGGCTCACGGCGTCGGCGAGTCGACGGCTGAGTCATACTCGCGCTAGCAGTGGTTTCCAAGCGTTCTAGGCGGACCGAAGATGGCATGGGTAAGCGACCACCTTCACAACCATGAGAGCCAAACCCTGCAATTTTTCAGATCTCAGGGTCTTCTCCAGAAAACTAGCCGTGATTATTATTGCCATCAATAGATTTCCTCAGTCTTCTTCAATAGATTGCGACGAATAGATACGGGTAACCGTTACTGAGCGTTTTGTTGCCATGGCGTCCAAACTGTTTTTCGTGCATTTAGTTTCCAATTAATGTGACAGAATATTAACCATGCAATAAGGTCCAAATTACGCTTAGAAGTAGAAGAAGAAACCAGCAGGGACTTTATTCCGTGCACATGCTTCGGCCTCTGCCGGGAGTGTGCACCCGCGATGACCAGCATGCGTGCATTGGAAGGAGCAAGTCATTTGTGGACTAGAGGGTGTGTTTAACTCCCCACCCCCTTCTAAACGGGTCAGACGGTCTTTATCGCACTTCCACCTGCGCTGAATCCCACCTCCGGCCTTCTTGATTGCGTTTTCGACACCGGACATAGGCAGGTGAGGGAAGAAAGCGTGCGGTAGCTGCAGTGCAAGTATTCTATCACTTAAAACTAACCCACAGGCAAGTCACCGTCCCTTTACCATCATGCTGCGGAGCACACGGTGGGCCTCGTCAAAACCGATGGTCAAACTGCTGTGCTCAACTCCCGTCCCCCTAAACGGGTTTGGTGGTAGATGAGGTGGATCAAAACGGGAACAAGATTAGAGCACGGTAGGCACTATTGGGGATGCGCACCCAAATAATGCGCCGCACATGGATGTGTGGTTGCCAATTTAGGTGCGGGCTCCGGTCGCGTCAGCTACCTGCACCCTCACCCGTCTCCAGTCTTCTTGACTTGGTTAAGACACCAGACCCACGTGGGATGGGGAAGAGAGTGTGGTATATGCTGTGCAAGTCTATTAGCATTAGAAACAAATTCACGCGTATGTCACCGTTCCTGCACCCACCCTGCTTGGGGCAGTCGGTGCGGCCCGTCGGAATCGACGCTCGACTTTCTTCGTATTGAGCTCCTCGTAAGCGTCAGTTCTGGAAAACTGATTGGTTCACGAGGCAGCGCCTGCGATTGGTCGGCCTGACTAGCACGTCCATGCGGCCCCCAGCGTGAAGTGGCCACCTGCCGAGAGCCAATGGCTGATGCACGAGTGGTATCCGCAGCGATCAATCCACCTGAAGTAGATGTCAATCCTCTGTTCGCCGCCCCCACGACACAACTGTTCTTTGTTGCTGTCCTTTAGAGCAGAAAGCGTTGTGAGCGATCGAGTTATGGAAGGCGAGATAGACTAAGCATAGGATAGTTGAATGTTTGGGTGGACACAAAACCACTGTTATTTGATTGCTGGCATGATTAGAAAAACCGAGCGTTAATGAGCATGTCGAAGTGCTATAGTCGATAACGTGTAGGGTTCCAAATCAGAAGGCAGAGAAGACACTTTGCTGGGCAATCCGTTCTTATGATCAGCACCACCGCTGATTCAAGCTGCATTTGCCTGCCCGCATACTCGCGTGTGGCAGCCTCTGCCCACGCGCGTGACTTGAACTCCGGCTTGCGACGCCGATCGATATTTCCGTCTTCATTGATTAGTCACAGCCGCCCACACTTCGCATTGAAACTAACAATAAAAACCACTGGCACGGCTAGTGACGGTACTTGCCTGGTTAGAACGCTTATTCATACCGCTCGCTGAGTTGCGTGTATTCTGCATCGCCTCAGTAAAAAAATTCTACCTAATTATCTTCCTGCCTGCTGATTCGGGGGGGCTTTCAAGTTGTGGACAATCTTACTTCGACACATCTATACTGATGCCATCCTTCTCACCGGGCAAACGTCAGTCGAAGTGCATGTGGTCGAACTTCACACGGCTGCGGCAAATCGGTGAAGCAGTAAATATCGATCGGCGTTCTTGGTCGGAGGTTGAGTCACACATGCTATGCGAACCGAAGGCGACACGGGTAAGCGACGGCGCTGACGACCGCTAGAGCGGGCAGTGGTCGTTGGGAGATAACAGGAGACCTTTGCTTCGCATACCTTCTCATCTCTTTGCATTCCTTGATGTTTTGCGAGCACTCGTCTGTACTGGGTTAAGGGTTCAGAACACGGATAACTTAGGGGTAAGATGACCGTTTAAAGTTCCATGGTTAAATGGAAACTGTAAATGCATCTGTTGAAATTGAATTATGTGACGGTGTTTGCCCGTATGGCGTTAACCCAGATGAGGCAGCCATTCGGAGCGGTGAGTGAGGGCGTCGACTGAGGGAGTTTGGACGAAAGAGACCGGATTTGTAAGTCGAGGGCGGGGCGATTCTGTAACGGAATGAGCACCTGGGTTGTTCAAGGTTGTGGAGGCTCAGTCTATGGTCAGGCAGCTGTCTGAAGCTCATCAAGGAACAGTGATGGCAATAGTAATGGTTTGTGGTTCATGACATCACAGCGACTGGTAAAGCTGCTTGGATTGACTTTTCAGGATGACAATGCATCGGCTTGTCAGCGCTGCAACACTTATGATTTCAAGAACTGACTACAACAGATGCCTCCAACAACTTTATGGGGTGTCCGACCTCAATCCAATAGTGCAAGTTGTGGATTACCTTCGACGGACGATTCCTGGAACATGGAAAATGCAGACCCCTCTCCAGGCAGGATCACTCATTTCTGTAAAATAATAAAACAGGATAAGTCCCGTGTTTCACCAACAGCACACAGAACCAATTTTGATGCATATTTTTATACAATGGCACGTAATGTTAGCCAATTCGGTCAGGCGACGTACTCAGGTCCGCCAAAAGCACATATAAGTTAAGTGAGCCTGGTTGTCGTCTGGTGGACCCTAGATTGATTGCTTTGAAAAACCAGGTTGGGCAGTCAGCCTACGGTATCAGAAATTCTGGACTGCATACGTTGTAGTAGGTTGGGTCCGTAACTTGAATTAAGTGTGAATAAACTCGAGGCTCGCGGTCGGGTCCTCTTAGCTCAGGTTGGCAGAGCTTCGGACTTACACTTGCTATCAGACCCCACCAAGGCTGTCGAGGTTTTAAAAATTGGATGAGATAAATTAGTAACCAAGCTTATTTATCAATGAACTTTCTTATTTAAGTCTCTTTTAAGCAGCCTGATTAAAGGTAGGAGAAGGAAAAGAACCGCGACAGTCACACGATGCTGATGAGGTTTAACCAAGAATATGACCTCTATATATTAAAGCACACCAAAGTAACCCCTCCAAATTTGACAGGTAACTGTTATAAAGGTAGCTAACGTGCGTTTTGTGCAAGTTGGACGCCAACCATTCGGTGACGCAGTGCGGAAAGGAGTATAAAGGGTATTGCTTTATATACTGGTCATTAAGACTGGGTGGCTTGACTACGCCAGCCCTTGAGATGGCATTTAAGAGTCGATTTTTCTTTCCGCTCGCCCGTCTACACAAACGTTCTGCTCTCATTTCTGTTCCCGCATCCATAATTTGCATCCATAATTTTAGAGAAAAAAAACCTGTTTTCGGTTTCAGTTACTGCGTCGTGGAGACGTGACGCCGTCTCCGATCAAACTGTCACTCCGCAGAGCACTAGATGTACGCCGAGGGCGTTCTCAGCGCACGCACGCGCGCGCGTATGCCTACTTTCCCGTACGAGCGAGCGAAGGCCATGCGACACCAGCGAACTCGACGCGGACAGGCGTAATTATCGATCGGTCGTATTTCCGTCTGCCGCGTCGACATGCCCGCTGATTGGCCAAAACAAAATTGGCACGGGACACGAAATATGAGACTGAAATGGCAGCGACTGCAGAGGCAAGAAAAATGCTTACGACAGCAACTTAGCCGAAGCGAAGTGGTCGTGCTGCTATTATGGATGGTGACGATTAGTACGCAGACAGTGCGGAAATGGATAAAGTAGAGAGAACGGAAGTGCAGTCCAGAGTCCGGGAATTGCACGTAGAATGATAGCTGACAGATATTGCTAGCAATGCATCCCACAGGCACTGATTATGTGAATGGTCGAAAAACCGTTTCTGAGCGTGAGGTCACCTTGTCGGCGATGGACATTGGGAGAGAAGGAGCGATTTGATTTTTTCCGGGTCGACGCCTTAAGTGAGACAAAATTAATCGCCAACCTTTGACCTTGACCTCGCAAAGTTGGAGGTTTTTTTTTTTAATAAAATGTATGCTGATCGAGGAAAAAGGGAGGAGGCAAATGTATTGGTTCAGACTGATTTTAGGGGTTGATTGTGGATTTTAATTTGGAATAAAAATGTGTGGCTGGTGGCTGGGTTGTTCAGCTCGCTTACCCTTTGTAGCGCTTATCACTGTAGATTGCATGGTGACATCTAACCACCGCAAAAGCCCAGCTGCCTCAAAGACGTGCGGTAGAGTTACTTGTCCTTGGTGACTTCAACGCCCGCGTCAGGACAGAACCACGTTGCCTGGCAGGGAGTGCTGGGTCCCCCATGGTCTCGGTAGCTGCTAACAATAACGGCCTCCTTCTTCTGCGAACGTGTACGGAACACCGTCTCCTGCTGACCAACACCTTATTCCGCCTTCCGACGCGGGAGAAGGCCACGTGAATGCACCCTCGAGCGCGGCGCTGGCAGTTGCTGGACTATGTTCTCGTCCGGAGGCGAGACCGACAGGACGTGCTGATGACCAAGGCGATCCGCGATGCCAATGTTTGGACGGATCACTGCCTCGTTGTCTCCAAGATGAGGTTCCGACTTCAACCCAAAGGAAGGCCCCAAGGTAAGCGACCGCCAGGTAAGTAAAATACTTTTGTTAAATTTGCCTGCAACCTGTTTTGCTTTCAGTAACTAGATATTCCAGAAACTGGAGGACCGCCATGCTCCAGGTAAGAACGCCACCGTGGAGACATGGTGGTTTCAACTGCGAAAGGTTACCTGTCCACCGCACTCGAAGTCCTCGGACGCGCATGCCGCCAACCCCAGGACTGGTTTGACGACAATGACGCCGACATCAGCCACCTACTCGTGGAGGAGAATGGACGACAAAAAGCCTACATGGACCTTCGGAATGATGCAACCAAAGCTGCCTTGTACAGCGCCTTGTACAGAAACAGCTGCCGGAGATGCAGTACGCTTGGATGGTCCGCAAGGCTGAATAAATCCAAGGCTATGTGGACCGCAATGAAATGAAAAACTTTTTCAAAGTCATCAAGGTCATATACGGCCCCTGTATCAAGGGAAACGCACCGCTGCTCACCTCTAACGGCACAACCCTTCTATCGGAGAAATCCCAAATTCTGAAGTGCTGAGCCGAGCTCTTCAGCAGT
>WEDG01000141.1:0-279270 GCA_017591395.1 Schistocephalus solidus
ACTAATTACGCTCAAGTCACCGTCCCTGCACCACCTCGTCCGTGGAGCATACTGGTGGATATCGTCGAAATCGACGGTCGAACTATCGTGTTTTGGCCAGCGAAGCTACCACAGTGTCCTCCCGGAGATAGTCTTGATTCCATGTTGTTCATCCCCGATGACTCTTGGATAATTCATCCATAAAACCCGGTCATGCTCTTCTCGTGGGTTCATGCACGTTATTTAAGTGGATTGAAAAGTTGTGGTTGAGGTTACGCCAAAATGGCC
Source organism: Schistocephalus solidus (assembly GCA_017591395.1). Lineage (NCBI taxonomy): Eukaryota > Metazoa > Platyhelminthes > Cestoda > Diphyllobothriidea > Diphyllobothriidae > Schistocephalus > Schistocephalus solidus. Next base: position 268 of record WEDG01000141.1, read on the forward strand.
TTTCCTTATGTCACAGAACCTGCTGGCTAGGCGACTAGGTGGCAGGTCAGTTAAACGAGACCTTGGATGTAGGACATAGGGCGAAGAGGCAGTGACGGTGAATATGAGTGAAAGAGTTCCCGGAAGGGCGGGCTAGATTGAAAATAAAGCAAAATCCAATGAAAATATAGTGTGTAGGGGAGCCCACTTCGGACGCTGGTGTGGGTTTTGTTATTCCTATTGGTGGTATTGTAGTGCAAAAAGGATGAACAAACTTTGACATTCCATTTGACCGCAAGCTATCGGACGTCACTGGGAAAATAAAAGTCAGCTACAGCCGTCTGTCGTTCAGGTGCACTGATGGGTAAAAATTTTTATTGCATCCAGCGTATGACTTTTGGGGTTGAGGTAAGGGCGAGTTCTAGTGTGAGAGTGGGGTTAAGCGGTAGGATTTCTGTAGGGAGGAAGCGAAGGAGGAGTTGGAGGAGGAGGAGCATGATGATGAGGAGGATGAGGAGGACGGAGTTACTAGTCCGGTGCCTTGAACCTTTTTTAGCTCCGAGTCTTCCAAAGATGGGTTTGACCAGGCTACGCGGATCATTGCAAATCATTCACAATAACAGTGATCAGCTGTAAAAAATCAATAAATGAATAAATTCAGGTCACAACTGCGCTCTTTCCGGGCCGAATAGTTTGCGTCGAACGAACTTACAAAGGCCGTTTCATATGACTTCGGATCAAGCGCATGTCATTCTGTGCCTTCTAATGTGAATTGAGAAAAGATGACATCGGGGCTATGCTTATAGTTCGTGTTAGTCACCTCGCGTATATGCGGGACTTTGGTAATATTTCAAACCAACAAACAGCCTTTTATCAGGTTACAGGAACTGTGTAGCCAGGCGATTAGATACTGGTGCTAGTTTGGATGAGAGCTGTGAACTTACGAACAGGTTTTGTGTTGTTTGAGGACAAGGTCAACAAGACCTCGGAGCTAGGAGCTAGGGGAAGTGATGGCCGCTAGAGTGCAAGTCTGCGGAAATGACGACGTCTGACAATGCGTTTTCCTCAAATTCCACCTCTCTTGCCACGTTTACTCCGTTGCAGTTGCTGAGCTGATAAAGCTTCATTTGGCAGGATTTACTCCCATTTAGTCAGTTATTTCGAGGCGATACAAATCTGAATTTTCAAAATCCGAGTATCCACCACAAAGCCCTCGGCGAAAAGCCCCTCAAAGCTAGTGTTATACACGGGTAGAATATCGGTAAACACTTTTTATGAAGAATTTCCCATCTACTATCATTGCCCCTCAGTATAGTAAATAATTCAGTATTTGAAAAGGAAGAGGAATACGTTTGCCGACAAGGACAAGGAGACTGAAATGGCCGTATCTGCTCATTAGGCATCATCGAAGTTTATCGCATTAACCATTGCGCCACGGGCTCGTTGTCTTGCCGGTTTAGATCGGGAATATTGACCCGCCTTCGTTGATGAGCACTCAACGATCACTAACGGAACTCACTCGTCCAACTCTCGCCTTAGGGTTCACCTCGAGCCCCTGCCAACAACGGTATATGCATTATAATGGCTGCCTATTCGTAAGTTCTGAATATAACGCAATTAATCCACATAGCTGGTGGACGTCCTCTCAAATATTCGGTAGCCATAAGAAATACGGCCTTACTTGTAAGAAATATATATTTAGATCATTTGCTAACCCCTTCCTCTTTCCCTTTCGCTCCTGTCCACTCACGCCTCAGTCGGTTTAGGATTCAGTTTAGGGTTAGATGTTAGAGCCAGGGTTATGCCTAGTCTGAAGACTTTCAATGTTGTCCACCTCAGTTATATCTTCTGTCGCGGCCATTACGAGAATCGAATGTAACGAAATATTCTCCCTTTAGCCTTCACTGTGATCATACATTACGTGCTGGCATCAATTTGTCAACCAGTGCCCTAATTTTTCTTCGTTTTCACCCCGTTTGCTTCTTTATAATTTCCAGTGTTTACAATCGCGCGCTTACGATTTCACGTTTTTCTCGGTGCATTTAAACGAGCTAGCGACGTAAATGTAAGTTTTCTTCTTTTGCTTCACCAAAACGACCATCTGTCAAATGCATTTACTCCGCTCATCAAATCCCTCTTACTGCCGTTCCCGTATTGCAGGATTCATTCAGCTTTTCGTTGGGGCGTAGCAGCCAACAAATTCCGTAATTTACCAGTAGACGCAGGGTTGACCGTACTAACGATTCCAGTAGTGTTTCATGTAACCAATCGAGAAAGCTGAGCTGGTGATTTAGTCAAAATGCCTAAACAGTCTCGACCACACGCGATCAGCTAATTGTTAGTGCAATTCACACACAATGGCTGTCATCTGTCCGACCTAGGTTTGGGCCAGCGTACGTAACGATCCGCTTTGACTAGGTGCCGTGGCAAACAGTCTCTTGGCTATGAAAATGGTTGCCCTAGAACAACACGGAACCTCACTATTTAGTAGCAAAATCAGGCCAACAAGGTGAAAGATACTCTCATATGAATGGAAACGGTAATCTCTCAGGGGTCCAATGACAAATGCGTAGGTTTTTTCCGGTCATCCACTCAATTTCAAGTTCTGTCAATGATAAAATAAAACCACTCTTTCACACAACGGTATACAAACAGCAATGAAAATGATTGATAGAAACCCCGTAACGCGACTGATCTTGCGCTCAATTTCAGGACAGATCTTAACTCTAACCTAAGTTAAGCCATAGCGCTAACCTTACCCTACCACAGAACCATTTTTTAAAACTCCGAAGTATTCCGGAGACTACGCACCTTCTTCAGGAGTATCCACAGTTGGAAAGATCGATAAATTCCGGAGTATTCCGGAAGTATTCCGAAGTATTCCGGAGACTACGCACCTTCTTCAGGAGTATCCACAAGGGCAGTGACCAGCTGGGAAAGATCGATAAATTGGTAAATACAGGTCAGTTCTGCGCACTTTCAAAGTCTTATCATTGGCAGCGAACTGGCGAGACCCATGCATGTGATTTGGGGTGAAACATCTGTCATTTCCTGTCTTCCAGCAAAACCGATAAATCATCGACAGACTGACCTCTGCCTCTCCACCATTACGCATGATTTTGAAAGTCAACGTGAGGTTTTCCCTGGACCCTAGGCAGCGCTTGGTGACGCAACCAGTAGATATGGTGTATGTCTTCATTACAGGCTGGCTGGCGAATAAGCCAGAAACAACCAGTTCAGTTTCCCTATATACAAAATAGCCTATGTCCTATGGCATTTGCCCTATGACACAACCGTCGGCTATCGCCAGTAGCAGGCTGGCGGGCGGCCAGAATGCGATCGAGTGAGATCCTAGCCACATCAGTGGGGACCACGCTCTTGTTTGACTTCTGTATATACATCACAGCACAAGGCATATGAAGTACTGATGATAGGTAACAAACGAGAAACAGCTGTCTGCGTCTGGCCTGTTGCAAGGACGATCAAAATCAAGAAGATATCCATTTTAGGATAATGTTTCGAAAAGGTATTTTATCTCTGTTAGATAGTTCTTCGTCGAAAACAAATTGTTTTTTTGCTTGTCTTAGCAAGCTGGTAACAGAATGGCATTTGCGAAACATGAGATGGTTACTCCCAAGATGCAAGATGACCTCCGATTATATATCTTTACAATTAAATGAGGTTTGAAACGTTCAATCAGTCCTCCTCTGTGTACGATCACAGCTAAAAATGGGATGTTGTTCATCAACTTCTATTTCAAACATAAATTTAATCCCTGAGAAGGTGGAGTTGAGGCATTTTTTGATTAAATCTGTTTGAGCTCTTTGATGGTTACAAAGCTACCCTCCACGTAACACAGCCACAAACTCGGGGTCACTGTGGGAAGAACTGCAATTTTTAAATTCTGCATCACAACTTCCGACAACAAGCCAGATATTGGTGACACCAAAGGGGCGCCTTTTAGGTGCTGATGATTTTACTAGGCAAGTGAACTGTTTGTTTTGGGCAAAATTGAGGATTTAAATTATGAAATCCACAGATACATCTAAAAAGTAGATCGGTAAGAGTTCTACCGTTCAGGTATTCGTTAACTCTAGATAAATAGGTGTGAATAAAGAAAGACGTCGAATGACATCAATAGGTTCTCTGGGACAATAAAGGAAGCTTAAGTGGCACATATCCGACGCTGGACTCAATCATCCCGTCGTGCATTCGGGCTCACTCTCGTGCCCCGCCAGTAGCCACAGGTTGGCTAGTATTATAGACAGAATGGCATTACCGAAAAAGACCAGGGAAACTGAAATGGCCATTTCTGGCTTAGTAGACACCGTCAACCAGTCATACCCAACGCTACGTGGTGCCCTGCTCGAGGCTCGAACCCTTTACCTATTTCCCGGAAGTCAAACTCTCTGTCCCTTGAGACACGGGCTTGTTGTCTTGCCTGTTTCGATTGGGAATATTAATAAGAGCAGATAGGACCCACCGATCCTATGGCTGGCTAACGACATTTGCTAAGCCAGAAATGGCAATTCCGGTATCCATTTTCTTTGTCAGTTCCACCTTATCATCATATTTCCCAAGTTGCTATGCGACTGCCTGCGAGGGCACTCTTAAGTGAGCTCCAACGCACAGCAGGACATGTATGTTCCCTACCCGGATAGGTGAGCCGCACACTTTCAGCATATTCGCGATCGTAAATGACTCAAAAAACGATGGCTCATCGGTAGAGCGTTTGACTCCTATGTGCAAAGCTCGTAGGTTCGAATACCAGGGGTCCACACTCGGGAGTGGGTATGACTGGCTGAGGAAGGTAAGTAAGCCAAAAATGGCCATTCCGGTCTCCCCTTGACTTTTTCGATTCTACCCTAACTATAATAAATACCATAAGTCACCATGCGACTGCCTGCGAGGGCTCTTATGGTAGCTCCAAGGCACAACGAGACACGCATGTTCCCCTGACGAGATCGTTGAACTGTACAATATCATATATACTAAGCATTCAGAGTGGACAGTAAAGTCTGCTTAAGAGTTATTGTACCGCATCCAACACCTGGAAGTGGAGGCAGAAGAGGCGATGGTGTCGTTTGACGTGATCTCGTTGTTCACCTCTATTCCGCCCGGTCTGGCTATCGACACTATTGAAGGTCTTCTCCGGGAAAAATACGACGAAACCACCCAAAAGCTCAAGCGAGTGCACATCATCGATCTCCTGGAATTGTGTCTTAAAAATTTCTTCAATTTCAGCAGCAATGATTTGGAACAAAAGAAGGCGACTCCGGGACATGGAAGAGGGGGGAAAGAGGGAGGTCGGTGTAGATCCATCTCGGAGTAGGGGCTTTGCTTCCACACGAGAACAGACCGAACGTATATCCGAATTATCTGAACTGGGCATCCAGTTAACTATGGAAGACAAAGTCAGCAATCAGCTGCCCTTCCCTCGACGCACAAGGACTACGCCGGCAGACCGGAAATTAAGGACAACAGTCTACCGGAAGGCAATTAAAACCATGCGTATCCTCCATTTCAGATGCAACAACTCCGTTGGTCACAGACACAGTTGTGTCAGAACCCTGTTCCAACGCGTTCAAACACACTGCAACGACGACAGTGGGAAAAAGGAGGAGACTACGTACTTGCATGCCCTATTTGAAGTCAACGGTTATCCGAAGTCCTTTATATACAAGTGCCTTCGGAATCCCAACCATGAGAGATCAAAGGGAGAGGACCAGAAGTTCTGGTTCACAATCCCTTATATGAAAAACGTATCAGAGGTGACGGCAAGAATCCTGAAACCTTTCGGGATCGGTGTGGCTCATAAGCTTGAATCAATAATCAGACAGCACATCATGAAGGCCCAAAAGAGCTGCTACCAACGACAGAACAATCAGCAGTGGTCTACAGCATACCATGTCACAACTGTGATGCGAGGTATGTTGGTGAAACGGCAAACGCCTTGGCACAAGATTGCCTGAACACCAGCTTGCAATCAACCGCAAAGGGTAAGCTGTCTATGGTCTATGGCTACTTTCAATAGCAGAACTAACGTTTCGCCTTTTGAGAAAGCGAGGGTAATCGGCCGAGCCAACGATAAGATGATCCGACTGCTGCTCGAAAGTTGGTCCTCGACGAGCACACTTAACAGAGCCATAGATTTGCATCCCGCCTACCAGGTGATACGCAAAAGGCTCGAGTCAGTTTGGGCAGAGCCAATGGGACAGTCGAGCAAAATCAAGCATGGCAGACAATGAACGCCAGAGAAAAAGAAGAGAGGAGCCGGCCGGAGTCCACGTGACCAGCGTGGAGTTCCATCTCACCACCAGGCCGATGAGGCTGAAATCAACTCATGCGGGCATCAGCGACTGATCAGTCCGTTGGCTGACGTGGGACAAACCACTATACACGCTGACGTGCCAACAAATACGATGGCAGCCAAAGGACCAAAGGTCACCCGAGTGGAGAGGTCAAGCCTGATCAGCAGCGTTCAGGCAATTTAAAGTTCGTACGCCGAGCACGGATATAATACCAGGCGGGTGTCAATGTTGAAACAGTCCAGACCATCAGGAAGATCAACAACAGAGCTCTGATGATCGAAACGAGAGGGTTTCCAAAACGTTATTCCACTTACATTCCGGTCCATAAACTCATCCCTTCTTTTCGTCTTCTTCGGGGAGGAATGTCCATTTCTGGCTTATTAGCCATCATCAGCCAGTCATACCCAATCCCAAGTGTGGCACACCTGGGATTCGAACCCACGACCTTTGGAAATTGAGTCGCATGCTCTACCGTGAGCCACGGGCTCGTTGTTTTAGTCATTTTATATATTTAAATTAAGTTGAGTTCTTTGGGGAAAAAATAACTTTATTGTGTAAATTTTCGAATCTGGTGCCCCAATTCGTCGTCAGACAAATGGGAATGGATGGACAACAGTTAACCTTAAGCAATGCATAACACAAGCTTCTATGTTTGGATAAAGTTTGAGCCAATAGACTTCCAGAGTTTTAGTTTATCCGGTCAATAGTGGCTTTTTTCGCTTCCACTTGACCTTTAGAAATTCATAATTGGCATGTAAATCGATATGCAAATTTATGCATGCCTCGTCTGAGTGCATTTCCTCCAGGAATTCGCGACCTTTCCCTGCTTGGGCAGGCGCCAACGATGTGGGTATCCTCCTATGCAAAATATGTGTTCTGTGTCCAGTGTGCATGGCTACCTGAGATAAAGGGGCCTCGTCTCCTCACCGCTGATGTTCATGTAAACGGGTGGATAGAGATTTCCTAAGAATTCAATTCACCTTCGAAACAGAATTTGATGTAAGACTCCCTTTCTTAGTTGTCCTCGTACACAGGGAAAAACAGACGTGACACTACATACCCCAGTCTTTCGTAAAGATACATACCCCGAGGTCATTTTACATTTTGGGAGTAACCACCCTATGTCTCATAAACGCAGCTCTGTTAATAGCTTTCTAAGTTGAGCAAAACGCCCTGTTCTGATGAAGAAACATATCGAACAGAAATGAAATATCTTTTCAAATTATTTACCCAAAATGGATATCCTCCTCATTTTGTCCGTCGATGCATGCGATGACAACAGTTCAAAGAAAAAGGTATTTCCAGAGCTATGACCTCCCAGGCGTCAAAAGCAACAAACTGGTGAACCCTCCCGTATGTAACGAATGTATCTGAGTTCGTTGAAAGACAGCTCAAGAAACACCATATAAAAATAGCACACAAACCTACAACAACTTTGCGCACGCAGCTTGTACACCATAAGGAAATGCTTGGCCATTTCAATAAAAAAGAAGTCGTCTACAAAATGCCATGTACCAGTTGTGATGCAGTTTACTGTGAACAAACCGGGAAATCTCTATCTACCCGTTTACATGAACATCAGTTAGCGGTGAGGAGGCAAGACCCCTTATCTCAGGTAGCCATGCACACACTGGACACATGACACCTATTTGCATGGGAGGATACCCACATCATTGGCACCTGCCTAAGCAGGAAAGGTCGCGAATTCCTGGAGGAAATGCCCTCAGACGAGGCATGCATAAATGGGCATATCGAGTGCGATGGCACTCAGATGGAAGCGAACACAATCACTTTCAACAGGATTACTCCATGAAACGGACGTCTATTGACTTGCACTTTATTAACCCACATAAGCTTCTATCAGGCATGTTTTAAAGTTGATTGTGGACGAACTGGGGTTCTAGACACGAAAATGTATATAAGAACGTTACTTCGATCCCGAAGAATTTCACCTTATTTTGATTTTTATATTCTTCCATGGTTTACGTCTTGAATATTCACTTGCATTCGTCGATTCACGCTCAGCTATCGTTAGTGGAACTCAATCGTTCCACTGCCAGCAACTGCTCAGCGGCAGAGAAATTTTTAGGGCAAAGACGAGGGAAAACGGAATGTCTATTTCTGGCATATTAGCCGTCATCGGCCAGTCATGCCTAACCACCCAAGGATCGAACCCACGCCCGTCCATCAGGAAGTCAAACTTCTAACCATTGCACCACGGACGCGTTGTCTTGCCGGTTTATGACGGGAATATTGACTGCAGTCGTTGATGCACGCTCATTATGTGCTAACCGAAATCACTCTATCCGCTCCGGCATGAGGCTCACTTTGGAGCACCGGCAGCTGTAGCTAAGTGGCCAATAGCAGAAGAGGGAGATGAATATGGCTGATAAAGGATTGGAGACTGCAGTTATCATTTCTGGCTTATAAGCCCTAGTCAGCCAGTGCTACACAACTGCAGTTGGAAAATCACCTGTGGATAGGATCTGAGACCCCTAGATCAGAAGTTCAACGCTCTAACCATTGTGTCAGGGGCTCGTTATCTTGCCTGTGTAGATTGGGAATATTGATATGCATTCGTTGATGAATGCTCACTGATCACTCTTCGAACACACGCGTTCCGCTCTGGCTTGAGTCTAACTCTCGAGCCCCACAAGCAGCCACATAGCAGCTAGTAGTGGACGAGGTAGATGAATAAGGCCGGCGAAGACAATGAAATGGCTATTTCTGTCTTAGTAGCCATCATCAGCCAGTTATACGCAAACGCCGGTTAATTTTTCAAGGTATGCAATTGCACACTATTATTCAATATAGACTCCGTCGTCACCTTCTCCCCACGCTTGTCCGTTGACTTTGATCTCATCCAACCTAGTGTCCGCATCTATTCACAGGTCAGCAGTTCCGCTGACCTGAGGAAAGGCTGTTCGCGCAAGCGCGAGTTAGATAACTAACACGAACTATTAGCGTAACCCTGACTCAACCTTTTTCAATCAAAATAACGTGTGTGACCTGGAAGCCAGCGCGTAGACCTGACCGCTGCATTAACGGCTAGATTCGCCCAGATTTACGCATTAATATTTCAGAGGCCTTAGGGACAAACAAGCTGGATAAATACTGCCCGTAGGAGGATACGATAGTTCGATCGTCGAGTTCGACTATGTCAACCGTATGCGCCTCACCATGGAGGTGCAGGCACGGTGACTTGCGCGTGGATTAGTTTTAAGTGATATTAGCCTTGCGCTGCAGTTACTGCAAACTCTCCCCCAACCTTCTCAGCCCGGTGTCAATGGAGTAAGTCAAATTTTGCTCGATGACAGTGCTGTGGTCTGAAAATCTCTGTTTAATGCCGTGTTAAGTGGTATTGATAGTTACTATTTGGTGCGTCTGTGGAAAAGAACTGAGTAGAAGTTGAAGTATTGTGGTGTCTAGGACTGGTCCTCTCTCAGTGTAAACAGAGGTTACCGGCGCATCCTGCCTGCTGTTGCCAATCTTCGAATAGCGTGTCCGACCAGCGACATTTTCCGACTGTTCAGAGACTGACTGTTTACGTGGTGTGTAAGGCGATACTTCACCTTATTTAAGCTAATAACCCGCTTTCAGATATACTTTGCAAAAGACGAACCGGTTGCAACCTTCATTGACCATCTCGTCCTCGTCATTTCCATTTCTATCGCCGATTGGCTAATTTTGTTTACATGGTTCGGCAATTATGATTAATCAAGTTAATCTAGTAGCCGTGCCAAGTGCATGCAAATACAGCTGACCGATGGCTATTCGGAGTTCGGTATTTGCATATTTTTTCTTTGATCCTAGCTAAAATATTCTCTGATTATTTCCATTTATTTTCGTGACTAAATACAGTTTTTTGATGAACAGTTCACCAATTTTAAAATACTAATATTTGTAAAAATAATTTAAAATTTATCACTGGCAGGTACACGCATTATTTACGTAATCTTTAACTTCTAATTATTTCGTTTCTTTTTGCAATGTACAAAGCGTTCGAACAACATCATGAGATGCGATGACGGAAATTGATTAGATCCATTGCCAGCAGTTAAACTTATAAGCGCTTTATTTATTCGACTGACCTATTTCACAGCCTCCCAGTTTTGTCTGCAGAATATCTTTCCAAATAATTTTATCAGTCAAAATGTTTAGGAATTTGAGCGGAACTCTATGTTAACTTGTAGTTCCGAGGTTTTCTACGCTATTAGCTATCCAATACTAAGTAAGCGCATCCGTACGTGTTTTTCGTTGATAGGAGAATAACATAACATCGTGATTTTTACCACTTAGAACATTCCACATTTGAAGATCGCTTTTTCCTCCATGTAAGGCAGATTGAGCAAAGCGCATGAAAGCTGATTATTACTAAGAATTTAGACATTAAACTGCTTTTAAAATTTTATATCTGCTAATCAATGTGCTTCGGTTCCGTTAAACGCAGTAAAAACATCTGATGGAAATCCCTTGTGTAATATTCCCATAATTTTTCTGATTTTGCGATTTATTCCTATAGGATACTATTTATGGGCGCGAAACCGAAAGGTATGCTAATTCTGAAGCACTTGGAAGGCGCATTTTTGTATGGAACTGGGAGCAGATTAACCGTTTTTGCAACATCAATTTTCTTTATGCGACCACTGTGATGTGCATTTACAATCGTCGAATGGAGCCTAAATGTAGAAAATATATATATATATATATATATATATATATATATATATATATATATATATATATATATATATATATACATATATAGAAAGAGCCCAAATGTGAGAGAAAAGTTAGTTCTTTCATTTACACCAAAAAATATCGCTAATAATTAGGGAAGCAAAATACGGTCGAACGTCCATCTTTTACGTTGACTTAAACTTCAAAAAGGTTAAGTACGCAGACATCCATCAGCAAATTTTCCTACATAAAGTCGTTTTAAAGAGGAATCATATTATAGAAAGATTTTTACTTGGTTTACTGCATATCCATTGCCAAGGTTTGCAGTGGACGTTCACTTTTTCCGCGACGAGGTTTCATGTTTGGGCAAGTCTGCAACTATGACCCAAGGGCCCTTTTATAGTAGAAAGAATTAATTACTTGGGTACATGCTTTTAAGAAACATCTTGTTTTGATGCTCTTGAGAAACACATAGAACTGAATCTACATTTATGGGTAATCGATTGAAAACACTGAAAATCGTGAAGTATTCACCATATTTCTAGGATGACCTGAAACTCAGCGTAATCCAACACCGAACTACTTACAAATAAATTCCACGAAAGAAAGTTTTCTTTGCATGCATAAAACGGTATGTTTGCGATTACATCCGATGAACAGTGTGTCAAGATGTGACCTTGTGAATCATCGGAGAGCTCGGGGAAAAACCTGATTGAATTCATTAAGCACATCTTAAACCGTCTAGAAACGACAAATCAGGCAATTCTTGTGGACCCGTGTTAGAATGTAGGCTATCTAATAACAGCCACCCCTAAGAGTACTCTTATTTTTGAGGGATATTTAATTGATAACTGCACTAAAAGAGCATTTTTAAAAGTAAGTCTACTTGTTCTGAATTTAATTACGCTTCTTTTGTATTGACAGGCTTTTTACATCGACACAGTGATTCTTATCTTTTTCGGAAATTTCCATTTTTATCGAAAAGTTGGTATTTCTAAAAAACAATATAATATTCAGTTATATACCCCAATATGCATTCTTTTTCAAACAAATCGTTTCTTAACTGCTGCAAGACTTTCAGGGATGTGGTGTAGGCTGATTTTGCGCCACAAGAATTTTTCTCTCAAATATTTGTGAGATTTTATGGGGTAGGAAAGTTACTGTATTTTAGTACAGTACTTACTGGATCTTTAGACTTGCGAACGTTTTGAGAATACCGTAAGAATCGGAAATCGCATGAAAGACTAATGCGGGGGTGAATATAGACGTAATTCAATCATATTTTTCGCCCTGGTAAGAGTAAGGATTGTAGGCGAATTCATGCGTTGCTGTAAGCCAGAGATTTAAAATATTAAAATTATTATTTATTTGAATAGTATTAAAATAATATTATTTAAATATTTAAATGCTTCGGGTTGATATTTCGAATACCGTGGGTCAAATGTAACTGCTAACTGCTAGATGTGTTTTACTGCTTACCACTCCGTCGAACTTGAAATTAGACGTTTTCTTTTCACAATAAAATAATGAAAAAGCAGTAGCCAATAAGACGTACTGGTACGGACTCACAAAATACCATTTTGCCTGCATTGAACTGTTTTCATGGCTTGTGCAATTTCTTTTGATTAATGTGAAGAGATCATCTGAAGGATTGAGGTCCGGAATGTTAGCAGGACTTAAATGATTTACAGCCTGCAGCTGTAGAGGATGGTTGAGGCCCAAAAAATAGATTATAATAGATTATAATAGATTATTATAATATAATAAGCTAAAGTATAATCATAATTATTTTGGACGGGGAACAGGGGCATTATCTTGCACCATTATCGTTCCATTCGACGTCGGTGAATGCCGTTACAACCGAAGGCATCCTTTACGATATCGATAAACACCTTGATATTTATGGTCACCATTGTTGACCGCCAGATCGGTCGTTCTCCGCATTTGATAGCCATTCAAATCATTAGGTTCCACTGGTTGTTTAAAGTTGCTGGAGGCTTTGTCTCTCGAAGGAAGGCCTTTCGACGCTTAACCATCTGCACCGACTTCGGAGACAATAGTAGACTTTTTAAATTGAGTCCCCATTTTTGTCCCTTCCATTCATATGTGAATTTCCTTATATTGACGTGGGCTGCCCCGTTTTGCTCTTTAGACACGACAGTTTACGACGCTTTGTTGGTTCTAATTACAAAAGATAAGGTCATTTGAAACACGACGCCATCACCGTTTTGAAGGAAGAAATGGTGGCACAAATTTCTGCAGCTCACTCACAGACAACCGTTCGTAATGCAACAGTTCCAGCTTTCGGTCATTATGTATCTCTTGTTTTCTTCCAGTTTTATCTCGTTTGCGTAACCAGTTATATCCACGGAGAATAAAGGTGTTTTGCTGAAAATTTTGAAACGATGCTTTCAAAATAAAGAAATGCTTTTTCTGAGTGAAAGCCAATTAAAAAAACTTTCCTTATCATTTTCATACTTGAGTTGATGCTAGCTTTTTGACTGTTTTGATCCATCTTGCTCAATTCTAGGCACCGTTTTATTTTTATTATTTCTCCAGAGTATCGCCTATGCGCTAATACCGGAATTTTACGTCGTTACCGCACGGTTTGATACGGCAAAGTGACAGCCTTTTGCGGTTACTCGATATCTATATATTTGGATACGCCTCCCAATCCTCATTGTAGTAAAACAAAATCCTGTGAAACAAGTTTATTACTGCGTTTTATGGTAAAAAACACCATTAATTGAAAAAAACAAACTTAAAGCGCTAAAATTTTGCTTCTTGTTTCTGGAAAACGATACGATCTCGCATACCTCTCTTCACGTGATTTTAGTGACTAAAGATCAAATTTCTAGGTTCCAGATGGGATTTATTTCAAACTTCTCTGGCTTATATTTATAGCCCATTATAGAACGACGGATATAAGCCGTTGAATTAACTTGTTTATCCGGAATCGTGCGAGTTCACACAAATCTGGCCTGTTTTACTTCAATTAAACTGACTTTAACTCTATTCTTCCCTGTAAGAGGCTGTCTGAGCCTCAAGTAAATTCACTTAGAAAAAATAAAAACATGTTTGTCACACCACAGGCTCAAATGTTGATCAAGAAATGTGTGTGGCCTGCGAATTATTCAACTTGCTTCGAATTTTTTCTTCGAATAGATTAAGGGCTCTCCAGAATTTTTTCAAAGAACTCGATGCATCAGCGTCCGGAGGCCTTCAGCATAATGAAGAATAGCACTAGTTGCACGGTGGATTGAGGTTAGATTCTAGTACTCGAGATTTATGTTATTCAGATATTTTTTAAAAAAATATTACTCGAGAAACGAGCTAGGTAACAGGTCCGGTTATTATTCCTCGGTTGGTTAGAGCGTAGATCGTTAATGCCTACATAGTCACTGAGTGTAATTGTCGGTTGGCAACCTTCTAAGCTTATCGCTACCACACTCTCTCGTCTTCCCCCACCTGGGCTCGGTGTCATGACAGAGTCAAGAAGACCGGAGGCGGGAGAGGGCGCAGGTGGCTGGCGCGGCCGGAGCCACCCCTGGGCGTACCACCACACCTGACTTGTGTCCCACGAAGTGAAAGTGCCATAAAGGCCACATTAAGAAGGAGCCATTGCAGCCTGACTCTCATTCCGTCAGTTAGCCACTACACACAAAACACATATTGGGCTGACCACGCGGTCCGAGTTATCCCTTCAGTTGGCAACCTTCCAAGCCACGGCTTTCAGCGCAACGTGATAGTTTCAAGCGCGTCAGATTGTTTATAGTTAGGAATATGCGCTGAGCTCTCGACCTCACTCTCTTCACCACCCCCACAATTAGACCACCGTCCGAGCCAGTCAGTTGTCTGATGTGGAAGTGGGCGCATTGGCGGACGGGTTCACGTACCCGTCTTCGCACGCCACAGCACGACCTGGTCCCCAAAACGCACACACCAGGATTCACAAACTCAGGGGATATGGAGGAGCCATCGCTGTCTGACTCCCAGTCCACTGGTCAGCCACTCGACATAGACAGCACATACACTAGGCCGACGGCGTGGTCTGGTGTAAGCGTCAGATTGGCAGCCTTCCAAGCAAAGGTTTCTAGGAAATCGTGATTTTATCAGGTGCATTATGATGATTGTGCAGTTGTTCTCTATGTATTAGTGTAGATGGTGTGCGCTGATGTAGCTAAGCCTCCGGTGGTTTGCAGCAGGTTGTCGTGGAAGCGCATGTATCCTAATAGGCCCATGCGGTGCGTAAATGTGAGGGAGCAGTAAGGGCAGTGGAGGCGGGCGCGGCGACTGTATGTCGGAGCCTCAGGCACTGGTTCACCAGTCTCCGTGCGATGGATTCGCAGGTGACTGACCAGGCCAATGCTTGAGGTGAATGTGCGGTCGCATTGAGGACAGTTTAGGAGAGAGTCCCCATCGCTGATGGTGGTGGTGGTGGTAGTGAAAGCAAAGGCGGTGGTGGTTGCGGTGGTGGGGTAACAGCTGATGAGTATTGGGAAATGGTCTCTATGACGGTAGGAGTAATTAAATTGATGCCAGAGTTGAGGGTGAGGGAGTCCGAAGGAAGGGTTGGCAGAATTTGACGTAGAAGTTCGAATTGTTTGATTGTTGGTGCATTGCATCCGAAGATGTCCGACAAGGCCGATTCGCGTACGGAAGATGCGCTGACAGTGCGGGCATGTTGGAAGCGCCTGGGCATTGACAATTTTGGTATGGGGTGCTGGTGACCTTACTGCCGCTCTTTTGGCCTTGCAACGGCGATCCGGTTGGCCTCATAGATTGCTGCACCAGTCTTCATGGATCTTCTCCATGCTGGTCTCTCCTGGGTGAGGTCCTTCCAGGTCACCGGGCTGATTTGCCGTTGCTTCAGAAATTTATTCAAAGTGTCCTTGTAGCGTGGTTTTTGACCTCCCTGTCGGTGAGCACCCGTAGCGACATCTCCGTAGAAAAGTCGTTTGTGTAGTCGATCTTTGTCCATTCTCACCAGGTGGCCGCTCCATCGCATTTGCACTTGTATCAGCATGGCGGGGATGCTGAGGATTCTTGTCCACGCCAGGACTTCCCTGTCCAGGATCCTGTCTTGCCATCACAGCTTCAGGATTCGGCAGAGACAGCTGAGATGGAAGTGATTCAGCTTCCTGGCTTGGTTCGAGTAGACGGTCCAGGTTTCCGCTCCGTAAAGGAGTGTCGACAAGACGACGGCCTTGTACACCTTCAGTTTGTTGTTGAGGTGAATACTGTGGCGATTCCACACGGAGGCCTACAGTCGGCCGAAGGCCTGACTGACTTTGTAGATCCGTTGAGCAGCCTCTTCATCGATTTTAGTCTTGCGTGACAGCCTGCTTCCTAGATAAGCAAAGGTTTCCACGTTTTGAGTTGAGCACCGTTGACATTGATTCGGGAAGCATTGTATTCCACGCTGGGTGGCCGCTGGTGCATGACAACCGTTTTGATGTACTGATTGTTAATCCAAAATTGGCGCAGCCTGTGGCGTAGAGGTCCATGCTCCTTTGCACGTCCTCCTTCGTCATAGTGTTAAGGGCGCAGTCGTCCGCGAAGAGCAAGTCATCGACTGTAGTCGTAGACACGCGCGTTGTGGCCTGCACTCGCCAACTGTTGAAAAGGTGCCCGTTAGTTCTATAAGCGATGCAGATTCCAGCTTGCTCATCACGGTAGGCGTCCATCATCATAGCAGAGAACATGAGAATGAAGTGGGTGGGGGCCAGTACTTCGCCCTGCTTCACTCCATTGGTCACTGCGAATGCTTCGGATCTATTCCCGTTGTAAGTGGCGCGTGCTGTCATCCCGTCATGAAACTGACGCACCATGTGAGTGAACCGCTCAGGACAGCCGAATTTCTGCATGACTTTCCACAGTCCTTCGCGGTTCACCGTGTCAAAGGCTTTCGTCAGATCCACTTAGGTAGTGTAAAGGTGAGTTCTCATCTCCTGGCACTTGTCTTGTAGCTGGCGGGCGGCAAAGATCATATCGTTTGTTCCGCTGTGTCGGCGGAAGCCACATTGGCTTTCCGGGAGCAGGCCCTGCTCTAGGTGAGCGTTCAGGCGATTGTGGAGAACGCGGGCGAAGATCTTTCCGACGATGTTCAGTAGCGCGATTACTCGGTGGTTGTCGCAGAGTTTGCGGTTTCCTTTCTTCTTGTAGAGGTGGACAATGGTTGCGTCGCTGAAATCCTGAGGGACTTGCCCTTGGTGCCACATCTTCTGGAAGAGGACTGTGAGTTGGTTCATCAGTTGGGGTCCGCCATGCTTGTAAATCTCAGCAGGGATCGCGTCCGAGCCATGTGCTTTCCCGCTGGACAGTTGCTGCACGGCTCTGATGGTTTCTTGGAGAGAGGGCGGGGGATCAAGATCGGCAGACGATCGATGGAGACGTCGGAGACTGTGCAGGGTTGATTAAGAACGCTTTGGAAATGTTCTGCCCATCACGTCAGGATTTTCGTCTTCGCAGTGAGTAGCGTCCTGCCATCGGCACTGAGAATAGGGGCGGCGCCTTTGATGGGAGGTCCTTAGACAGCCTTGGGGGACGGCGAAGTAGTCCTTCAATTCCTTTCTGTCCATGTACCCTTGGATTTCCTCGGCTTTGCGCGTCATCCAGGCATCCTGCATCTCCCGCAGCCATTGCTATACAAGGTGGCGACTTCGGTAGAAGGCTGTCTTGTTTGCAGCGGTAAGGCGATCGATGTAGGCTTTTTGCAGCTGGTTCCTCTCGACGAGCAGAGCGTTGATAGCTGCGTCGTTTTTATCTAAACAGTCTTGGTGCTGACGACGTGCGCGGCCGAGGACATCCAGGGCAGTTGATTGGATGGTGTTCCTCAGCTGACACCAGCGGTTATCCACGGAGATGTCCGCGTCAGTGACTGGAAGGTTGGCTAGTCAGTTGGCCAGTTCGTTGCTGAAAGGGAGATGGTGAGCAGGCACCTTCAACAAAACAGTATTCAACTTACCTCGGGGTCTCCTGCGTGGTTGCAGACGAAGCCTCATCTTGGAGATGACGAGATGGTGATCCGTCCAACCGTCGGCACCGGAGATCGCCTTTTTCACCAGCACATCCTGTTGATCTCGCCTCCGGACGAGAACATAGTCCAACGGGTGCCAGTGTCTCAACCGGAGGTATATCCAGATCGCCTTTTGCCGCATCGGGATGCCGCTTTAGAAGAAGGTGTAGCTGGCACCCACCTCCTCCAGCTGACCCTGCTCAGAGAATCGGGTCTCGCTGAGAGCAGCGATGTCCAACTTGCAGCGCGCCAGTTCCCGAGCGACTAGTGCCATCCTCCGTTGCTCCTGGGATTCTCTAAAAGGGATAGAACGTTCCAGGCTGCTAGAGTCAGCAAACTCACTCGAGCAGTCCGGGGTAACCCGGAGGGTACAATGGGGGAGATTGTGAGAGAAGTTGTTGTTGATATAGTTTAAAGTTTTTCGACCGCATGTAATTGCAGTCTGCTAGCCATGGTCCACTGCAGCTGTCCTGAGACCCAGCATTTCTTTAGGGCACTTTTTCTAGCCCCTCCCATCGCGAGGTGGTAAGCAGTTCTGTCCTTAAATGGGGCTGCTGAGTCATCGCAGGTGGCTACCGAACTTCACTGTGGGTCACGATTTGGGTTAGTGAGAGAACGACCGATTTGCTTGGGCCGACTACGTGATTGCATGTCACCCTCGCCGAAGGACGGTTTCGACCGTGGGGGAGGAGGGAAGGGTGAGGAGCGAGGGAGAAGGGAAGAGGGAAGGAGAGGAGGAGAGAGGGAGGGTGAAAGAGAGAATGGAGGAGGATAAGTAGGAGGGGAGAGAAGAGTGGGCGGGGAAGAGGAGAGAGGGGTAATGGCAGGGACGACAGGAGAGGGGAAGAGCAGGGGGAAGGGAGCAGACGTTGCGGGTGTGAAGACACACACAATACCGGGAGACCCCTCACCTTGGTTTAGCCCGCCGGTCGTGGGGGTTGCCGGGGGTGTGGATGCTGGGGAGGAACCAGCTTCGAGGAGCCACAGGTGAGAGTTGGGTACCAGTTAGAGGCGGCTGCAGGAGCATTCACCACCTATACGAGGACAGATGGCGCGACTAAATACTACCTCTGTGATGCCACCCCTAACTTGTACCCCTACACTACACCTCGCATTCAGTCCAATGTGTGTGTTGTATGGAGGACTGACTGGCGGTCTGAGAGTCAGGCTGAAATGGCTCCTTCTAAACGTGACCTCTGGCTAGCTCACACGTAAGAGATGTGAGCCGTTCAAACCCCTGATGTGTGAAATCCTGGTGCTTTTGTTTAGGGGGCCAGGTCGTGTACCTAGTACACGTAGACGAGGTCTCCAGCAGCTGCGTCCACTTCCGCATCAGACAACTGGCCGGCTTGGACGGTGGCCTGATTTTGGGGGTGGGTGAGAGAGTGAGGTCGACGTCTCAGCGCATTTTCTTCACCATAAACAAGCTGACGCGCTTGAAACTATCATGGTTCTCTAAAAGCCGTGGCTTGGAAGGTTGCCAACTCACGGGATAACTCGGGCTGCGTGGTCAGCCCAATGTGCGTTTCTTTGTGCGGAGTAGGGCTGACTGGCGGACTGAGTCAGGCTGCAATGGCTCCTTCTTAATGTGGTTTTATGCCAAAGTCTCATCGACTGGAGTGTGTGTCGTTAACTGTGACTTGCTGCTTCAAAATGATTTTCTGAGCAAATTTAACTTACTGGATAATGCGTTTGCCATTTTGCACAGTGACTGGAATAAGTTTGTGATCCATCGAAATGTATTGGTATAATTAAATACAAGTGTTTATGCCTGATATAACTTTGATATTATGAACCACATACTACAGATCAAATAACCACATTGCAAATTACCTAGATCGTATCCGGCTGAGTTCAGCGCAAATCTCAGAGGACGTTGTCCGCTTCCGGAATCTCAATGATCTGATGGCCGAATGCCCAACCTGGCGTCTGAAGAGCCCGACGACAGTGTTACCTCTGAAGTCTCGTCTTGCTGTGTGAGGATCCACTTGCTCCCT
Organism: Schistocephalus solidus; assembly: GCA_017591395.1. Lineage (NCBI taxonomy): Eukaryota > Metazoa > Platyhelminthes > Cestoda > Diphyllobothriidea > Diphyllobothriidae > Schistocephalus > Schistocephalus solidus. The sequence continues at coordinate 20,253 of WEDG01000141.1, forward strand.
GGAACCGGCAGATGCGCACTTGAAGCCCTCCTGCACACCACCGCAGGAGGCCGTCAGTTATCAGGTGCAACGGCTAGAGTGATATTCGGCGTCTAGATGAGTATGAACACCATGCTAAGTGTCTGGACTCCAGCGTTGAGCAAGGCCCGGCAGTTGTGTATTTGCCGGGGCACCCTAGACCGACGATGTTCGGCTATGCGTTTTTGATAAGAAAGTGTGCGGAATATTCCCCAACCGTTAAAGGACGCTAAGGCGAAGGAGGTTGAACATAAGGCATGTTGTTCGATCGCTTCCTCCACTGATATACCTACATCTTTTATATAATATATATATATATATATAAGTTATGAGCTCTTTTCTCGAGGCAGCCATCAGAAACGTACGTGGTACTGGGAAGTTAGCCAGTTTTGAGCCCAAGTGGGCATTCTCTGCATGCAGCCGCTGTCTTCGTCTACGCGTGATTGATGAATTGCGCAACAACTGACGGGAAAGCTCTTTCTCTTTCTAGCAAGTATGGGGAAGGGACTCTCCGTCTGCTTTGATATTCGTTGAGCTGTCAGTCTAGACGTGAGCCGTCGCGTCAACAGGAATGACACAAGAATGACGGGCTACGAAATTCTGGGAAAGTGTCCAGGTAAAGCATGTGGGGACTTGGGTTTTGGCAGTCGTTTTTCGAGGAGATGTGAAGTCGACATAATTTATCACTATGGGAAGGAAGAGAGTGAGTAGCCGCAGCGCGAGTCACTGTCTCTGCATCACTCTTCTTGGAGCACACGGTGAACTTCTGTCAGAATCGATGATTGAACTGTCGTGTATGCCCCTACAAAGGGCCGTGTGGTACATGCGCCGGAGCCCGACAGACGTTAACAAATGCCACAAGATGGATGGGAGGGTGTAGGCTCACTCCGCACCAGCCATCTGCGCCTGATCCCCTCTCGGGTCTTATTGACTCTGTCTTGACACTGGACACAGACGGGTGAGGGAAGATAGAGTGCACTAGCCGGAGCGCGAATCTACTATCACTTCAAAACGAATCCACGCGTAAGTCACCGTCTCTGCATCAAACTCTTCATGCTGGACCCTCGTCAGAATCGACGACTGAACTCGCAAATTCTGCAGTCTGCAGAGACAATCGTGGTTCATTCCTTAATTTCCTTAAGACTGTCAGGGGGACGTGGCGGTACATGGAGGAAGTCCTTGACGTGTCCTAGGGGATATCTGGGTGGTCACCGTTACATCACTGGGTCAGCGTTTTTGAACCCATCACCCGATCCAGGTGGCTTTCGAAATCCGCAAAAAGCAGCAGTTGTATTGCCTACCTCAAAACCTGCAGCAGATGAGTGCGTTAGAGAATCACCATTTATTTGATGAACGCTCGCCGATCGTAACAGGCTCATTCTGGAGCCCCACCAACAGCCGTACAGCATCTGGTATTAGTAGTAGAGGCAGATAAATATGGCCGACAAAAGTCAAAGGGAGACTGGAATGACTATTTCTGCCTAATTAGCCCTCATCAGCCAGTCATATGGAACCCCGGGTGGTGCTCCTCACATCGCCATTTGGGAAGAATGTGTTGGATCGCCGGTCGTTTATGGAAATATTTCAGAGGGGCTGGGAGACGCCTGTCCAGCACCACGGGGCCTAATGAAGGTCTGTGTCTTATCACGAATGTGATGGTCTTTTCGTCACAGCCGCAGCAGAATTAGGCTCAGAAAATTCGAATGCATGGAAGGCTTCCGCCTAGGTGGTAGACTCGGTACACCTGAAGGTGCCTCAGCTATGTGACAGGAAGGACAAAAACTTTCACGAACGGAATTCTGGCTGGTCTGCGAAGACCTACCATTTTGCTCACAGTAAATTTTCACAACCAATAAAACATATAGAGTAATCCGTTTTTGGCGAGGCACAGTAACCGGGGCCTCAAACCTGGGAACAGGTGCGGCAACCAATGAAAGGAAGAAAAATGGAAGGCAATGGAGGAGAGAATAAGCGGAAAATAACAAGGCAGAGTCATTTCAATGAGGTGACCGCGAGCTTTTAATACTACAAATAGAAAATATCACGGGTTGGCAGCCAGGACGAAAGAGAAAACCGGACTTGGACAGTAGGACCCCCATTTCCCGGTTATAAGAACCCGGACTAAGCTGCGTTACTGAGTCAGCGTAATGGCCTACGGCGAAAAGAAATGAACAGAAGCTAGGATTAGGACGTAGGGCGAGAGCACTGAGCAAAGGCTTTCGAAATAACCCGGGTAATAAAAATGTGGGGTCAACCGCGTTACAAGGTCTCTCCTAATCACCCACGACGAAAGCAATAAACAGGATTGTGCTATGGGGAAGCAAACGAGCCCGTCAGCAAGGGATTATTACGGTTTCCGTTTGCAGGGACCCGCTTACTGCGCCTTCATCCTCATTTTTAAAGGTTCTGAGTTCCTTGAAGCCATCTCGCACGTTCTACAATGATTTCATAAAGTTGCGGTGATATTGAGTCGATAGCGATGACTTTGAAATGAATCAAAAATGTTTCACCTTTCGCCCTAAGCCAAAACCATATAACCTGCGATGATGGTGCAAATTCAATTAGCATAGGGGACAAAGGAGAATCAGCAGCATAGTCGAGCTGTCAGGGCCACGGAGAGTGGGGGCGATGGACTGAACTCATGGAACTGCTTTTCGGCGCGTCCTGTGGTTTCGTGTCGAGTTCTGGTCCAGTGTCACTGTATGCATCAACCCACAGCTTTGCTCACGTTATTTGCCAGAGAATTCGAAAGGTCAGCCAGCCAAATCTGGTGTGTTTTGCCATTGCTGTCTAGGAATTCCCATCGGACCTCCGTAAGTTTTTCCTAGCTTTGAGAGGTTGCGTGTTATCCTCAAGGAGCCCACTAATGGATTTTTCGACCAGTTACGGTTGCAAACCAGGCTTTTAAAAACTTTTAGTGATTCAGTACACGCGTATAGTACTGACGCCATCTCCAGTCTTCGTGACTCTGTCATGCAACTGGGCTCAGAAGGGTGGGGGGTGGGAAACAGCAGTGAGGTTGATGCACTTGTCCCTGTGACTGATTGCACATCCAAAGATGCACCTTTTGATCCTATCATCGCCGATTTGGAAAGTGGCTTCTGATTACCGCAGTCGGATACAATTCTGATGATGATGGGATATGCGGCTGAAATCAGAAAAACGGAAGACAAGAATACCAGTAATGAGAGAATGGTATTACTGAAGGTTTTATGGGTGGATAAAATACGAACGGTCAGATAACTGTTTTCGGGAGGAAAAATGATGAACAAATTACATTTAGGTCATTAGCTACTTTAAGTGCATTAAAAGCATTAAACATGAGCATGCTATTTGAAATACTAGAAAATATGAGCCGAAATGGAACAGAAAGGAAAACCTGGGGGTATTGGTTAGATATTCCAGGAGCTGAGCCCTACCTGTGGTGAACAAGTACATTTGCAGGAAAGCGTGGGAAGTATATAATCGTTAAATCCGACTCTCGTAATGGCCGTCAATGAAGATAAGGATCAAAAATTTACAACGTTGATAGCCTGACCCTCAACCCTAAACCTAAGTCGAAAAACTTAGCTCTATGCTCCTAACACCAATCCCTTTACCCTATGCCTAAACTTTTACATCAAATAACAGCTCTATTGGTAACCCTTGCCATCCCAACCTGAATCACTGAATTTACTCCCGACGCTAAGCCAACCCGAAGCTGAACGTAAACTCTAATGGTAACACTTGCGGTAGTTTTAAACGGGAAATGAGCGAAAAGAAGTGGAGGTGGTTACATTGAACCTACTCAAATGTTGTTAGTAGGTATTTCCTAGAAGTAAAAGACTATGTGGGGCCAATACTACTCCACTCGTCACCAAACTCTTACTTCAGAAATTGAGTACTTCTTCAACCAAATGTTCCCTTTCCTTTGATCATCAACGGTTTATAGCTATTCGTCCACCTGTCTGGCTTCCAGACTCAGAGCCCCTAGACGAGAAGGCAATGCAAAAATTTCCAGTCGTGTAGGAGGGACGGTAGATCTAACGCAACCACTCGACTGCGTCAGCTTTCATACTGAATAAACTCCGGCAGTTCATCATGGCCCAGACTGGTCAGCTTATCCCGTGTTTCCTAACCCCTGGCAGAAAAATTCAGATCTTATCAAACTAAAAACAATCACTCGCGAAACGAGCTAGTGAATGTGTGCGGTTACTATTCCTCGGTTGGTTAGAATGTAGGTTGTTAATGCTCTATGCAGTCACTAGCTTTTCAATGTCAAAAGACGTCACATGATTCCTGCAAAGCAAAATGTACAGATAACACCGCAAGCTTTGTCTTCGTTCTGCGTCTCCCCTGGAAACATTTCCAGCATCGGACTTGCGTAAACTGAAAATCATGATCTGAACGAAAAATAATCTTTTGGTACATCCCGGAGAACAGTTTTGCACTCATGGAGAAGAGGTTAAAAAAATCTAATTCATCATGCCTACTCAAGGACATTGTAAAGATTGCCTCAATCCATGGAAAGCAAAATGAGAATGTCACGCATGAAATATTTTCCTGTCGCTACGCCCTTCTAAGTCGAGGTTTTCATCATGAATATGCCCTTTTTTCCTTCAAGTAAATATATTTGAAAGACATTATTCTTTAGTAAAAGGAGTTATGCGCACCAAATAAATTCAACAAACAAATTTGAAAACCTGAGATCTATGCCGAACCACCCACTCAAATTTTGACCACGACATTTCACGAGTAAGGCCATTTCTCAAAGAAACTCCATGCACCGGGAACTAGAGGCCTTCAGAATAAGGGAGAATGGCCATATTTTTTTCCTTAAACTTCACAGGAATTACTAATCTCCTTCAATTGCATGATTATCACTTAAAAACAAAAAAAATACTTGAAACAGACATTTGTTGGGCACAGATTTTCGTATACCTCTCCCTGAATTAGGGGGCAAAGCCACCTGAAATATGGAAATGAAACCTGGTGTAGTGAATTGCTAAAATGATTAAAGAGTCTCTTTTTTCTTCCGCCGAGTTTTTCACAAGTGGGTCAAAGGATTTATTTCATCATGTCTACAGAGTGACTAGTCGTCAAACTGGTACATGTGAAAATTAGGCGCAGAAGCCATTTTCGCTCGCTATGCCCTTCTCAGTCTAGGTTTGGACTCACGGACATACAACTGTAATTATCATCTAAAAATTAATTGTTTGGATAAATTTGATATTGAGGTCAACTGCGCGGGAATTTTCTCGTCTATCTTCTGCTGTTGCGTGGAACTGCCCGGAGTTTAACGTGTCCACATGGGATTTTTTGTAGAAAGCAATGCAGGAATTCGGAGCCAATCCACTGGAAGTAGACTTGACCGATTCGGCTATATGGACACCCGCATATGCACGAGGGCGAACCTCGCAATGATTGCGAGGACTGCGAGGACTGCGAGAACAGAGCGTACCTGATTGAAGGGGTGAGCAGGTACTAACTGCCACCACCCAAGTATGGCAATTATACCGGGAATGCAATTACGGTCCTCTCTGCCGGATGCAAGAAAGATGGAGCTGAATGGAGTCTGCAGGTCGAGGCCAGATTCACGAACTCGGTACCCCCACACCCTACCCGCCTATTTTCGATCTCGTTGGCAGAACCTGCGAACTGGCTGACGGATAGGTGACCAAGAGGACTAGACGTTGGCAGAGGCTGTACGCGTGTCAGTTTATGGTTGTTTACGCGGAGAACGCCAGCACACTGCCGCTGGTTCTGGTAACTAAAGTATTTGGTTCCTACGAGCGGAGTCCATCTTCATCTCCACTCCGGCAGTTGTTGGGGCCATTCCTCACAGGCTTCCGTCCAATAAGAGGTTCCGAGTGCCTGCGTGCCTCAGTTGGCAGGTACGGACACATTGCACAGGTGCCGGTGTCTGTCGCACATTTTCGCCACGTCATAACCTGGATCGGTTGGTCGCAGAGAACAGAAAACTTCTGAACGCATGGTGGCGAACATCATGAACAGACGACCACTTAGCCAGTGGAAATGCAGTTAAAACAATTGTAACAGAGGAGGGGGAGACAATAACCTCGTCAAAATGAAAAAAATCCGACATATACCCTTTTCTGACGCCGTAGAACCCGGTGAACAACACGGAGAATCCTTACAATACCAAAGCGAGTGCTGACGTCTGAAAATGCAGTATGTACCAGAAAAACCTGCACTGAGCTCTTCCAGCGTGAAATGTCATCTAGATAGTTATTTCAGCAGAGGCGACTTGCTTTTCACCCCACTTATAGTCGTTTAGGCTAATTTATTTCATGACGGCTACTTTGACTTGACAGTTAGACCGTCGATTTCGACAAGGTCTACCGCATGCTCCACACCAGGTGGTGCAGGGTCGGTGACTTGCGCGTGAATTAGTTTTAAGTGATATTAGCCTTGCGCTGCAGCTACCGCACTCTCTCCTCCTCCCCCACCTGAGCCCGGTCTCACGACACAGGCAAGAAGACCGGAGATGAGAGAGGGCGCAGGTGGCTGGTGCGGTAGGTGCCGCCCCTGGGTGTACCACCACACCTTGCTCGGATTCCACGGCGTGGGTGTGCCACAAGGACCACATTAAGAAGGAGACATTGCAGCCTGACTCTCAGTCCACCAGTCAGCCACTCCACACAAAACACACATTGGGCTGACCACGCGGTCCGAGTTATCCCGTCAGTTGGCAACATTCCAAGCCACGGCTTTCAGCGCACCGTGATAGTTTCAAGCGCGTCAGATTGTTTATAGTGAGGAAAATGCGCTGAGCTGTCGACCTCACTCTCTCCCCCACCCCCACCATCAGATCACTGTCCGAGCCGGTCAGTTGCCTGATGTGGGAGTGGGCGCATTGGCTGACGGATCGTCGTACCCGTCTTCGCGCGCCACAGCATGACCTGTCCCCCATAACGCACACACCAGGATTTACTTACTCAGGGGATATGGAGGAGCCATCGCCGTCTGACTCCCAGTCCACTGGTCAGCCACTCGACACACACAGCACATACACTGGGCCGATGGCGTGGTCTGGTGGAAGCGTCAGATTGGCAGCCTTCCCAGCCATGGTTTCTAGGAAACCGTGATATACTTTGGTAAATGGTTATTATGAGGGTGTTGTCGATGTATTGGTGTAGGTAGTGTGCGATGATGTAGCTTAGCCTCCGGTGGTTTACCGGAGGTTGTCGTGGAGGCGCATGTGTCCTAATAGGCCCATGCGGTGTGTAAATGTGCGGGAGCAGTGAGGGCAGTGAAGGCGGGCATGTCGACTGTATGTTGGAGCCCCAGGCACTGGTTCACCAGCCTCCGTACGATGGATTCGCAGGTGACCGACCAGGCCGATGCGTGAGTTGAAGTTGCGGGCGCAGTGTGGGCAGGAGAAATCGTTAGAGGCTGGGGCGATGTCATTCAAGGTAGTGGGGGTGTCAGGGGCGCTAAGAATGGCAGGAGCGGAGGGTGTGCATGATGTATCGGTGTTGTCGGCATTGTGGTGAATTCCGCTATCATGGATGCGCATGTGATCGAATAGGCCCATGCGATGAGTGAATGTGCGAGGACAGTGAGGGCAGCGGAGGCGGCGATCTCTGCTGTGTGTTGGTGCTTCGAGCACTGGTTCACCAGTCTCTGTTCGATGGATTCGCAAGTGACCGACCAAGCCGATGCGTGAGGTGAATGTGCGGTCACAATGAGGACAGCATAGGAGAGATTTCCCATCGCTGGTGGTGGTGGTGGTAATGAAGGCGAAGGCGGTGGTGGTTGCGTTTGTGGGTTAACAGGCGATGAGTAGAGGGATGTGGTCTCTATGATGGTGGGAGTAATGGATTTGATGCCAGGGGTGAGGGTGGGGAGTCTGAAGGAGGGTTGGCAGTATTTGACGTAGAAATTTGAATTGTCGGATTGTTGAGGCATTGCGTCCGAAGATGTTCGACCAGGACGATTCGCACGCGGAAGATGCGTTGACAGCGTGGGCATGTTGGCAGGGCCTGGGCATTGACGATGTTGGTCCGGGGTGCTGGTGAGTTTCGTACAGCTCTTTTGGCCTTGGCGGCGGTGATCCGGTTGGCCTCATAGATTGCTCAACCAGTCTTCACAGATCTTGTCCATGTCGGTCTATCCTGGACGAGGTCCTCACAGGTCACCGGGTTGATTTGCAGTTGCTTCAACTCTTTCTTCAAAGTGTCCTTGCTTTGACATTCCAAGTAGAAACGTCATAACATTCAAAGACACGATGTGTCCAGCACCTGTGTATGTAACAATAAGCAACCGCATTCCCTCATGATAAGCAAACCCATTAACTTTGGTCATTACAATGCACACGCTAACCACCAGACTTGCTGGTGACTTTGGAATCCCTGCATGAATTAGCGACCTTGAAAATTCACAATTCTGGTGACTGCCATCGTTAACTTTCTCAAGGTCAGCCATTGGTGATCAGTGGTCCGCACATCGCATGCTCTAACCGTAGACTGGTTTGGTTAAACTCATTTTTGGAACAACTTATCAAGAAGAATGATATAAATAGTCAACGCTCTTGTGCCTGACTTCTTTCTACTGAACAGATGGCATTTCCGTTACCTTCTACTTTTATCGAATTAAATAATGATATAAATAAAGTATGCTGGAAGGTACTGAAGTAATTATTAGTTTACAAATTTTCTGGCACTGATCACCAACATCTTGCTTGCAATTACGAAAACATGCACACCTGCCAGGTGCCTGAGTCTAAATCCGCACATTTGCGCCAGAAAACTTAGAACTTACACTTCGGCATCAAGTTAAATGCTACTCATTACGATGTCAGTAGGGTGTAGTTCCCGTGATCGATCTACAATCCCTGAAACTACGAGAATGTAGAGCATCGCGTTTTCTGATGACTCCTCTAATAGCTATCAATTTCGCTAAAAGCCTTTTTACGTCACAGTCAGGCTGGTGCCAATAATGCTTCCGAGTAACGAGTCTAAGTCTTCCAGGTTTCTGAAATATTGTCACATCAACAATACCCTTACATTCAATCAATCTTCCTTCCTTTTGCTTTCAAGCCGAGGCTGCCGAGCTTCCCACAACTGGGTCAAAATTAATTACTCAAATCTGCCAAAACACTAACTAGTTAAGTAAGCCTGGTGGACATCTGATGGATTTTGGATTGACTGTTTGGGGAATCCTGTTTGCGCAGTCAGCTTACAGCAGCCGAATTGATGGGTTTCACGCATTGCAGTAGAGTGGACGTGTAAATTGATCCACTTGGGATTAAACACACGCCTCCCCTTGGGGTCTCGTAGCTCAGTTGGCTAGAGCGTTGGCTGTACTGAAGTCCTTCCCTTGCTTTCGTGGGTTCGATCCCACCTAGGTCACTGAATTCATCACAATGTGGCGGCAAGAGTTACTAACTCAGTCAAAAGGGCTCAACAACAAGACACGTCAACCCTTTCATTAACACTAGCCATGAACATAGAGGAATCGCCCAAGGCGAAAAGCGTGTGCCCTCGGACTGAATCAGACAATCGAACTCGGGTCGAAAATAAATCTCATTACCAGAGCCCTAAAGGCGTATATTCAGTACTCGCACAATTGCTAGCCAACCCCTAGTATTAGAGTGCGTGCGTTTGTCTGCTGGAGCACATATGTTTCTGGATCATATAATTTCCATCTTTCCCCAAATTTTACAAGAAAAATGACTTCCTTGTCAATAGTAACCGAAAAATACATGAAATTTCTGCTGACTTTCTTCCAAATTCTGAAGATAAATAGCCTTGACCAGTTAAAAGCCGTGCCCATCAAATAAAAGGTTGGCAGATCGTGGGATGGTGTGCAGAGAGAGTAGGAATGATCATTTACCAGTTGCCCGAACATGCTGGGGGCACCGCGATAATCTCTTTTACTACGCAGGTGAGCCGGCATAATTGAGACATTCCAGTCACGCAGCGGTCGAAACATTTTTCCTGTGGAGGGAGGGTTACAGCTGTGGTTGTAAGAGACGTGTGACAGATTCAGGTACGTTCTCGATATACAGCATTGCCCGCCACACTTTCGGTTGTTCTATTGTTGGTCTTATAGCTTGCCTCGGTTGTCTGCTGCGTTCTATAAAGCTACAAGGAAAACCGTTGGAGGTGAACATTCGTCGAAGATAATGGAGTTCGGCTGCTTTGTCGTCTGCCTCGCTGTAAAGCGTACGGAAGCAGCTGCGTTTTTCACACCATGGGTGGTTACTTTCGTAAATGAGGGCCTGACGTGTGCTAGGGACCGTCGTCTTTAGGCTCCCGTCGGTCTACCGGTGGAACAGGACGCCTAGGAACGCTATTTATCTGTTGTGAACTGAATGTGCGGATAAACGGAGTTCAGGAGCGCGTGAAATTCGGAGACCATTTCGCGCTTGAGAACGACGAAATTATCGTCCACATGCTGTGCCCAAAATATTGGTTTGCGTTTCTTGAACACATATGGCTCTAACTTTTGAAGAACCGCCTCAGCAATGAAACCAGACAGCGGCGAACCCATCGAATTTCCTTTAATCTGTTCATAAACCGTTCTCTCAAAGGGAGGCAGAAAGTGAGCAGCTGGATGAGGTGCGCACGTTTAGGCTTATTGCTCCCCTCGTGATATCGGCTCTCAAGCAGGTCGCTGACAGTTTCAATTGCAAGGCCCTGAGGAATTCAGTTGAACAGTGAGGTAACATCAAATGATACCATGACTTCGGCTGCATTAAGGCGTAAACCACGAAGTCTTTTGAAGAAATGGACGGCTGAACGGACCCTTATATCGGAGTCTGATCTAAGACAGTTCAGACGTCGGAACAGCCATTTGGCCAGATTGAATGTGGGTATTCCGCACAGAGATCTGATAAGCCAAAGTGAAGCATCATGCTTGTGTACTTTGGGCAGCCCGTAAAATCTCACCATGATTGAAGCTGTAGGTTCTATTGTCAGTCGTTGAGCTTTTCAGATGGCACCGCTACTCTACAAACTAACGAGCGTCGCGTTGATTTTTGCTACCAGCTTCTTCCTCGGATCTCCATCGCACCTGAGGTACGCATGACGGTCATCAAGTAGAGCGCTGGCCTTCCGGAGGCATTCCGACTGATCGTGTACTACTGTGGAACGTCCCTTGTCGGCTGGCAGAATCACGATGCTCCTGTCAGTGTCCTGAGGGCATCCTGCTTCATTCTTGGAATAGCCACACGTGGTTTGTGTGTCAACAGTAAGGACATTACTTGTTGTCTGATGATGGGGCTTTGTATCGTCCGCCTCCTGGGAGTGTTTTAAGACCCACAAGGTTAACCAGAAGGATGCTGCATGTTTTAGGACTTGAATCTGTACCGTCATCAGTTTTTGGAGGATAAATTGAGGACCAGAGTCTCGTCATGATCTTATGTGTTGGGACTTAAATTTTGGAATTTAAATCTCAGCCCCATATCTCGTCTAGATCGTAATTCTCCGGCTCGATTGTTAATCATTCGGTCCAGCGGGGACGCACCGTTCTCTCCTATGAGCTCTTAACACTTCGGAATGATCTGACTCAAAATTCTGTGGTATTTCTGCAGCCTCAACTGGCAGTCCTGAATAAGAGCACTAGTAGTTCACCTGACAATAAGAGGTCTGGTCGTGAGACGCAAGGCCTCCCTTTCACGTGCCAAAACGCGAACGTCGTTTATCGTTTTTAGTGCGGTTTCCGTGATGCGAACTATGTCGGAGATACCGATAAGCGACTATAGACCCACATGAGTGAGCACGCAAGGATGATTAGAAGGATGGATCAGCTCTCATTGATGGCTAAACACTATCCAACCTCTGGACATCCATTTTTTCTAGGACGCCAAAATCCTAGGCCATTGGTGGCGGGTTCGAATCACAGGTGGTCCCGCTTGGGATTTGGTATGACTGGCTGATGACGTCTAATAAGCCAGAAACGGCCATTCCAGTCTCCCTGGTCTTTGTCGGTTCCACGTTAATATATATATATATATATATATATATATATATATATATATATATATATATATATATATATATATATAAGGTGATAAGGTGAAACCAACCCAGGTTAAAAAAGACACCATACTGACAACCCAAGCAATAAGTAGTACTTGAGGAAATTTAAAAAAAGTTGAAATTTATAAACGATGGTATCTAACAGGAAGCATTCGTGTAAGGCTGGGGGACCCATTAGTGAGCCAAACCCCTCACAGCTAGGCCATGCAGCGGCAGAATATCGGCAAAATACGTGTCTGGTTTTCTAGCTAGTACTTGTGCTGCAGGTATGGTGCATTGTTTAACCCCAGGTAGCTTTATGTACAATTTCCACACCCTTACTTTAACTGTAAATTTAACCCTCCCAACCCCAATGTCCCTGGAATTTTATTTAAGATCGCGTGTAATATGGGTGTTCATGTTCCCGTGACCTACCGGAGTCATTGCTTATGTAGCCCATCCTTCCTACAAGGAATGCATTTAGCTCTTGATTCAGCATTGCATCTTACTCAGGATGACTTGGAACTTCAAACTTTAGACCCAAATGCATCGTCCTTCTCAGGGAATGGATATCCGATCCAAAATCTTATGGATTATTAGATTTTCATTCTTACGCGGTCACCTACGAGGATTGCATTTTGTAGCGACAAAGGAACGCAAACTTCTACATTATATTAGATAGCCAGATCATAGTGGTCCACGCCACAATCCAATGGAATTTAAATCTCAATCACATCGTGTTTAGGTAAGGCATATTAATCACAGAAGATTTTTCAGTTTAAAATACATTTGTATGCGTGTTTGATACTATAATTGAGTTTTTTTGCTGTATACTTGTTTTCCTTCCAGAAAACTAATTTTATAGGGATGGTCATTCGGGGTCGGAAAGCTTGAATGAATTTACAACATCCGAATGGGAAGTCAAAGGGGTTTAACCTCTCGTAATCTTGAGGATGGTCCCAGAGCGTCCGTAGGTAAGTTGGGGATTAATTGAAGATGAACTCAAAAACACAGTGTCGAAGATAAATAAAGTTCGCCAAAATATTGTCTGAAAAAAATTCTCATCCCTCCAACCTCCCAAAAATCCATTTCAACTCCCTAAATAAACGTTAACTTCACGGACACCTTACTGCTCTTTTAGCTATAAGGAGATCCTATCCTTTCAACGCTCCCCAAAATGCAAATCCAAATTCCGAGGACAATAGATGTCCACTTCATTGGGGAAAATATGTCCCAGTTTGTGTGTAGTTCGAAAGCACCCCTGGTCGGCTCTCTTCACGATGGTCGGCGGCGATTACCAGTGCCTGGCCGTTATTACCCGTCTACATCGGCAGCGTCCAGGCGTGACTCCTTGCGTATGCGACAGAAGAATAGGAGGGTAGAAAACTATTGGGCTCCAGTACTACATCACTTGTGCGCCAGGTAAACTGCTATTCGATTTGCAGAGCCATGCTGTGCCTTTAAACGTGCACGCTCGCCTTAGAGCCCGTCCGCCAATCACTGCACCGCACAGTTCGCCGCACCGGCACTTGCGACCAACCAACCCTGCATCTCATTGGTCACTTCAAGGGCAGTAACGCTGGGGTAGAAGAAAAGTTTGGGCGCAGAATTAAGCGCCCGAAAAGTTTGTTTTGCTGAATGGCCTGCGCCAACGAGCATTCTTTTCGTGGTCTCAAAAATGTGATTTGGGCACGGAGCCACTTTAGAAAAAAGCGGGGAAGTCCTTGGGACGCCAGCCGTGCAGTTCAAAATCTAGGACAAGGCAAAATTTGCCTTGTGAGAAAGATTTTAACCTGGATTCTCCTGATGCCTGCAATAAAAACCAAATACTAGAGCCTGAGAAAACTATAAAAAAGTTGTTTTATTTGGTACCCATAAGGGCACCGTCACACTACAACTGTTTTTGCACTTTGCTTTTAAAATGCACGGCCCCAACGGATTTATTCAGATTTCTTCGTATCATTTTTCCAGAAAATACTATACTGAAATTGAATCCGGTCAACAAATTTGAAGTCAGATACTTTACCATCGACACATGGGTCCATGCTGCACTGAGAGCATGTAAATTAATTTCGAGCTAAGAAACCGGTGCTGGGCAGAATAACATTATAAACAAATACAAGGGAATTTGGAATGGCCATTAGTGGCTTATTAGACGCTGTCATCAACTTATAACGATCGCAGCCGACGGAGCATCCAAAATCTACCCAAATGACATTCAAATTATACACCTGGCAGGGGTTAACTTGAGGCATACGGGCTGACAACTCCAAAGAAATGAAAAGATTATATTCCAAATGCCGTAAACTTCCTCAATAAGCTTCTCGATTATGTATTGATTGTGGATATGCGACCGCCAGTCCAAGCTGAACGTGGATAGTTTGTCCTGTGGTGAGGTCAGATGATGTTGAACGCACGCGAGTGCGGCTGACGGTGATTGGACCCCTAATTCGTATGCAAGAACATTCAGCTAACCGATCTAGCAAAGTCGGACTCTAGGTAGAGGTCTTCCTGGCCCAGGATATGAGTGGCTGACGATGACCACTAAAAGGTTATGGTTTATTTCAGTTTTCCGTTTTCTTTTTGGTAAGAATGCCTTGTATGGCCGCCTACACAAGACGCAGGAAAAGGAAACGCCCACAAGGCATGTGACTTTGCGCTCACTTCCAAGAAATGTATGTTTAGGATGAAAATGAGAGTTAAGCTTAAGTTTAAGGCTAGGTTTAAGCTTGCAGTTAATGTCAGGGTTGGGCTTAGGGTGGTGATTAGCCCACGGTTTAAGGCTATTATCATGTTAATTGTGGGGTTTCCAGTTAGAGCATGGCTAAGGTTAAGATTAAGGTGAAAGTTTAGTGTTAGTTTAAGGGACGTTTCAAACCCACGTATACCCTAATTAGCAGCGCAGTCTAGCCCCCTTCACACCTTTTTATCATCCTATAAGCGACAGTTTTCTTTCTCCTTAAAACCCCGCTAACCACATAAATTTTGAATCTCGTCCAAATATTTGATTTCGGCCAGGTCGATGCGCATCCGAAGTTCTACAAAAAGTTTTCACTGTCTGTCAACCACCAAGTCAACTGACAAGAGAGTTTGGCATGTTTATTGACGATTGTTCGACCGTCAGTTTTGGCGAAGTCCAAAGTGTGCCCCACAAAATTTTGGCGCAGGCGCTATAACTTTCGCGCGATTATGTTGATTATGGAAGTTGTCTTTCGCTGCATCCACCTCACTCTCTCCTAGCCCACCTGGATCCGATGTCATTTCCAAGGCAAGTAGACTGGAGGCAGTATCTGGCGCAGATGGTTGGCGCGGCCGGAGCCGCCCTCCAAGCATGCTGCCACACCTGCCTTAGATCCCGCGTAATGGGAGTGCCATAGAGGTCACATGATGAAAGGAGCCATTGCAGCCTAACTCTCAATCCGCCAGTTGACCATTCTACACAAACGTACATTTTGCTGACTGCAAGGTCCTAGTTAGCCCGTCAGTGCACGCCTGGTTTGATCAAAGATTCCTCGCACAGTTCATTCAACGAATAAGACACTTAACTGCTCAAATTTAACTTCAAATCTACAAAACTGTCCCTCAAACGCTCGGTTTTGCATCAGATTTTGCGTAGAAGAGTCTCTGTCTCGGAAAACCTGCCCAAGGGTCATTTACGTACATAACTAGAGCACCGCCGCGCATTGACTACTAAAGCCCACTCTGAAAATGAGAAGTTTCATCTGAGTACCGTTAAAGGCTTTCTGGTCGGGCTTTGGCACATTGATCACTTACTGAAGAGTCGTAATCACTATTCAACTGTCCATGTGTGTGAAATTATACGTCCTGAGCACATCCTACTCGAAATTACGTCACAACCGCGTGTGAACTCTACCTATTAACTAGCAACCTACCTCGTGTTATAGATTTCGATGAGGCAAAGCAATCTAAGTGCCAGAAATAACAAAATATTGACTGTTAATCTTTATAGCCCAGAGGGGATTTTTGTGTGTCGAGATCTTTCAAGGCAACGAACTTTGATTCTGGTATTTTCAGTCACTGAAGGCTACAAAACGCCAGTCAGGAATTTATCCTGTCTCTTTTCGAAATTGATCGAAGCGTCCAGATGTCAAGCTAGTATGCGTGTTCGGTTGAGTAATTTGTTATGTTCGCCCATTCTGAAGTCCATAAACTTTACAACATCCAATATTTTTTTCAAAAACCGGTTATGTATTCGATTTCATCGTACGTATTAGTTGGCTATACAGTGAACTCCATGTAGTTAAATCGGTTCCAATATTCCTTGGTGCTTTTCGGGAATCGAGTTCAATTTTTGAAGAGCGTCTCTTCACAGTCAACTACCAGAGAAGATTACCATACTCATTGCGTTAACGCGTACGTCTAATGCTATAAGTGCTTCTGGTTAAAGGATCACGTGGTTTATCTTCACCAAAAGCAGATCAAAAGCGACTCCAATGGAGACCTTGATGAGTGAGGTACCTGCTATTTTGGAGTTGTTTATGTGTTTGGGTCATCGGACGCTGAACTACGACCCACCCCCTCCACCTTCTACATTTGATCACGTGAAAAATTTCAGAGGGTTATCTGTGCTCTTGTGTCCTAATATTAACCGTAATACTAACCCTCACGCTTGTAACCCCGACTCAGCTAATTCCAACCTTAACCCCAATAATCCTAAACTTCCCAGAAACTTAGAGCAAGACCACCTGCATTACGTGGGGTCCATATTCCCCTGCCTTTCTGTGTATTCTTACAATCCTCGGTGGTAGATTACCGCCTACTCGAAAGTACGCCACACTCCATCCACCTTAAATTGCTTAGCCTTACCAATTTATGAGTTGATTGGGTCATATTCGCTGCTTTTTAGAAACCAAGCGCTCGTCAGATTAGGCTCACCGGAACAAAAAGATGATTGCACAAAAGCTCCTCTCCTCATACGATGCTTTACCACCTTAATTTGTACCTAGTATGTTGATAGTGATGCGCGTAAACATCCGAGTGGATTGTCAAGAGACCGTAGCACACAGCCGTCAAAACAGCATTTTATTTATATCTGGCAATGCGACCGTTCTGACTCCTTTCCCACCTGGCGATAAACCGCAACCAGACATCGAAGCGCTTCAAAAACCTGCGTCTACTAAAACGGAAATAGAGAGGACTCTGCGGTCACTTGGGTCAGCTGCCTGTTCGGTTTAGATGCTAAAATAACAGGGACAGATTGCGTGTGCTACCACCAATTTACGCTGTCTATTGGGGGCACCATTTCGTTGAGTCGAGCTAGGGATTATCGCGAGTCCGAATCCTGGAAGAGGAAACTGCGCCATATTTGCGTATGACTTCTATCTATCTGGAATTGCATTGCATCGTCAATTTACGAGTCGGTTAGATTAAGAAATGTCGATAATCGCTTCCTCGTGCTTTCTGAAGAGCGAGCGCTTACCGAAACCGCAAGGTGCTTGCAAAGAGGCCAAATCTACTGGATTAAAATGGTATTATACCCCATGACCTTAGCAGCTTAATATTTGTGCATGCGTTATACTCACAGGGGTGCAAATTGAGGTCAGGTTGGATCAGCTAAACTTATTTCGCCAAAACGTTTTCAAAATTATTTATTTTTCCAAAATGAAAATTAATTACTGATATCATAAACTGTTAAACACAATTCCGAAAGGCGTTTTTGATTAGCAAAGATTACTTAAGTGATATTTTAATACTTTTTATCGTGCGGTTCAATCCCAAAACATTTCAGATCTTCGAAGATGCCGAGTTTCGAATACATATCTTTTCAGCCATCTGCAGAAACCACACTCGGTTAAAATGCTTACTTATGTAGTATGATTTCTATCTTGATTTATATTAATATATGAAGTAATGTTTTATACATCCTCAAAAGTAACCCTTTTTGTACTCAGTTGATGGTCACTGGCCTCTTTTCCAAATTTGGCACTACAAAAATACTATTTAGCAGCTTTAACGAATTTCAACTTCTAAGACTTTGCATATATGCAATGTTCTTTCAAATAGTATACTGTCTGTTCAGTTATTGGTACTTTTCATAAAGTACATCCATCGAAGAATTTTATGAGCACTAAATGGTATTTTGAAGCATTTTGTCCCGGGTATGAATTTGAAACAGGCGTATACAGCAGGATTAATTGGTACCAACAAATTTCGTGATGCCTTATCAACTGCAACCCGTCTTTGCATAACACCTATAAAGAATGAAAGTGGACAGCAGTTTGAATTTACAGAAAATCAATAGATAACAGCAAGGGTCAGAGGACAACGTAAAGAACTTCAGGGGGGAGAAGCTAAGACAACTAAAACCATGAATCATCTAGGGTGAAAATCACCAGGACAATTGTAGATTGGCCACGTGGTCTAGTTGCTTACAAAGTTCGGGTTTCTACCTACGTATATACGCTGCTTCCAAGTAGCGCAAAGCCCAAGTTGTACGTGCCCGAACAAGTACTCGGAAAGCTGTTTTGAGGTCTACATAGTGACCACTATCTAGTAGATGTTAAGTAATCCAAGAACGGGGTACTTTATTTCCTTGTTTAAACAATCAATTAGGCAAATGTTCAGCGGCTCTGGTTGCTAATTGCCTTTGCGTTCGCCCAATGTACTTGCATCCACAAGTGCACGTGAATTCATAAACACAATTCGGGGTGGCGTGCAACGGCAGGGCATCCGTTGGATGGTTGATTGGCAGGCTTATAATATGACTGATAAAGATTAGCTGAGCTGCATTGTATGTTCTTCCTATGGTGCAGCATAATCGTCGATTGATTGTATTAGAAATATTGTCACCCTTAAAGGGCAAATATATGCTAACAGGCTTTTTGGAACTGAATATTCCATCCCTTTTGACCACGCCATCTGCTCCTGTTCATCAGTGGCCGACACCAGTGACCACAGAGTCAAATGCAATAAAATAATATTTATAAAAATAGAGAGTAGTATGTTTGATAACACGTAAATTCTGAATGGGCTAGGTTAAAGGAAAGCTTGTGGATTGAAAACCCGAAACCAAAATGCAATGGCAGCTATTCGAGAATTCGAAAAGTATTTTAAAACCTAAAATACGCTTTCTTTGAGTAAATAAAGTGTTTTCATACTAAACAAGTGCAGGAAAAATACTTTTGCTAAAATTTCCTACAAAATAGAAAAAATGCGAGCTACTTAAGTAGCCATTTTTCCTCGAGTGCGGTTTTTGCAGCTAGCCGGATGGATCTTCTTAATAAAAAGGATTTACTTTTGTTCTCTGAAAACAAATCCAAGAAAATTTACATTGCTCAAAAGCTCACAAGCAGGATATGTGTGGAAAACGTTCGAAACTGCCCCCCGCATACACAATCTCAGGAAATTTCGGTGTTAATTCTCTTGCCTCAAGTGAAAGAATGTTGACTAGTAAACTTTACCGTGATAAAGGATATAAATAGCCCAAGAAATTAACCTGAATTTCTGTACTTTTTGTAACTTCAAAGCTACCTCTCCTTCAAAGTCAAGTTTTGTGCTTCATACAAATTTGCCCATTTTCACCTGTCTTCTGCTTCAATTTTAAAGAACTGTCTTAAAATGCGCAAGCACGATCCACGGCTGTTCCCTGAAACATTCTGGCCAAAACGTCTACGAGGCAGGGGTGGGGAGTACACGCAGTCTGATAACTGCTTTTATTTTTTTAAAATAACTCATTCTACTACCCATGTACTTCAAAAATTTAGGCGTACTCGCTGTTGACTACGTCGGTTTAGTGGATGCGGCAGCTTCCTGACGAGCAAAAGCATACCTCTAGCTCGGCTGATGACTTCAGTTAACTAATCGCGAGGGTGGAATACCTTCACGCGAAATGGCACCTGCTATTTATGGAAGTTTGGCGTGTGCGTTGAAGTCTTCCTGAGAGAGAGAGAGAGAGAGAGAGAGAGAGAGAGAGAGAGAGAGAGAGAGAGAGAGAGAGAGAGAGAGAGAGAGAGAGAGAGAGAGAGAGAGAGAGAGAGAGAGAGAGAGCGAGAGAGAGCGAGAGAGAGAGAGAGAGAGCGAGAGAGAGAGAGATTAAACGTTGCTTTATACGGAATATGTAGCTGTTAAGATACCTCGGGAATAGGAACCGGCCAGCCTTCTTAAACTAGGCGAATTTATGGTAAATTTCAGGACAGGTAAATATACCCTAGCCCAACCCTAAACTGAAATCCTGCAGTTTACACGATAATAACCTTAACCCTTGACCTACTCGTGCCCCCTAGCCCCAACTCTGACCTTAAACTCAAATTGAAACGTGACCCTTAGCTTAACCCTTACCCTCACCTTAATCCTAAACATAACTTCTCCGGAATTTGGCGCAAAACCATGTATATTATAGATGGTTCCATTTACCGTGTCGTGTTTAGGTGGCCATGCAGCCTTACCGTAATTAGGGCTTTTAGAAATTATTTTCCAGGTACTGAGGAGGTAGTTCTTCGTGTGAGTGAAGCAGACGAAGGTAGCGCGCATTCTAGGGACTTCCCCTAGGGCTGCACACCAAAAATATAGCCTGAAAACAACCTAAGGGCCGCCGCGGCATTCGATTTTACAGTCACCAGAACGGCAATTCGACCCTTCTTTTTCCTTCCCTACCTGGAGAGAAATGGCAACTAGACATCAAACCAATGCCAAATCCATTGCCTATTAGACCGGAAATGCACTTGACTCTGTGGTCACTGGTGTCGGCCGCTGAGGAACAGGGGCAGATGGCGTGGTCAATTTAGGCTGCCTATTTGGATTACCACTCGGCTTAGTCGGGTTTGTGATGGTCCGGGCAAAACAGGGGACTAAATGGTCAATTTGGTCACTCACCTTCTTAGATTGAATGCTAAAAGTGGCGTGTATTAACGCCACTTTGCGCTGTCTATTATGATCATCACTCCGCTTAGCCGAGTTACTTATTTTCTCCCGTCCGGATCAGGGGAGGGGAAAGTGACAGGAGAGTTTTTATTATGAAAAGAGAGGACACCGCTCTGTCGGTAGAAGGATCAGTCAAGTAGTCATCATCGGTTTATAGCTGACGTCGCTGCGCAAGGCTCCAGGTGAGCATACTGGTGGTTTTGGTGACACGTCGTTAGTCAGACGGTTTGATCCCCGGTACTGCCTTAAGCAGGCTGGTCACAGCAGCTTTAACGCTTCTGGATAATTGGCTGCTTGAATCTGCGTGTGTCTGGTAGTCCTCTGGTACATGGTAAATTTATTCCTTTGGAAATTCTGCTTGGGGAGACATTTAGCTGTATCAGAATTCGTGGATTCCGTACATTCTAGTAGGCTGGGTGGGTGACTGGAATTAAATGGGATATAATTCGCGGCTCCCAGTCGGGTTTTGTAGCTCAGGTGGTTTGAGGAGAGCGTTGGCTATAAACTAGCCTTACTGTCATGGGTTTGAATCCCACCGAGGCCACTGAAATTTGAAACAATTGTATCAGATGAATTTGTTGCTCGTTGATTGGCCAAAATTGACGTCGTTCGGTCTGTTTATGCACTAAAGCCACTCGCTTGAGCACAGCCAGAAGGCGAGAGAACTATTTAGCACTACTCCGCAAATCTGCCCTACCGGATCATATTAAAAATTCACAGCAGTCATTGTCAGTTTGCGGGAAGAGCAGATGTGTTGAAGCCCACGATCACATGTGTGTGATAGGACAGCACAGACAAAGGACGGCTTAATATTAACTGGAGCAGACAAGAAATCAACAACCCAGTGGGCAGATTTTTCGAAGTCCACGACCGTGTGTGAGATAGGACAACAAGATAGACTTCAAGGGAAACTAACATTCCTCGAAGGCCACAGGAAGGGACTTTACTTGGATGGGTGGATGCGGACGCTCGTTATTGTCCTTGAGCCAAGCTAAGGTAAGCGTTTTCACGGGAACGAAGACCGAGGAAGTGTGTGTTACTGGTAACAAAGACAGAAAACTGGAATGACCGTTTCTGGCTTGCCTGCCATTGCTAGCCAGTCGGAACCTTGAGCTTTGAGCCTCAGATGAGCTGCTAAAAAACATTGCTCCATTTTTTTTCTGACTGACGTCGATGAAAAATACACAAGTGTGTATTACAGTTTCCCTTATCTTGGTCAATTCTTCTTCTGTCACGCAGCAGAACTTCCATCCTCTTTATTCTCTCCAGTTTTCATCCTGCAACGCAGTGCGGGGAGATCTATTATTGGAGGTCGATAAGCGCATATGAAAGATTATATGAGGTAGGAAGTAACATAAATAGAATACGCTTGCTCTGAAATGGGAACAAGTCGCAAACCCCCCATGGAACCGTGACAGTACTTTTGCCTAATTCCTAAGGGGTGGCTAGCGCGTTTTTTTGCCTTATGATTTTGTCCGTACAGATTGCATTGTAGGGTATTTATTGAAACAAAACACCGAAAAAAGAAAACATTTCGTGGACAGCATATTATGCTGAATCGAGAGGTAGAGGTAATGCTTATGTGTAGAAGTTCCGTTAGCGACATATATCCAACAAGCACGGCATTGTTGCAAATGTCAGTTGGCTTTCACAAAAGCTTCGTCATAAGTCAGAATTATGGACTTTTGAACCAATTCGGTGCCCCTAGGGCAAAATCGTCTGATATCTAGCAGCTTACACTCTCCGAATCCCACCTGGGGTTGGGAATGGCTGGCTGACGATGGTTATTTTAGTCTCCTTTGTCTTTTTCGGTAATTTCATTTTGCCTATACATTATGCGACCTATCTGATGCAACGTACCGAAATTTACGAAAGCCTGATTAGACCTCACAAACGAGGACCTCCGCATGTACCAAAGCATTTACATAATAGTGAATAAACTTAAGCGAATTTAAAACTTAAAGTTAATATGAAAAGTAATATTCCTTTGTAAAGAAATACCAAATGTTTGTTGCAAAAAGCGGCATACTTCAAAAACGGGAAAAATCTCGGTTTCCGTGATGAAATTGCAAACATACTATTTTCTATTCATTGAGAGAACTGTCCTCTCGCCAAATTTCTTTAATGCCATTTCTGTTGTTAGAGGTCACTTAGTGTCAGATTTTCCATGAAAACCTGGTAAACCCTACACGATTTTTAGTGTCCTCAAGCAAGTAGCCATATATTTAGATCCTGTTCTGTGTTTATCAAAACCTTGAAACTAAAATTTTAGTTAAAAGCATTGACCGGTGAAGTGGTTCTTTGGATATTCTTTCTAATATATATATATATATATATATATATATATTGATAATGTGGAACCGACAAAGACAAGGGAGACCGGAATGGCCATTTCTGGCTTATTAGCCGTCATCAGCCAGTCATACCCAATCCCAAGTGTGGCACACCTGGGATTCGAACCCGCGACCTTTGGTAATTGAGTCGAACGCTCTACCATTGAGCCACGGGCTCGTTGGTTTGTCGGTTGCGATCGGAAATATGATGATAGTGTGTGGCTCACCGATCTGCTTAAGGAACATTTATGTTCCGTTGTGCCCTGGAACTCAGACTAGAGCCCTCACAGGTGGTCGCATAGCGACGTGTAGCATATGTTGATAATGTGGAACCGACAAAGACAAGGGAGACCGGAATGGCCATTTCTGGCTTATTAGCCGTCATCAGCCAGTCATACCCAATCCCAAGTGTGGCACACCTGGGATTCGAACCAGCGACCTTTGGTAATTGAGTCGAACGCTCTACACGTCGCTATGCGACCGCCTGTGAGGGCTCTAGTCTGAGTTCCAGGGCACAACGTAACATAAATGTTCCTTAAGCAGATCGGTGAGCCACACACTATCATCATATTCCCGATCGCAACCGGCAAAGCAACGAGCCCGTGGCTCAATGGTAGAGTATTCGACTCAATTACCAAAGGTCGCGGGTTCGAATCCCAGGTGTGCTACACTTGGGATTGGGTATGAATGGCTGATGACGGCTAATAAGCTAGAAATGGCCATAGCGGTCTCCCTTGTCTTTGTCGGTTCCACATTATCAACATATGCTACACGTCGCTATGCGACCGCCTGTGAGGGTTCTAGTCTGAGTTCCAGGGCACAACGGAACATAAACGTTCCTTAAGCAGATCGGTGAGCCACACACTATCATATATATATATATATATATATATATATATATATATATATATATACACGGAGGTGCGATCGCAACCAAGATTAACAGCCTGGGGCGGCAGCTTCGGTCGATGAGGGTACTGACGACTACTGCCAACGTGCGAACTCCGGCCCCCGACCAGATTGAGAACCAGCCATCACCCGCCCTCCCCCAGTCCACCACGGACTCAGTGAACAGGCAAAAGATGATCGCCAAGAATGAAACACCACCATGCTCATCAAGCAGCAAGATGACTGAGAATCTCCACCCCCAACCCGGCCCCTCCTCTACGCAAATTCAAAAACCTTAGTAATCCCGTATTAGCCGAAATGTTACCACCTATAAATACTGTGAGGCGCGGTACAAAATTTACCTCCGACGATGAAATCTTGTTTGATTTTGAAACGTCAGGACAATAAAACCATGGTTCCCGTGATCGCCTCTTCTTCTCATATATATATATATATATATATATATATATATATATATATATATATATATATATATATATATATATATATATATAACATATGTTACACGTCGCTATGCGACTGCCTGTGAGTACTCTAGTCTGAGTTCCAGGGCACAACGGAACATAAATGTTCCTTAAGCAGATCGTTGAGCCACACACTATCATATATATATATATGTCAAACAATCGTATGACACTCACTGATGTGGTTAGGATCACACTTGATCCCATTACGTCCGCCCGCCAACTAGCCACTGGCGATAAAGGAACGTTGTGTCATAAGACACATGCCACATATATATTATACGTATGTTGCTATAGGTGCAACAGGCAAGACGTAGACAGCTGTTTCACGGTCGTTACCGATCATCAGTACGTCATATGCCTTCTACAGTGAGGAATATATACATGTCAAACAATCGTATGACACTCACTGATGTGGTTAGGATCACACAGAATAAGGTGACCGAAAGAGACATGGCAGACTTAAATGGCCAGTTCTGGCTTATTAGCCATCATCAGCCAGTCATGGATAATTCCAAGGCTTCGAACCCGGGATCTTTGGTTATTGACGGTTCAGTCCTCTGCCCTTGTGTCACGAGTCCGCTGTTCTGTCGGTTGAGATGGGTAATTTTAGCGATGACAGGAAGGGTGCTTATTTACTACTTTATGCGACATTTTCGTCTCATTTCGCCTTGGAGCTCAATGTACAGCTCTCTCAGGCAGTCACACGATGACAATTAATGGCGCAAGAGAGAATACTGACAAAGCGAAGCTAGACTGCGATAGTCAATTCTGGGTTACTAACCATCGACTGCCAGCCATACTCAACCCCAGGTTCAGATAAGCTGCGACTTGAACCCCAACTGCGTTTAGTATAAATAGGATGTAGTTTATTCATATATGACAAACCAACCTTCATGCGAACTCACCTGGAAAGAAGTTTTTGTTGACATCTCAAATTAAATCCTACATGCAAACGCCGACTGCAATTCTAACAATAACGGCTTTTCATTTCCAATGCAACATTACTGTTTAATATGTGGACAAATTAAGTCCAGAATTCCTACTATCGAAAATTTCAACGCAGCTGGTGCTAATTTCTGGGTTTTCTACCTTTAACTCTTAAGAGACGGGAGGTGGGAGAGACATCTTATGAGAGGCAAAACTTCAAAGTAATAAAAAAGGGTGTTTGTTAACGAACGATCGCTAATTAGCCTTCTAAAAGTTTCATTGAGCGATCGAATTATGAATGCTTACAGAATATTTGGTAGAAACAGGAAAACTAGACTTAATTCCTGCAAATACGTACATTAGAATCAAATGCGCAATTCCCACCTTAAACAAGCGAATTTGGAACGCTCGAACGCCAGCCCTGGTTACCATGAAATGCTTTATCAAAATGACGAAATGCGCTTAAGTTTAAAAATATTACTTAAATATGGTTTTAAAATAGGAATGTGTGATTTTCCTTGCACTTCAAATATACAGCTTGTAGTTTAGAATCCCTGAATAAACGTTTGATAGCAGGTTCAGTTCAAAATTATTCGAAAATTGAGAAAAATATTTAAACCGAAAGATAATCTTTCTTTAATCATCGAATTTAAAGAGGACATAATCCGCTACCAAATTGGTACAATAACAGATATCATTGTGCAAAATTTCGGTGAAATATGCTTGAATTTACAATAGCATCGAAATTCCATCCTAAAAATTAATATTATTTTAATAAACAATTTTACAGTGCCATTTTTGCAGGAGGCCGAAAAGAATCTGATGCTAAATATCTGGGATTATGTTGTAAGGTAAGAAATATTTAAGCCCTTCTTAAGCCATCTATTTTGACCGAAAACGCATTTTGGAATGTTAAATAACATTTTATGAGATAAAACATCTCATATACACACGCGCAGTCGTTTAGAACTTTTTCCTAACTCCCATAGTTGAACACAAGTGCGCAAGCGTCAATTACCAATCAATCGATCAATTTGCGCCTCTTAACAGGGAGGAACTGGCGTGATATCATCGGATTGCCAGTAACTGCGCAAAATCCAGTAACTGTCTCCAAAACCGCCTGAGGTCTTTTATTTCCATTTCGTGACGCCTGATCGTTGCTGCTGTCTCGCTTCACACCCCCTCCCCCCGCATCTAGTTGTGAGAAGGCGGCCGACGGAGATTTCGGAGATTTCATTGATGTACACGGAAACGCGTGCCGAAATCGGGGGTCGATGCGATTGGGTTTCTCGATTATACGCCTGCTAACCAAGCTGCCCAGGTAAACATTCGCTCTGCTCATCCGTAGAAGGTGTATTTCACTGTCGTGCGTCCGCTGAAAGATTCTCCCTATCTTATGATCTCCAACCTGTTAGATAACTCGCAGGGCTTTTTTCGTGCCTTCCTCAAGGCGAACAAATCAAACAGAAATGTCAGGTATTCTGCTAATGACTAGGCACGAATTCGTTGGCACAGACAAGGAAAAAATGAAAATCATTCGTCGGGAAAGCCTCTGCACTGGGACCATCTCGAACGGGCTGTCACCTACTGTGCACCTGTCAGTCATGGCGCAGTGGTTTAGAGCGTTAGACCCCTATTCATTATGGCGAGGGTTCAAACCTCAGATGGCTTACCCCATGGGGTTGAGTGTGCCTGGCTGATGATGACTAATAAACTAGAAATTATCGTTCCAGTCTTACTTGTCCTTGTCGGTAATGTTTGTTTACCTTTATCCCTAGGAGATGTGAGGCTACTGGTGGGGCTCTAGAGGAGCTCCAAGGTAGAAGGGGGGCGAGTTGGTCCTGCAACCGATCGGTGAACGTACAGCCATAAATATTTAAAATTTCATTTCCTGAATGTCAACGTAAATCTGCTTTTAAATTTGATTTCTCGGATTTGATCCCATCAAAGTGCGCACTCGATCCACTGGGTTGAGTGCTGAATGGTTGTGGTCTGTGTCATTGAGGGGGCTTTGAGTCAATGAGTAACACTGTTTATTTAACTCAACTCCGTGGGCATCCGTCACAACATCTGCTCCAAAGAGCCTTACAGTAGATGGCTTTAACTCACGAAATTTGAGTAAGTATTTTAGGATACATTTGGTCTTGTTATTTTGGGATGCTGACCTCTGCATTTTCTATCTTTTATTTGTAAGAAAAACCGGTTGTTTGCTGGACCTCCAAAAAATTTCTTATGCTATTTAATATGTGAGAGCAAAGACCATACTTTTTGTGCAGTTGGCTACAATAGAACATATGTAAGAAAGTTTTCAAAGTAATTCCTTCTGGAAGCGGAAATTTCGATCTTCATTCAATGAAAATCAGGTGAAGGTAAATGTAGGGAATTGGATTGTTTTCCAAAAACAAGCAAAGAATTAGAACTTATTTTGTCCAAATTGCTGACGTTTTATGCCACAAAACGCAGGAATAAACTTCTGTATTAGTATTTTTTACTAAGGTGAAAATGAAGACCATTAACAAAAAAAGTACAAGATACTGTGGAGATGGAATGCCGAAATGCGATGGACGGAAGATAAGCTATTTTCACAAAATCTTCGTATATCTTTGAATACTCTGTTGCGTAATTGCAGTCTTAAAATGGGGCAGTTAGGTAAACAAATGTAGCAAGAAACGCTCCAATGTAAAACAAAAAAGAAGTTCTTTCATTTTCAACAGAAATAAATGACTTCTTGCTAGGGAAGTCACGAAGCCGATAAAATTCCACATTTTCACCTTTACTTAACCTTAGAAAAGGGTAAAGTTTGCACCTATTCGTCGGTAATTATCTAGTTAACGAGCTTTTCAAATATGAAAATTGTTATAAAATGTTCCTAATTGATCTTGGGCAGAGCACTTGTCAACGTCTGTTGTGGACTTTAAATTTTCTCGGCAATGAGTTTCCGTGTTTGGGGGCATCTAAACATATGACGCAAACGGTCATCTTCATTAGAAAGAATATCTGAAAGCTCATTACTTTGGTAAATGCTTTTAATAAATACCTTATTTCGAAGGTTTTGATAAACAAATAGACCCGGATTTAAATTTATTTCCAATCGATTAAAAACAGTGAAAATTGCGAAATATTCGCCGGTATTTCAAGGATGATCTGAAATTATCTGTAATCCAATACCAGAAATACATATAAAGAAATTTTTCAAACGGACATTTCTCGTAATATACACAAAATTATGTCCTTAAGCTATCACCTGGCAAATTTATTTATATTTATTCGTCAAATTTACAGCTATTTGTCACGTTTTTCAGAATTTGCTGCATTTTTGAAAAGGTTTGCGAGTAATTATCAATCATTCGCAAATTGCAACATTTTGCATCAGATAGGATCTCTAGTGTATCTTCAGAGTCCGCCATCTCGACAGCAAACGAAAACGCAGGCCCTAACCTGAGTTAGGTAAACAGAAGACCGAAAAATAATTTATGGGCTTTCCACCAATTGATGATGGACTCTGGCACGAGTTTGAAAGCTTAAAAACAAACGAACAATTGACTCCGGCGCTCAAAAGATCTGTCCTTTTTTCTTATACTAGAGCTTTCTTAATAATTGTTCATTCAGTGAGCCAGGGACATTTTAAAATCAGTTCAAAATCTTTAACTTACTACTGAAATTGAATCGAATTTCAGCTTTTGTGGAATATAAACGATGGTGTTGATGCCATTACTTGGATGTCTGTCTCTTATCCACGTAGGCACTTTTTAAGGAGACTATGTCCCATGGAGGTATAAAAATCCAGTACATGAAAGGTCGCCTGACTGCACGAGTTTTGCTAATGAAACAAGATTTCAGCAATTCTCTATCAACCTGAACTCGCATCTATGGCGCGTACCGAGAGTTTAGCAGCAGTAGCAGCTGAAAATTTTGGGCGGTGCCTCAAGATTACTTAAACAGGTAAGTGGAATAAACCCTATGACAGCTGCAGGGGGTAGAATCTAACTTCTTATCGAATTCTGAGTTCTACTGCGTCGGGCGCAATATAGAATCATGCGTCGATTTTGGCTCTGGGACCTGATAGGTGTCGAGGGATGTTACAAGGTATTTCAAGGTTCGAAGTGTCAAGAAATTGGTAAACTAATAAATGTGGCAGAATATTCCAACATAATTTTTTAATAGCATTATTGAATTTGATGAAATTAAAAGGCAAGAGAATTGTCATGCATCCAGTGGATAACACTTTTTAATCTTGAAAGTAACGACTACAATACGTTAGACAGTTGAGCATGAACTATTAATAGCGTTCTTCTGCGGCGACATCTTCAACAGTTTTTTATGCAAACCCGTCTAGGGATAGATAAAGTGATAAGCAGAGCAGTGATCACTGGCAGGACAGGGGATAGACGACCCCAGTCAGGAGCCCTGTAAATTCTCAAGGTTAAGAATTCATTATATGATTTTAAGGTCCCTCGAGTGTCAGATGGTTTTATGCCATTGTTGTGTTGAGAAGTCAAAACAAGCCCAGCTGTCATGACAGAATTAGCTTGATTCCGTTTAAGTTACAACCCTGACGTCATTTTAGGCTCAATGAGATAATCGTGGGTGTTCTCCCGGTTGTACCTCAGTAGAGTCAAAAGCTCCGCATTTTCCGACGTCAGCACTTGACATGTTCCTCGGCTGGTTCTACAAATCCCGCGTCAGAAAATGCGAGATTTCAAGGGTGACTCTCCCCCCGTGCCTGACATTGAGCCTCCGTCACTATGTGTTCAGAGGTACTTTGTTCTCTGCGACCAACCGATCCAGGTTATGACGTGGCGAAAATGTGCGACAGACACCGGCACCTGTGCAATGTGTCCGCACCTGCCAACTGAGGCACGCAGGCACTCGGAACCTCTTATTGGACGGAAGCCTGTGAGGAATGGCCCCAACAACTGTCGGAGTGGAGATGAAGATGAACTCCGCTCGTAGGAACCAAATACTTTAGTTACCAGAACCAGCGGCAGTGTGCTGGCGTTCTCCGCGTAAACAACCATTAAACTGACACGCGTACAGCCTCTGCCAACGTCTAGTCCTCTTGGTCACTTATCCGTCAGCCAGTTCGAAGGTTCTGCCAACGAGATCGAAAATAGGCGGGTAGGGTGTGGGGGTACCGAGTTCGTGAATCTGGCCTCGACCTGCAGACTCCATTCAGCTCCATCTTTCTTGCATCCAGCAGAGAGGACCGTAATTGCATTCCCGATATAATTGCCATACTTGGGTGGTGGCAGTTAGTACCTGCTCACCCCTTCAATCAGGTACGCTCTGTTCTCGCAGTCCTCGCAGTCATTGCGAGGTTCGACCCTCGTGCATATGCGGGTGTCCATATAGCCGAATCGGTCAAGTCTACTTCCAGTGGATTGGCTCCGAATTCCTGCATTGCTTTCTACAAAAAATCCCATGTGGACACGTTAAACTCCGGGCAGTTCCACGCAACAGCAGAAGATAGACGAGAAAATTCCCGCGCAGTTGACCTCAATATCAAATTTACCCAAACAATTAATTTTTAGATGATAATTACAGTTGTATGTCCGTGAGTCCAAACCTCGACTGAGAAGGGCATAGCGAGCGAAAATGGCTTCTCCGCCTAATTTTCACATTTACCAGTTTGACGACTAGTCACTCTGTAGACATGATGAAATAAATATCTAAACTCTTCTCAACGTTGTCATATACAGTAAACCAAAAACGGAAGAAAAAAGAGACTCTTTAATCATTTTAGCAATTCACTACACCAGGTTTCATTTCCATATTTCAGGTGGCTTTACCCCCTTATTCAGGGAGAGGTATACGAAAATCTGTGCCCAACAAATGTCTGTTTCAAGTATTTTTTGTTGTTTTTAAGTGATAATCATGCAATTAAGGAGATTAGTAATTCCTGTGAAGTTTAAGGAAAAAAATATGGCCATTCTCCCTTATTCTGAAGGCCTCTAGTTCCCGGTGCATGGAGTTTCTTTGAGAAATGGCCTTACTCGTGAAATGTCGTGGTCAAAATTTGAGTGGGTGGTTCGGCATAGATCTCAGGTTTTCATATTTGTTTGTTGAATTTATTTGGTGCGCATAACTCCTTTTACTAAAGAATAACGTCTTTCAAATATATTGACTTGAAGGAAAAAGGGCATATTCATGAATGAAAACCTCGACTTAGAAGGGCGTAGCGACAGGAAAAGATTTCATGCGTGACATTCCCATTTTGCTTTCCATGGATTAGGCAATCTTTACAATGTCCTTGAGTAGGCATGATGAATTAGATTGTAAACCTCTTCTCCATAGTGCAAAACTGTTCTCCGGGATGTACCAAAAGATTATTTTCGTTCAGATCATGATTTTCAGTTTGCAAGTCCGATGCTGGAAATGTTTCCAGGGGAGGACGCAGAACGAAGACAAAGCTTGCGGTGTTATCTGTACATTTTGCTTTGCAGGAATCATGTGACGTCTTTGACATTGAAAACTAGTGACTGCATAGACATTAACAACCTACATTCTAACCAACCGAGGAATAGTAACCGCACACTTTCACTAGCTGGTTTCGCGAGTGATTGTTTTAGTTTGATAAGATCTGAATTTTCTGCCAGGGGTTAAGAAACACGGGATAAGCTGACCAGTCTGGGCCTTTTATGAACTGCCCGGAGTTTATTCAGTACGAAAGCTGACGCAGTCAGTGGTTGCGTTAATCTACCCGTCCCTCCTACACGACTGGAATTTTCATTGCCTTCTCGTCTAGGGGCTCTGAGTCTGGAAGCCAGACAGGTGGACGAATAGCTATAAACCGTTGATGATCAAAAGGAAAGGGAACATTTGGTTGAAGAAGTCTCGATTTCTGAAATAAGAATTTGGTGACGAGTGGGTGTGTGGCCCCACATAGTCTTTTCTTCTAGGAAATACCTACTAACAACATTTGAGTAGGGTTCAATGTAACCACCTCACTTCTCTTTCGCTCATTTCCCGTTTAAACTACCGCAAGTGTTACCATTAGAGTTTACGTTCAGCTTCGGGTTGGCTTAGCGTCGGGGTTAATTCAGTGATTCAGGTTGGGATGGCAAGGGTTACCAATAGAGCTGTTATTTGATGTAAAGTTTAGGCATAGGGTAAAGGGATTGGTGTTAGGAGCATAGAGCTAAGTTTTCGACTTAGGTTTAGGGTTGGGGTCAGGCTATCAACGTTGTAAATTTTGATCATATCTTCATTGACGGCCATTACGAGAGTCGGATTTAATGATTTATTCTTCCCACGCTTTGCTTCAATGTACATGTTCACCACGGGTAGGGCTCAGCTCCCCTGGAATATCTAACCAATACCCCCAGGTTTTCCTTTCCTGTCCATTTTCGGCTCATATTTTCCTAGTATTTCAAATTAGCATGCTCATGTTTAATGCTTTTTAATGCACTTAAAGTAGCTAATGACCTAAATGTAATTTGTTCATCATTTTCCTCCCGAAAACAGTTATCTGACCGTTCTATTTTATCCACCCATAAAACCTTTAGTAATACCATTCTCTTATTACTGGTATCCTTGTCTTCCGTTTTCTGATTTCAGCCACATATCCCATCATCATCAAGAATTGTATCCGACTGAGATATCAGAAGCACTTTCCAAATCGTAATGATAGGATCAAAAGGGGCATCTTTGGATGTAATCAGTCACGGGGACCCCAAGTACATGTGAGCACGCACCTAGACAGCAATTGAAGTCAGCATCATGACCGTTAAACCGTCGTATTCCGACGCTGCCACCGTATGTTCCAGAGCGAGGTGGTGCAGGGACGGTGACTGACGCTGGATTATAGTGTGCATAGACTTTCATTGCATCAACCTCACTCGCTGTTCCACAACCCCCACCCTTCTGAGCCCAGTTGCATGACAGAGTCACGAAGACTGGAGATGGCGTCAGTACTATACGCGTGTACTGAATCACTAAAAGTTTTTAAAACCTAGTTTTGCAACCGTAACTGGTCGAAAAATCCATTAGTGGGCTCCTTGAGGATAACACGCAACCTCTCAAAGCTAGGAAAACTTACGGAGTCCGATGGGAATTCCTAGACAGCAATGGCAAACACACCAGATTTGGCTGGCTGACCTTTCGAATTCTCTGGCAAATAACGTGAGCAAAGCTGTGGGTTGATGCATACAGTGACACTGGACCAGAACTCGACACGAAACCACAGGACGCGCCGAAAAGCAGTTCGCGAGTTCAGTCCATCGCCCCACTCTCCGTGGCCCTGACAGCTCGACTATGCTGCTGATTCTTCTTTGTCCCCTATGCTAATTGAATTTCCACCATCATCGCAGTTATATGGTTTGGCTTAGGGCAGAAAGGTGAAACATTTTGATTCATTTCAAGTCAACGCTATCGACCCAATATCACCGCAACTTTATGAAATCCTTGTAGAACGTGCAGATGGCTTCAAGGAACTCAGAACCTTTAAAAAATGAGATGAAGGCGCAGTAAGCGGGTCCCCAAAACGGAAACCGTAATAATCCCTTGCTGACGGTTCACTTGCTTCCCCATAACACAATCTTGCTTATTGCTTTCGTCGTGGGTGATAAGGAAGACCTTGTAACGCGGTTGACCCCAAATTTTATAACCCGGGTTATTTCGAAAGCCTTTGCTCAGTGCTCGCCTACGTCCTAATCCCTAGCTTCTGTTCATTTCTTTCGCCGTAGGCCATTACGCTGACTCAGTAACGCAGCTTAGTCCGGGTTCTTATAACCGGCAAATGGGGGTCCTACTGTCCAAGTCCGGTTTCTCTTTCGTCCTGGCTGCCAACCCGTGATATTTTCATTTGTATTATTAAAGCTCGCGGTTTTTTTTCACCTCATTGAAATGACTCTGCCTTGTTATTTTCCGCTTATTCTCTCCTCCATTGCCTTCCATTTTTCTTCCTTTCATTGGTTGCCGCACCTGTTCCCAGGTTTGAGGCCCCCGGTTACTGTGCCTCCGCCAAAACGGATTACTCTATATGTTTATTGGTTGTGAAAATTTACTGTGAGCAAAATGGTAGGTCTTCGCAGACCAGCCAGAATTCCGTTCGTGAAAGTTTTTTGTCCTTCCTGTCACATAGCTGAGGCACCTTCAGGTGTACCGAGTCTACCACCTAGGCGGAAGCCTTCCATGCATTCGAATTTTCTGAGCCTAATTCTGCTGCGGCTGTGACGAAAAGACCATCACATTCGTGATAAGACACAGACCTTCATTAGGCCCCGTGGTGCTGGACAGGCGTCTCCCAGCCCCTCTGAAATATTTCCCATAAACGACCGGCGATCCATCACATTCTTCCCAAATGGCGATGTGAGGAGCACCACCCGGGGTTCCATATGACTGGCTGATGAGGGCTAATTAGGCAGAAATAGTCATTCCAGTCTCCCTTGACTTTGTCGGCCATATTTATCTGCCTCTACTACTAATGCTAAATGCTGCACGGTTGTTGGTGGGGCTCCAGAATGAGCCCGGTTACGATCGGCGAGCGTTCATCAAATAAATGGTGATTCTCTAACGCACTCATCTGCTACAGGTTTTGAGGTAGGCAATACAACTGCTGCTTTTTGCGGATTTCGAAGCCACCTGGATCGGGTGATGGGTTCAAAACGCTGACCCAGTGATGTAACGGTGACCACCCAGATATCCCCCAGTAGGACACGTCAAGGACTTCCTCCATGTACCGCCACGTCCCCTGACAGTCTTAAGGAAATTAAGGAATGAACCACGATTGTCTTTTGCAGACTGCAGAATTTGCTAGTTCAGTCGTCGATTCTGACGAGGTCCAGCATGAAGAGTTTGATGCAGAGACGGTGACTTACGCGTGGATTCGTTTGAAGTGATAGTAGATTCGCGCTCCGGCTAGTGCACTCTATCTTCCCTCACCCGTCTGTGTCCAGTGTCAAGACAGAGTCAATAAGACCCGAGATGGGATCAGGCGCAGATGGCTGGTGCGGAGTGAGCCTACACCCTCCCATCCATCTTGTGGCATTTGTTAACGTCTGTCGGGCTCCGGTGCATGTACCACACAGCCCTTTTAGAGGGCACACACGACAGTTCAATCATCGATTCTGACGAAGTTCACCGTGTGCTCCATAGAAGAGTGATGCAGAGACAGTGACTCGCGCTGCGGCTACCCCACTTTCTCTTCCTTCCCATAGTGATAAATTATGTCGACTTCACATCTCCTCGAAAAACGACTGCCAAACCCAAGTCCCCACATGCTTTACTTGGACACTTTCTCAGAATTTCGTAGCCCGTCATTCTTGTCATTCCTGTTGACGCGACGGCTCACGTCTAGACTGACAGCTCAACGAATATCAAAGCAGACGGAGAGTCCTCTCATACTTGCTAGAAAGAGAAAGAGCTTTCCCGTCAGTTGTTGCGCAATTCATCAATCACGCGTAGACGAAGACAGCGGCTGCTGCAGAGAATGCCCACTTGGGCTCAAAACCTACTTCCAGTCCAGTGTTCTGATGGCTGCCTCAAGAAAGAGCTCACATATATATATATATATAAAGATGTAGGTATATCAGTGGAGGAAGCGTCGAACAACATGCCTTATGTTCAACCTCCTTCGCCTTAGCGTCTTTAACGGTTGGGGAATATTCCACACACTTTCTTATCAAAAACGCATAGCCGAACATCGTCGGTCTAGGTGCCCCGGCAAATACACAACTGCCGGGCCTTGCTCCAACGCTGGGAGTCCAGACACTTAGCATGGTGTTCATACTCATCTAGACGCCGAATATCCTCTAGCCGTTGCACCTGATAACTGACGGCCTCCTGCGTGGTGTGCAGGAGGGCTTCAAAGTGCGCATCTGCCGGTTCCAGGAGCAAGTGGATCCTCACAGCAAGACGAGACTTCAGGAGTAACACTGTCGGCGGGCTCTTCAGACGCCAGGTTGGGCATTCGGCCATCCAGATCATTGGAATTCCGGAAGCGGACAACGTCCTCTGAGATTTGCGCGAACTCAGCCGATACGATCTAGGTAATTGCAATATTGGTTATTTGATCTGAAGTATGTGGTTCATATTATGAAGTTATATCAGGTATAAACAATTGTATTTAATTATATCAATATATTTCACGACAGATCACCAACTTATTCCAGTCACTGCGTAAAATGGGAAACGCGTATACAGTAAGTTGAATTTGCTCAGAAACACCAAGTCATAGTTAACTACACACACTGCAGTCGATGATAGTTCATTCCGGGTTGATCAGTTTTCTATAAGCATACATTGAAAGGTCAATGTCTACATGTCATGGGCTTTCTGTTAGTACAACGAAGGTGTGACCTCTTCCAAAGAACGAGAAAAATTACTCTATCGAGTCTCTGTGCGCAGAATTTGCTTGCCTTCAAGCAAACCTGGCTAGACGTGGCTATCCAGGCCATTTCACTCAAAGGCACAGCAATTCTTTGCAGTAGAAGTGGACGGAAAATGCCCATTCTGATATCCTTACCCTTTAAGGATGACACTACTTCAAATATCATTGAATAACACTTGCAGCCAAATTCGTACCTAGCAGTCCTACTAAGCCCATTCTTATTCAAATGATGACGGATATCTTGTCTCGAATAGTCTCCATGAATTTACCTGCACTTGTGGGTGCTGGTATGTTGGGTGAACGCAAAGCCAACTGGTCAGTTGACCCCGTGCCTAAGTGGCTTTCAAAACAGAGCTTTAGAAAGTATACAAAAATCGTACAGGGATGGTACAGGGATATCTATCAGTGTCGTGTGGATTTTCTAAGACATTGCACGCACGCATAGAGTGCAGCTGTTTTACTCAAACTCTTGGACCTATGAGGAAAGAAGTCCGTTCAACCACCACAACTTTTTTCTTTTATTTTGAGCTTTAAAACTCGTGTAGGAGTTCACCGCCAGAGCTAGCAGCAACAGGGGTAGTGTATCGCATCGCATGCCTAAACTGTCGTTGTAACCACGCCGGTCAGACTGAACGCATGCCTGACATCGCACATACATGAACATAAGTTGGCGGTGCAACGGGGTGTCGAATTATCGCAATTTACTGCCCTCAGCTACGAAACGTGCCATGATTTCAACTTCGCAGCCATCGAGATAGCCGCCCACACCGGAAACAAAAGGAGTCGAGACTTGATCGAAGTCTACTCCATGAATAGAAACTCAATCAATCGATATATCGATTTGGCACCGGTGCAATCAACTCCAAACTTGCGCCAGTCACTATCCATTGGTTTTTACCCTCCTATAAGTGTCGCCTTTGTTGTTTCTGCTGCTATCACTGACGATGAACTCCTACAGACTTCTCACCTGGAATTTGAACCTTTGCATTCATTCGTGGACCTATGTCTGGAAACTTATTTTTAATTCACCTACCAAAGGCCTACGAGGGTTCCTGTGCGGTCCCGTACCTTGAACTTTCGTGCCGAAGTCACATTAAAAAATTAGAACCTACGGTCTTTCCACTGACCGCTCACAAACGGAGTGCTTTGGAAATGACACCCTTGTTTTCATTAAAAAATAAACAGGAAATGCTCCACAGCGTTAGTATATAAGCACTTCCAAGAATTACATTTACTTTAGAGTTGGAAGCACGATAGCCGGACCGACTGAGAACATTGTAAGCAAGGCCAACTGGTTACCGGTAACCGCGGTAAAAGAGGTTTTATGGACAGGGCAGAATGAGGAAGCAGAAAAACCTGTGCAAAACAAATGGAAAGAGGTAGGGTTAATTACAACTTAGCTACCGACCATAAACGTCCTAAGTGGAACCCATGGGATTACAGGGAAACGGAAAATAAATCCCATGAGCGAGGCGCAAGGGAATCAGCCTCTCGGATCGGCGTAAGGGAAAGGAAACCCGAAACGGCGTCAAGTAGAGCTAAATGGCAACGCAGGTGACTGAAGGATGAAAAATAAACGCGTGAAAATGAAAACAGGAACAGGTAATCCGGAACAAGTGTTCTCTCTGGGCCCGGCTATTGTGCTTCCACCACATTTTTTTCGAAAAATAAGTCGGCAATACATTACCGTTGCTCGATGCTCGCGAACATATCACACCTCGGTTAACCGAGTAAAAAATTGCACGAAATCGAGGGCAATCAACTGTGATTGCTGACCATGCGAACCGTGTGCTCCACAGCAAGGGGGACGCTGGGACGGTGACTTGCGTGCATGGTAAGCTAAAAGTCATGGCTTTTAAGTCTGAAAACTGGCCGTATAACTCAGTCCCCCAAGAAGGACGGAAACTCAGACTGCAATGGCTCCTTCCTACTATGGCGTCTAGTGTACTCCCCCACGCAGTTGGGATCGGAGCCGCCCCCTGGTTGTTTGTGTGAAATCCTGGTCCGTTATGCGCAGATCAGGTGGGTGTGGCTTGCGTGGTTGGAGTGTTTAGCTCAGTCAGACTGACCCCGCTTTCAGGTTTCTTGACCCTATCTTCACATCAGACCTTGAACGGAAAGGAAGGATGAAATGCGGTAGATTCTGTGCAAGCCACTGTCTCTGATGTGACTAAAGAGTTCAGTAAATTCTTGTAAAATTCTCATTTCGTGCTCTGGAGGTGATTTAGCGGTAAGCGAGCTTTATGAGCCTGGTAAAGCAATTATTTCACATTCATCGGGTATGCAGCATTTTTACGGTTGTTTGGTAACGACAGATTACGTATTTAAAATGTTCAAATACGAGTGTAGTCGGCAATGGGTTCCTCAGGATGTTTAAGAATACGAAAGGAGGCGAATGCGCGCACTCCAGGCGTGTGTATAAGTAAAGAAGAAGAACTAAGAAAGAAGAAGAAGAAGAAGAAGAAGAAGAAGAAGAAGAAGAAGAAGAAGAAGAAGAAGAAGTTTGCTCGCTCGCCGGAATCATGGCTTTATGTGTCTGAGCTTTCAGAACTCTTACTGGAGTCCATCGTCAGAGATAAAAGCTGCGATATAAAAGCAAAAGTTATGGGGGAGCAGGGACCAGTGGCGCCAGTCCGGAAGTAAATGCGCAGGGCTCTGTGTGCCGGTGCCAGTCACAAACATAATCGTCCACGCCAGAGGGAATACAAGCCGAAAAATTGATTGAAGCCTGGGCCTCCAATGAGAACTCAGTTAATCGATTTATCGATCTGGCACTGACATACAGATCCCTGCGCAGTCACCTCCGGACTGGCATCACTGGTGTCTGGTTGGTCTCTGTCATCTATAAATTTTGCTTTGTTGTTGTCAATTTTATCTCTGACGATGGACTCCAGCAAGAGTTTGAAAGCTCAGATGAATAAGGCCATCTATTTTGATGGGAATAAATAAAATCAGTAGACTTTTGAATCAAGATTGAGAAGATAATCAAGAGTGGTCACCTATCCTCTACTTACCGTTCCACTCACTCGTAAGACTTGAATGGCAAAAAGACGAGGCAAATACAACTATGCCTTCGAAACAGCCCCGCCAGAGTGAGAAGGACGGTCCCTGTGGCGGATCAAGGTAAACGACATGCATGCAGCCACCAAAAATTTTCCGCGACGAGGTGTGAGGTGGCATGTTCAAGCCCTGACCCGTCGGTTGTGCAAATTTCTCGTCTTTCTCTACCTCCTGGCCGTTCCTAGCAAATGTTCGGCTGGGACTTCCATGGCAAAGTGCTCATACCCAGAGGACTAAAATATGATGTTAATTTTATCTTCGCAAAGGAGAAGGCAAACTACTTCCTCACGAATTTGGTGCAGTCATGAATCACCGTGAGTTTTTTTATAGCTAATAAAACTGACGCTTTCTCCAACTCGTTCTCTTCCTTTCGCCCTTCCGCCCCCCCCCGATTTCTGATAGCGATACAAGGTTAATATGATCGGACATGATGTGCTGGGTGCAATGCCTGACAAAATTAAATAGCCAATCTACACGTGCCGCACACAACCCCGTCTATCAACTCATATATAACAGACTTTGGTAGCGGAGCGGATTCTTTGATGTTAAAAAAGTCGTAATAAAAAGAAGACATTGTAGGCTGAGTTAACCTGTCGGAAGGGAATATTGAGTACTTCGTTATCAGACAACCTTCTAAACCATGAATGTTATGGCATTTTTATCACTTACGAGACTATCAGCGTTTGACGCAAGCTGGACCGATTTAATTCCCTTCTCACTCCCAGTGACCTGTTAGGGTCCCGTAAACTGTGGATGGGTCTTGATGCTGTAACTCAAATGAAGTGGGATGGCTGTCTAACGCGCAGAAAAGTGAAGGTGGTACTGATAGCGCCTGATACATCGGACAAAGTGTGTACTTTTAAAAAAACAAAAAAATTTCGTCAGGCTAGACTGAGCTCCAGTGGGCTCAGATCGTTATGGTTGGGGCTATTC
Source organism: Schistocephalus solidus (assembly GCA_017591395.1). Classification (NCBI taxonomy): domain Eukaryota; kingdom Metazoa; phylum Platyhelminthes; class Cestoda; order Diphyllobothriidea; family Diphyllobothriidae; genus Schistocephalus; species Schistocephalus solidus. The sequence goes on from WEDG01000141.1 coordinate 61,075, forward strand.
TGTTCTCCAATACATGTTGTTTTTGGGAGTTCTCACATTCCCACGATGAGTCATCTCACACAAAAGCCCCTGCGAGCGCGTCTTTCTCACGCTACATGCCATGAACGTGCGCCCGATAGCGTCCCGAATTGACTGTGGCAACAGTGCTCCCCTCAGATCTGATTGGCCCATGTCAGATCTGATTGGCGCATATCCGCGAGAAGTCGCTCAGTTCTCCTAGAACGTTCTCTTTAAGTGAATTGGACAGAATATAGCCAATCTGAACGGGATGCTTTGACTATATGCTATATGCTATGCTTTGACAATATGGCAACAGTGCTCCCCTCAGATCTGATTGGCCCATGTCAGATCTGATTGGCCCATTTCCGCGAGAAGTCGCTCAGTTCTCCTAGAACTTTCTCTTTAAGTGGATTGGACAGAATATAGCCATCTGAACGGGATGCTTTGACTATATGCTATATGCTATGCTTTGACAATATGGCAACAGTGCTCCCCTCAGATCTGATTGGCCCATGTCAGATCTGATTGGCCCATTTCCGCGAGAAGTCGCTCAGTTCTCCTAGAACTTTCTCTTTAAGTGGATTGGACAGAATATAGCCAATCTGAACAGGATGCTTTGACTATACGCAGCTTTTCAATGAGGAGAGCTTGTCATTTTTTAATACACATTCTCTTAGCCGATCGTGTTCTCTTTGTCTACCATGTTGGGATTGGGGCAGCCGTCGATCAAGCATAGGCTTCATGTGAATTCTAAGTACCAGGAAGAAGGAGATGGGGGACTAAGCAGTGATTCAGTCCATTATCAGCCCTAGATGATGGTCTTTTGTGGAAACACCAAAAAAGCGAAGAAGGCAAGGAGCTCTCACAGTTTCTGAAGTCAAATGACGGCACCACTGCGAGTTAACGCCACAAGCAAGATTATGTGGCAACGACAACAGCTTCCCATTTGAAGGTGTGTCAAAAAGAGGAAACATTTGTTTCATCAAGACAGACGGTCAATATCAACCAGGTAACTGAATACTGAGGACGCCTATCGGCATAAACGATAGTCAACCGCAAGCTTGGTTTCGTACTGATGTTTGCCTGCCGATGAGCTGTGCTTTTCGCTTTTACGTCGGACGATGACTAACACCGATGGGTTTCTCTCAAGATAACAGTCACCAGTTTTAGGAATATAGAAGTGTGGCAGAATAAAAGATGTGCTATCTCCTAAAATGCTAACCAAAATGCTGAAAGGTGATTTTTAATTAGAAAATATTACTTTAGTAGCGTTGTTATATTAATTATCGTGCAGCATAATCCCCAGAGATTTCATTCACGCCAGTTTGTCGATTTTTGAACCGCAAAAACTAAGAAGAATGTATTTTTCTCCTTCCTTGTCGAGGTCCTTATAAACTCAAGTATATTTTAAAGAAAAGATACAAATCACGTTTTGCTCAAATTTCATACTCAAAGGAACGGTATTGTTCGGCTTAAAAAGGTTTTCAATTACGTGATTATTAAGATCTTGAAATGTCCATCCATAAAGTATCATATCTGTCCATTTATTAATGCTGCTTATAAAGTATACATAATTATCCACATCCATTGAAACATCTTATGAGCACGATATAACATTTGTCTAATATTGTAGGAAAATGTGCGTTTTTCCTTGCACAGAATGCATACAGCATATGGGTTTGACAGGCTGAATGCAAACGTAACAGCAGGTGAGGTTCAAAGTTATTCGAGAATTTAAAAACGTTTTTTTAATTTAAGGATACTCTCTCATCAAGTGTACGTAGTACACTCATACGAACCTACTTTATAATTTTTTTTCAAACCGAAAACACATTTCTGTTAATATTTCATAAAATAGCACATCTACTTTGTACGTGGGTGGAGGGGGTTATCATCAATATGACAAAGTGGGTTCCTGTTCAAGTTGAAGAATTTACAGCGTCATCTACAGTATGTAGTCACATGATATCCGCATTCTATAAATGATGTTACCCCTGTGCATCCATTATCTTTATGTAATTTTGTCTCTGATAATGGATTCAAGTGCACTTCTGAAACGTCAGTTAAATAAAATCACTGCCCCATTCATCGACTCTTCTTCCTCTCGACTGCGTCCCGGAGCTCACTTTTTCGCTTGTATGTTTGGCAACCACAAATGCGGATGGAATCTTCGAGTAGTTACGGTTACCGATTTTAGGAGTATAGAACTTTGGAGAAGGAGCGAAGTAGTATATGTTAGGGGGCAGTCACCAATACCGCACGAAAGGTTCGGCTTCAAGTTGTGAAGTTAAAAAGCAGCCCACCTGTTTGAGTCGCAGCGTATGACACATGCCCACCAGTCGGACAGGTGTGGCCGCGCCCTGTTCGGACCACCGGTCCTCGCTGACCAGCAGTCGTGTAGCATTGTTCAGCGTGGTGACGACGGCCTGTGCGGCCTGGCGCACTGCTGCCGGCCAGACGGTTGCACCCGCGCGGGCGCCGGTCGCGGGTCGGACGGGGACCCAGTTGACGCAGGCACACCAGTGCTCCGCAGCGCCGATCTCCCGGCAGGTGCGATTGGCTGGCAGGGGCTGAAGGAGCGAGCGTCCACGCGAGGCCTGCCGGTCGGGCAGTGACAACTGTCTGGCCAGCAGGTGTCGCAGGGTGGCATGCAAGTCAAAAGGCGAGCAGAGACGATCGGTGTTGGAACGCACGGCAGTCAGAGCATCTGGCCAAACTTTCACCAGTCGACGTGGTAAGAGAACTGCCAGCAGGGGGAGGCGTTCCTCCAACTTTCCCTAAGTCCGGTGATTTAAACAGAGAAGACCGCTTCACAAAAAATGCCGACATAGCCAATGACTTATCATCAAACGCAATATAGGCATAAATGAAAAAGGTAACCTGGCAGAGTAGCTCTCACCGATCGCCCTACACGACATATTCATCCCGTTGTGCCTTGGGGTTCAATATACCCTACTGAAACTGACAGGACAGCGAGCCCGAGGCTCAATGCCTAGTGCGTTGGACTTCCAGCCAACAGGTCGCGGGTTACAGCGTCAGGCTTTGCACAGGCTGGGGTTCGATATGGCCGGCTGATGACGACCAACAGGCCAGAAATGGGGATTCACGTTTTCATCGTCTTCTTCGGTGGTGATATTCCGCCTATACTACCAGTCACTGAGTGGCTGCCGGAGGGGCTTGATATTGAGCCCCAAGGAGGTACGAAACGAGTGTATTCCGTAAGGCGATCAGTGAGCTCCCCACTACCACTGTTAATTTACGTGATTGTATCTGAAAGGACAATGGGTCTGTGGCTCACTGGTTAGGGCCAGGTGGGTTCGACCCTCAGGGGTCGCAACACCTGGGGTTGAGTGTGGCTGGCTGATTAAGACTACTAAGCCAGAAACGGCTGCTCTATTATCTCTTGTCCTTTCACTACTGCTAGAGGGATTAAAATGCAGTCAGTTTTAGGGTTTCCTAAGTCTCAGTTGTTTGGCTATTTTGGGGTGAAGGGGTGTATCCGCCAGGATAGCCGTTTTCGCAGAGCGGCATTTAAATTCCCACCAGTTCTTCGTCAATGCTAACTGTTGAATAGACTCTCTTTCCCCTAGTCCTGCTGGAGAAAGCTGTGGTTCAGCCTATTGTTAAGACCTGAAAATAGGAGTCTCTCCCCCCCACCCATACCACAGGTAACCTTGCGCTAAATTCCAGTAGGAAACCTCAAACGCCGGTATCCCTTCTAAAGGAGCCGACTGAATTTATTAAAGCAAGAAAATTGTAGGGCTGAAAATCCAAAGCACATTGGTTGTGTGATTTTTGCTACTGTGATTTCCATGGATGGCTAGCAATTTGACCAGTCAAAAGCCAGCTGGTAGAAATTGACTGCCCTGCAAACCAACTTTGCATGCTCACCAAGTACGCATACGTTGAACGTATTAATTTTTTATTCGCTCGTTTTATTATATTTCCTTATCTCAAAGGCAGTTCAGTTGGACCTTGAATAATTAAACTGCGATAGAGTCGTTTTTTATTGTATGGTTTTTAATAAAATAAAGTTCACAGCTAAAAACCATAACGGTAGGCTATGTACAGCATCAAGGAAACCAAAAAACTCCAGGCTTATGCTTTGCTTTCAATTTTCCGCGGTGGAGAAGTTTGCAATTCACCAATGTTGCACGCCAGAGCAACCATCCTTTTCACACTGATGTCGAAGCAACAGGATTCTTTCGAAGTCTGTGCGGGTGACCCCGGCAATGAAGTCATCTCAGGACTTTCAGGCCGCTATCCGCTCTGACTATCAAATTCTTGGAGCCCTTATAACGTATGCGCACTATCGACTTCGTGAATTCAAAGAGCAGAAAGAACAACATATGCAATTGTGCAAGGACCGTATACACCTTATATTACCCGCTGTAATAAACCCCACCAGCAAAACCCCTATTGCTACCGGGGTTTCTGGCTTTCTTGGTGCTGAACATCACCTACCATACCGCAAAAAATAATAATTTGAAAGCCAAACGATGTCTTTTTTTGAAGAACATTCATTTCTTGAGCGCAGTTTTGTGGATGCAGAGTGGGCAGCCTGTGCTTTGCAGGGGTATGTGTGCTAATCTCTGGGATCGAATTATCGCCCTCTGGTGCATTCAAAAACAGCCTTGCAGCCAAACAGTTTGGGTCGTCTAGTCAAAGTAATTAAGGAGAAGTTTCAAGGTCTGTATCCCCTGGCGGTAGCATAGGAGAAGAAACATGCGAAGACCACGAACATTGTTCTGCGCCGATTGTGGCAAGGGACGAGGTCCGCAGCGTCGGCAGCTTGCGCGTGCAGCGGGGCAAACTTGGGCAGCATCCAACGTCTCCTTTCAGTCTGACTGTCCCCTAAACTGGCAGCTCTCTAAGCCACGACTGTTAGCGCTCCGTGATAGACTCAAGCACGTCAGATTTACAACAAGAAGGAATGCGCTGATTTGTCACCAGGATGAAGTCTCCAAAGTCGGCGTCAAGAGGGAATGAAGATGAATAACACTACCGACAAAGGCAAGGCAGAACGAAATCACTATTTCTCGTTTAGTAGCCATCATCAGCCAGCCATATCCAACCCCAGAGGTTTTCGCAATCCCTGAGGCCCGCGCCGAAACGTGCCACCAGGACTTCACACAACAAGAGGGGGCGGCGGTTCTGATCCCAACTGAATGGGAGCGCCATAAAGATCAAATTATGAAGGAGTCATTGAAGCCTGACACTCAGTCAGTCAATAGTACAAGTCCTAAAATTTGGTGGAACAGAAGGTATAAAAAGGATGCGCCCAAATCCTCAAAGTGTTAAATATAATGCCCGGTTGTGCTAGCAGATTGAATATATTACTCGGACGGAGCAGGAGAGCGGGGTGTGGTATGAGCCTGTACATGTTGAAACTGAAATTGGATTTTGCCTCCATGAAAACCAGGCGAAGGCAGATATCAAAAATCGTATTGTTCGTAAGCAATAAGGAGCAGATTCATCTCTAGGTGTTCTGCTTTGCAAAGTCGTGGCATTTTATGCCATAGGACCCAGTGGTTAACTTGGTTGACTGTAGTTTTTGGGCCACACCGAGAAGTAGGAGCAGTAAGCAAAACATATATTTCGTACACGCGACATGCTGTCATCTTTCTGTGTCACACTGCACGAAAAAAGATGGCCAGACAATTTCTATCTGCAGTTAGCTACGAACGGAGACGGAAAGTAGCAGCGGAGGGTTTGTCTCAGGAGGCGTCACCAAACCTTTTCAAGGTCACTCTGTGATAGAACCGTATCCAGAAATAAGCGCAGACCAAAACAGTTCACGAGTAAGCGAAACGATAATTTTATTGGTCATACACTAAACCTTATCATGGAGGCTTCACATACAACACCGGCCGATGTCCTCGACAAACAAAATAAGGAAAAGGATCCAGAAATTTCAACTTCACCAGCAAATGGCTACAATCAAGTCGTTTTTAAATGGGAAAATTATGAGAGAATGCTTTTGTATTTGCCGAGAACTATATTGACTATAAGCCCTCCTTCTGGAAAAACTTTTGCTTTTTAAATGAATTACTATTTGTGGATAAGCCTGTTAAGTCGACCCCAGATAGTGCGTATTAGCAACAGGCCTTTGGCCCACTTGTGAGTTATCGACTTTTTGTCATCGAGACTGAATACTGTTCAACTCTGATCTACTGAGTAAATTTATGGTGCAATAATCCATCACTACGTTTGTATCTCCTGACCTCATTCAGATTGTAAAAACGTTTAAGGAAAGAAGATAAAATGATTTTTGAGTTATTTGTACATTTTGTGGATGGTGCTTTAGTCCTTTTCGGGTAAAGCCTACTTTAGCCAAGTGTAATGGAGTATCGAAAGCTAATCTGCGTCTTACAGTCAAAGTTTGCTGACTGTTTGATGTCACTCTTTCAGATCATCTGTTTTGACAAATCTGCTTAAAGAACTTGTGCTTCACTTTTTGGTTTTCAGATGCATCAGATGTTTCTCAATCCATAAAATGCAGCCTGGAAGGGAATTCCAAAGGATAAAATGTCCTCATCATCCGTTTTGGCACAATAAATATGGCCTTTAAGCGAAGATTGACCCAGTAAAAACCATTTCTTTTCGCATGTTTCCTATTTAGGTCAAATATTAGGATATAAAGGGGCGTTTGTAAAAGCAGGCCATTTTATTCAACTTAACGCACATCAACCGTCCATCTTTAGATTAGTTGCATTAACTGTGTGGCTGACTGGATGTACGTGCACGGTACCATCACATCTAAGCATGATTAATCGCATCAATTTAGACGTGACTTCCACCGAAGCACACGGCTTCTTCCCTGTAGATTCAGCTGCGCGGACTTCACAGGACCCTAAAAGTTCAGGGACCGGAAGGACGCTATCTTCAAATGATATGGGTAGGTACCCCGGGCGTTGGTTGCGGGGGCGCGTGGGTGTGTGGGACAATTTTGGAGCGGTGTCATTAAAATGCAGTATGCGCGGGACAGTGGGAGTCGCGGGTTAAGTATACTGCCACCCTCTTGTATTGCCGGCTTTGTGCGCCACAGAAAGGAGTTCTGCTACAGCGGTTGATGAAACGGCTGCAGTCGCGTTTCTTTGACCCATTAACTGGCCTAATTTACATTTTTAAGACGGGCTTCCCGAGATTTCCACCAGGTTGACATAAATGCGCACATTCTCCTTTTGACTCACGGTCCACGCTAACTCCGGTACGGTCGGGCCAGAAAACATGGTGACTTAGGACACAGTATCTCATCTAGGATATTGTCATTCGAGCGTTAGTCAGCATTACAGCTTACTACAGAGACGGGTTAGCTAGCGCATGACGAAAATCAGGGCGGAATAGCCCAATAGAGTAATAAGAAGTTTCTTGATTTCATCAAAAGATAAATGGTTTTTGACAAGAACGTAACATGTGACCCAACTTAGTGAACAGAGGATAGACCAGCGAGTAGTACGCGACCGGACAGCATGCCAACGTAACCCTAACTCTATCCCCATTGCTCGTTAGGGTAAGCATTCGTTACCCGGTTAATGGGGCCACACAATATTTGGTTGACCATAGGAGGACCGAAGGATCAAGTCAAATGTCCACGGTTCATGTGACGACATTTAGGACGCAGCGGTAGATTCAAAACACTTCCGTTTTAATTTGATAATGAAAGATCGTGCAGAGCAGGGCTCATTCCTAATTCCGCCAAGGATCTGAATAAAAGTGGGTCAGATCAGCTAGGAATTATATCACGCACATTGGTCAGCATTAGGTAAAGCCATCGGATCTCGCTATCCACTCACTAGTCGGGGCAACAAACTAGTTTGCGTTCCTAAGAATCACGTAAAGAATGCTAAACCCAACGAAAACAATCGATAGTGTTAGAATCAGCTTGGCGCTTTTCCTTTTCCGTCCATAAAAATCACATTACCACTTGTCCCATATTACACGCTGAATAATTCTTTGTTTCCTGAGTCGGGTTGCTTATTACGATCCTTGCCGAAAATCTTTCTAAAATTATCGAAAAGAAAGTTGCACGAGCCAAAGAAGAATCTTTTGGTGCCAGAGAAGCTTGATTTGTTGCTAAATGCTCACACTGAACAAACCGCTACTGCAGAACCTGGCTAGCTCCATCTCCTACAGACTTTATGCTGTTTTCAACGCATATGCACGAGAAAAAATTACTGATTTTTTTGTAATTGTTTTCCTTTTTCATTATTTTTCCATTTTCACATGCCCCTTTTCTTATGCACACTTATACTTAGCCTTAGTTAAGTTATTTGACATATGGCCATTTTCGAAATACTAGTTTTCATTGAAAAGTATTTGGTTATTTAATATTAGTAAATAATAATTTGTATAGCAAACAATGTCTTCTTTGTAAGACCAGTTGTTTCTTTACTGTTGTGTCTTTGCGACACGTAGTATAGGCGGATTTTGTGTAACAGAGATTTTCTTGTGAAAAACGTGAGATTTGATGAGTTCAAAAGTCCACCGTATCGTCAGGAACACCTTATTTCCTTTGTCCAATTGGAGAAAATAAAATAGCATGAAGATATAGTAGTGATCATTGTGCGACCATGAACTACCACTGTTGTGCGTTCTCCCGCAAGAGATCCGAACAGACCTTAAAACGCTTTTCTGCAGAAAAATCAAAAAAACTATATTGCTTAAAACTTGGAACGTTAACCCAGTGCATAAAGTGGAAGGCTGCCATATTTACACAGTTTAATTCTGTCTACTGCAATCGCTGCGCTGACTACTCCTGCATGTACGCGAATCAAATGGGACGAAAACTGGAGGCTAAATCGCATGAACATAAACTCAAATGTTCGACCCACTATTGCTCTTAGCATCGTCCCTGCCCAAACCCCCACGGCGTCGACGGTGATGACCAACCTTACAACCGTCCATCACACTCCTGAAGCCGCGCCCCCATCTATCCTCTGAACTCTTTCTCCCACGCCTTGCGCCGCCGCCGCCCACGCCACCAATAATAGGGACTCGATCATAACCTATATTAATTGCGATAACCTATTCCCTGCACGCATCAGTCTGTTCAGCCACTCGCACTTCCCTCGCACTGTGGTCGGCGCAGCGGCGCCAGGAGTTCCGAATTACATTCACCACCCCGGTCCACGCTGCCCACGCGCATTCAATCGCCGCATGAGCCTATTTGATCACATGCAAATCCATGAAAGCGGAATTCACCGCAATAACGACATGCCAAACACACCTGTCATATGCGGTTGATCTGTCATCTTCACCACTAACAACCCCCATGACCTAGGGCGGCCATCCCTAGTAAACGCAGATTAAGTGGTGCTGTTAGCGGAGATGGTTTACATGCTCGTCACAGGAGTTGCGGCAAGGAGGATGGCCACCAGCACCTGCATCCAGAACGCATGTTCACAAACGACACCTAGCACGTAAGTAGGATTGATGTTTTTCAGCTCCTTCTTCATGTGGCTTCTCTGCTACATGTGCAATCCGAGCCTGATAATATCATAGTGCGCTAAGAGGTTGCCCACTGACGACTGCACGCAGAACGGGACGAGTGTGTTCCGTTAGCGGTCGGTGAGCGTTAAGCACCAGACTGACAGTTAGCCTGTATTGGCTCCTTCTTAATGCGGCCTTGATGAGAAAATAAGCACCAGAGGCTTTCTGATAAAATGTTTTCCACCGACGTGCTCTACGCGGAGGTGAACCCCCAGCAGTTCCTGCGCATGCGGTATTTGTGAACAGTGCGCTTGTCTGCGTACTTAAATTTACATAGTAGGTAGTATAATCAAAGTGACTAATCGTGGGGAAGATGCACCGCAGAGCAAAGGCTACTTCATAATCTACAGCTGCCCTGATCAGTTGACGTTGAAGCCATCTACATATCTTTTGCGCATGTAAACTCAAACTTGGCAGATGCGGAGATTGACCTACCTGCAAAGAAAGTCGGGCCTTTCCCATTCTGGGTCCATGGTCGGAGAAAAGAACAAGAACGGTGTTTGCAAAAAGAGGGCGAACGCGCATCTTGGGGCTTCGTCTAGCCTCCCAGTCTGCTTTATCATCCTCTTCAAGCTGCTGCAGGAATTGGAGCAGGTCTGCATCCACAAGGCGCGCCTGAGACGGATCTTCATGAATCATCTCAGAGAGGAAAGTGAGGGAAAATCGTGGACGTCCCGCCTTGGCATGAAAGAATTCCCGCAATGACTCGAGGAGAATTCTATGGGTCGGCCTATAAGGAGGGTAAGTAGATAATCTGGTTTTATTCAAATTTGGAATGGCATTTCATCATATGTTGCTATCTTCGGGTGTTGGGGAGTGGATTAGATCCAGCAGCAAACACGAGTTTTAGTTTTTGGCCTACTATGAGAGCTGGCCTCGATGTAGGATCAGATTCGTCTCCTGTTGTAGGCAAACAAGTTCAGGTTTACAAACAGAAAATGCCAAGGTTAATTTTTAAAGAAAATCTAGGCAGTGCAGATACTGCTTGTCTTCCTTTGGAAGATGATGGTAGCCGAAGTGCAGCTTCACTTTAAAGCAATCAAGCGAGCAGGCTGATGCATGTCTGAGACGACGGAAACTCAATCTCTGGAAGAATAACTCTGTTAGCCTGAAGTTTCGGGTTCACAATTCAACCCATCATTAGGTTAAGGTGATGGATGAGGTGAACGAGCGAGTGCCTTCCGGAAATACTGCAATCCCTGAACATCTAGTACTGTCCATGATGATGAGCTCTAGTTTGGTTCCAAGACGTCAGATGCCCTAAATCCTTGTTTAAGCGATAGCATATTCTTCTTCGTATGAAGCCCGTGTTTTTCCCCGGCAGGCCTACGGGAAGTTACGCCTGATTAGCTTGTGCAAATATTAGCACATTGCTAAAGTCCTTACCGAAGATAGAACTTCTATATCGGAGCAGGGTTTCAGTAATGCAGTGATGACTTGTTTTGCTTCATAAAGGGAATTTTTATCAAATGCCTTATTTCTCTGTGCAAAATTCTCCAGCCTTCTGTTTAAGAAGCTAACGTTAAAAAGCAGCGTAACAATCAATCAACAATGAGGGGACATGTGGAAGGGGCTTGAATTAGCAGATAGGATAACCTGACTGTCACCACCTATAACTACTGTTAGGCGCAATGCCACACCCACCTCTGATAATGGAAGCTTTTCTGCTTTTGAAACGCCAGAACAAAACAACTATGTTATCCGAAATCGTCGCAGCTTCGTGGGGTAAATCAAACAAAAAAGTAGGGAACACAGTTAGCATAGCAGAAGACGAAGAAGTAACCGGTGTCTGGAGAACGACCGCAGGTCAAAGGGATTTTAGAAACGGTCGCTTTACTAACGTACCTACTCTAGGTAAGTCCGAACTTAAGACCCCTTTTACATGTCGAAGATGCCTGAGGGGGTTGCTGATGATGCACACTGAGCAGGAATATCGGCGACTAATTCGAGAACCGGTTATTTTGGTAGTAATTCGGTTGCGTAGCGACTGCATTCTAGAATTACTGCAACCTTTGTGCGTCTATTACCGTTATCTGCGGTTGTCTCTGATGCTAGGCCTTATCGTGGATCCGAAACGTCCGGTGACTAAAATTATTGCCCGGTCGGTCGAATTTTCTGTTGCTGTACTAGCAATTGCAGCTTCAAAGGAAAATCTGGCAAAAACAACAGACTCATCAACAAAAGAGATGGCTTTACAAATCCGTCATTTGTCCCAGTATGCTCCACCAGTTGTTCACAATTAGAAATTTTTTAATTCAGTCAGGCTCAATAAGCAACAATCAGGATCGGGTGGGCAGGTAAGCCAGCTCGCGTAGGACTCCGGTCAGAAATCTTCGTACCACTTAGCTCGAAGCTGTGTCCGACCTCTTCACCACTTGGATCAGCATCTGCATCGGAGTCTGCAGGTTCTGCGACCAGTCGGTGCTTGTACAAGTGCGTCTGCAAATCTCGTTTGTTTTCGCCGACGTATTTGGAGTCACTGTTACTGCACCTGATCCTGTAGACTAAGTAATAATTTCTTCGACAGGTCGGAGGTTACTGAATCGATGTTTGAAGATTACCATCACTTCAAGGGGTTGCAGCACTGATGGGAGGGGGGGGATAATCAGCCTGCCTTTTGCTCTAACTGCTAGCGGGTGGTGGATTGTGTTCCAACTGTGAAAAATATCGGCTTGTGGCATTCCGCTCCCTGGGGTTTACCAGCCCGATCGATTACCTCGGGCGCGTTCCGGCCGCCTAACGTCCCCTGACAATTCACAGCTTGAGTGGTGCGAGACTTGACATCGACGTGAAGAATGTTAGGCGCTCTACTTGTCACTTATTGGTTGTAGATAGACAAAGTCCATGCGCAGGCAGGCGATTCGCTCCAGGGGAGGGTTAGGACTTAGGCACACGGCTAGGTTATTGACATTGACAGATTAATATTGCTGGCAAAGACAATGGAAACTGGAATGGCCATTTCTGGCATATTAGCCGTCGTCAGCCAGTCATACACAAACCAAGGTGGTGCGCCACCCAAGGATCGAACCCACGACCCGTTGATCAGAAGTCCAACGCTCTAACCATTGAGCCCCTGGCTCGTTTTCTTGCCGGTTTAGATCAAGAATATTGACTGCATTCGTTGACGAATGCTTACCAATCGCTAACAGAACTTACTCATTCCGTTCTGCCTTGAGACGCACTCTCGTGTCCCGCCTGCAGCCACCCAGCATCCGGCAAATGAATATTGCCGGCAAAACCAAGGGAGACCGGAATGGCCTTATTCATCTGCCGATTCTTCTACTAGCCGCTGTGCGGCTGCTTGCGGGGTTCGACAGTGAGCCTTAAGCAGAATGGAATGTGTGAGTTCCGTTAGCGATCAGTGAGCGTTCATCAACGAATACAAGTCACTGGCGTTGTCAACTTCAATGATGCCTTCAGTTGCGGCCATTACAACAGTCAAATTTAGCTATATATTCTTTCCAAATTCTCTTTCAACGTGATTGGGAACCACGAGTCAACATCCGTTAGCCTGGTCTATCTAACCAGTGCCCTTAGCTTTCATTTTTGCACCTCTTAGAGTTCCCAATTTCCAGTATTTCAACTCTGGGGCTCGCGTTCCTATGCTTTATTAGGGTGTTTAAACAAACTAATGTCGTAGATTTCATTTATTTACTTCTGCTTCCTGAAAACAGCCATGAAAGTTTTACTTACCCACCCCTAAAACATATATTACCACCATTCCCGCATTACACAAGTCCTTGCTTCCGATTTTCTCAATGGGGCCACATATCCTATCTTCATCCACCGATGAGTCACACGATATCGTTGTGACGTAGCGACCGGGAGGTGCCTCCAAACTGGCGTGGCCTGTGCCATGTAGACGTTACAGTAGCCGAATTTGGCATGAAAGAAAGTTACTTCAGCCATATATTATCATTTCGGGCTTTGTCCTGATAGACGCTGAGACTGTTAGGCTGGCGACTCACTAAAACTTAGGTCAAACTGTCCGCCAATCGGGAAAGAAAAAGATGAACTTGAACTTTGGATCAACCAGGAGCCCACGGTAACCAATTTGTCAAAACTCCTCACATCAGTGGGGAGATCTGCGCGCACACGCTACCTCTTTCAAGACAATTCTTCCATAAGGATGTGAGATATCGTCCATGCTCTCAACTCCTACCTGTCGCCTGGAGACGTTCGGTCAAGGATACCCCAGCTCTATCTTCCCAGACATTTTAGCTGTAAAACCTCGCATTGTCGACTATCACATCTCGACAGACCTATCTGAAGTAGCAGAAGACACAAAACACCAGAGCCAGAACAACTATATCCTGTTGTCAGAGCTATCAAGCTACCAGCTAGGCTAGCCTATGTTTGTGAAGAAATCCACAAAAACTGGAGCTTCCAACGGAGTACAGACAGTTATTTTACGAAAAATACTTCATATTATGCATGTTATGTAACATAAGGAGGAACATAACAAGAGGCAAAAGCTGATCAAGCATCTCATGAGTACCCATAAAATGGAAAAAATATTCCATAAAGACCCAATGGTGCGGTCAAGGAATGCCTGAGACATCAGTAGTCGACTGTCTCAGTTTCCAGTTGAACACCGAGTGGCTTTCCTAACAAAAAAGTACCTCTCCTATTTTGTTACGTAAGGATGCATTATATGGCCCCCTAAAACTAGAGAAGATAGTTTGCATACGTTGCTAAATTCTCACCAATCGTTAACGGAACTCACTCGTGTCACCCTGTCTCGAGGCTCTTTCTCGAGCCACACAGCGGCTAGGCATATTTACAATGCCGACAAAGATAAGGGAGACTGGGTTGGCCATTTCTGGCTTATGAACCATCGTCAGGCAGTCATACCTAATCCCAGATGGTGCCCCACCCGAGGCCTGATCAAGAATCCAGCGCTGTAACCATTGAGCAACGGGCTCGTTGTCCTTGTGCCAAATCCCAGGGAAAATAGGGTTAGATGTATAGTTAGGGTTAAGTTAGGGATTAGTGGGAGGGTAACATGTAGGCTTACGTTAAAGGTGAGGGTTAAGATTATTGTTAAGGTAAGGTAGAGTGAAGTTTAGGGTCAATTTTAGGGTTAGTATGATTTGTAGAATTAGGGTAGATTAGGGCTAAAAGTAGGGATACGGTGAATATTAAGTTTAGGGTTAGTTTTAGCATTAGGACACGGGAATGTAGATCTTTCCTCAAATTATGCGTAGGGTCACGTTTAGGACTTGGGTGGAAACATATGAGTCATCCTTCCCTCCTAATACTCCTAGCTGACCTTATGAGCGCGCAATCATGGCCAGATCTTCTAAAAGCATTCCATGGGACCTTTCGTAACAGCAAGATTAATAAAATGTTTATCGAACACATGCATGTGAACGTCGAGGTCGGCGAATGGAGCTCTTCAACGTCGACATCGATTCCTCATAGGGGAGCGCGTTTTTCCTCCCGAGTGCTAGCGAGCTTATGACAATCTGCTTGCGGTTGTCGAAGCGGACGCTTACCCCAGGCAGCCCGCAGCCTAAGTTTCGGGTGATTTGGCAGTGGCGTGGCAAGAGCACAAACCCAATTGGCACTGCGCCCCTCTCTGATTGGCTCCAAGGTGCACGCACATGCTGCTCTGCGTCTGCCTGCTGAGCCGCGTGCTAGTGCAAATTGACTCGATAATAAATACAAGCAGTTCATTTTATGAAGAGGTTACCCACGTCGAGGCTGTACAGCCCAACCTTTTGCCATATCTCGCCTCATCTTGGGCTGCAGCCACGAGGCAAGGCCTTCCATAGCTGTCCACCGGTATCTGCTTGGAGCCGAATCCTCGTAGTCGATACTGAAAGGTACCGTAGTTGGTGGTGTCTTCAATATAATGTGTAACATAGCCTCCGAGATTGGCATACTCTCCCCAAATCCACGGAAAGTCATCCAGCACCGTCGTGCTGGCCCTTTCACTTCGATCACTCTCCTTACTCAGAGAGGCATCTAAGAGTCCTGCCTGACCTGGCATCATTTCAGCCACAAACCTTCTGGCCTCGGGCAACTCCTGCTCAAAGTGCCCAGTTAACAGAGCCAACAAATTCGCAGTGGTGCCATCTCCGACAATGTTGAAGAGGTTGAAGATGCCTCCCCTGTCGTTCACTAGTCTTTGCAGCAGGTCCATAGTTCGAGGTAGATATCGCAACCAGGCGAGTCGTGAGAGGGAGTCGACGCCTAACAGGAGAACGTTGGGTAGTCCATCGCGCCTCTCCGCTTCAACAACAGGAGATACAGAACTGCCACAAAGGTAGAACCGTTTCTGGCTGAGAAGGTTCTGCATGCGCCAGCTAAAGAGTTTTCCAGGAAAGAAATTCGCCTCTGGCTGACAGAGAAGCATGTTGTGTGGATGCTTCGATCTGTGTCCATCGCGAACGTCCTCTTCTACCTCTCCGTAAATTGATCGGAAGTCATCCAATCGAATGATGGGAAAAAGGTCACAACGGATAGAGGAGGAATTGTCCCCCTGCTGTAAACGAAGAACGCCACGATCTAGCCAGGCGTCCATGGCGATGAGGGATGCTGGGGGCGATGGTAGGCCACCTGCGACCTGTTCCACGACAAACTGGAGACCATTGAAGCTGCAATTTAACGGCGAAGGTTCGTCTACCTGCTGCGGTTGCTGCAAGTCGCTAGGCCAAATTTCTAGCGGTGGCAGTCTGCACTGGCCTTTAGACAAGGTGGGATTATCTTCAGCATCTTTCACTTGGTAGGCCAGGGGGTTGTTATCACTGTGACTAAGGAAAGGTACCTTCAATGGAGTCCTGAGCAGGGCGCAAAGCAAGCCCAGAGACACCAGCGTCAGTAGAGCACGTCTGGGCGTAACTCGACAGGGTAAAACTCGCATCGGCTGCCACTGGCCGGCAGCAGTGCAATGTGCCGTCAGCTACGCCAACATGGGAGAATCTGAAAAAAAACACGCTAGCCAATGAACGTGCAGCTGAGACGGCAATTCACCAATGGCTACTGCCCACGTCTCTGACTGGTTGATGGCCTGCGTATTCACGTGACAGTTGATGCGACAAGACTTCGAGTCATTCTGTACAGGCAGTAGGTTGCTATCACGAATCCGCATTTACACGCTAATAAAGCTGTTATCACAGTGATCATGTCTCGACTTCTTCCTGGAGCCCGTCTCTTCACTTCTATTAGCAGCTTGTTAGTAAGTCGTTCTATCTATTCGTTGGTTAGGGCCGTTCTCCTTTTGACTTGATTAGGGTGGCTTACACGTAAAGTCACCTATATAGGCCCGACGTAGTACCCTAGACCTCATTGCCCTTGTGGTACATTCGGTTCTACGAGATTTAGATAAGGGCTGCCGTGCTTACGCATGTGCATTTCTTGACTACTCCTCTACCTTCAAGACAATCCCGCGCCATCTCCTCCTTATTAAAACATCCGCGTGTGGCTCTCCTGGCTGGGTTGTATCTTAGCTCGAAGACTATTTTACTTCCCACACTCAATTCGTACAATCCAGCAAGGTGAAATCTACTGTCCTTCCAAACAACTGCGGTGTTCTTCATGGTGCCATCCTATCCCCTCACCTCTTCTTCCTTCATACAGATGATTTGAGATCACCAAAAGACTGTCTGTACATCAAATTTGCCGACGATATGGTTTTTGGTCATCCTCTTGAAAATCATACGCATCTCCAGTCTCTGAAGGATGGCCTGGACCATGTCTCAGCTTGGTCTTCAACTCAACCTCAAATGTGTTTCTTCACCTGCGACCTTCCCCTAGTTTTGAATCCTCAGCCGTCCTTCCCAATGAGGTATCCTCCTTCCGGTACTTTGGCGGTACTCTGACATCCCATCTTTCATTCTTCCTACATATTTATACTCTTTTTTACGAAATTTCGTAAATTTTTATATTATATCCGCCATTTACATTCCTCTCACGCACCTCAAGCCCTTATCGGGCGATTTATAGAGGCATGTATTCTTCCCCTCATCCTTTATTTTTCTCCCGTGATTTTTCCAGCTTTGCTTGAAAAGGATTTTTTGATTTTAAAACGTATCCTCCGAATTCTCTGTTCTGCTGCTGGTGTTTCTTCTACTGTTTTAGTGGCTTTGACAACAAAACGGCACTTCACAACAGTCAAACAATTTGCTGGGCGAATTCTTGATGATAGTACCCAGCCCCTCCACTCTGAGCTACTTGCCGTGAAGTTTTCCCGTCCGATGCACCGAGGCTTTCGTCCTATAGCTTGCCGTACATCGGTATATCAGTGCTCTGTTTTTACATTTCTAGAACGCTACCTTACGGGTGAAGAGACTGAAATAAGGAAACTGAGATTGGAACTGTCTCCCCACTAGATGTCCATTTTTGACTCTGTGATTCCTTTGTTAACTTTACCTATTCTCTTAGTGAATGGAGCCATTTATTTGTATGCTGAACATTTTGAATGATACTTCAAAATAAAGCGTATTCCTCTCTCTCTCTCTCTCTCTCTCTCTCTCTCTCTCTCTCTCTCTCTCTCTCTCTCTCTCTCTCTCTCTCTCTCTCTCTCTCTCTCTCTCTCTCTCTCTCTCTCTCTCTCTCTCTCTCTCTCTCTCTCTCTCTCTCTCTCTCTCTCTCTCTCTCTCTCTCTCCATCCAAACGAATCCATACCCTCGTCTCTAACTTCTAGCGTTAGTATTCTGGCGAGAAAATTTGAGGTACCACGGAAAGGAGTCAGATACGGAAAGTTCACGCTATCTCAAGGTTAAAAGGCACTTATTGTCCTTCCTAAATAAATGCTACGTACTCCGAGGGGCACATTAATGAGAGGCAATAAGGTTCAAGTCGATAAGTAAACTGGATTCGGTTATTCGACCCACATCAGGTTGATCACATACCTGATCAGTCACTGTCTGACAATAAGCTACCATTTATTCAGTTGTTTTGTCTTTGAAGTTGTCATTTTTATTGCAACATGAAGGACTAAGATAAGCACACCAGCATCCACGCCATGCTAAGCAAGTGCAGCTGCGATGGAGCGGCCACCTGGTAAGAATGGACGACGAGTGACTACTCAAACGACTTTTCTAAGGAGATGTCGCTACGGGTGCAAGGACTCTACAAGGACACTGAAGAAATCGCTTAAGCAACTGAAAATCAACCCGGTGACCTGGGAGGACCTCGCCCAGGATAGACTGGCATGGAGAAGATCCATGAAGACTGGTTCAGAAATCTATGAGGCCAACCGGATCGCCGCTGCCAAAGCCAAAAGAGCGGCATGAAACTCACCAGCACACCGGACCAAAATCGTCGATGCCCAGGCACTGCCAAAATGCCCACGCTGTCAACGCATCTTCCGCGCGTGAATTGGCCTGGTTGAACATCTTCGGACGAAATGCACCAACAATCTGACAATTCCAATTTCTACGTCAAATTCTGCCCACCCCCATTTCAGACTCCCCCACTCTCACTCCTGCCATCAAATCCATTACTCCCACCATCATAGAGACCACATCACTCTACTCATCGCCTGTTACACCCACCACCGCAACCACCTCCGCCTTCGCATTCACTACCACCACCACCACCATCAGCGATAAGGACTCTCTCCTAAACTGCCCTCAATGCGACCGCACATTCACCTCACGCATCGGCCTGGTCGGTCACTAGCGAATCCATCTTACAGAGACTGCTGAACCAGTGCCTGGAGCACCAATACACAGCAGAGATCGTCGCATCCACTGTCCTCGCGCATTCACTCATCGTATGGGCCTATTCGGTCACATGCGCGTCCATGACAGCGGAATTTACCGCAATGCTGACAACACCGAAATATCATGCAAACCCTCCACTCCTGTCATTCTACCTCAACTGCCACCCCCACTACCATGAAAGACATCCCCCAGCCTTTACCGATTTCTCCTGCACACAATGCACCCGCTTAAAACTATCACGGTGCGCTAAAAGCCGTGGCTTGGAAGGTTGCCAACTGATGGGATAACTCGGACCGCGTAGTCCGCCCAATGTGTGTTTTGTTTGGAGTGGCTGACTGGCGGACTGAGAGTCAGGCTGCAATAGCTCCTTCTTAATGTGGCCTTTATGGCACTCCCACTCCGTGGGATCCGACTCAGGTGTGGTGGTACACCTAGGGGCGGCTCCGGCCACGCCAGCCACCTGCGCCCTCTCTCATCTCTGGTCTTCTTGACTGTGTCTTTACACCGGGCTCAGGTGGGGAAGGAGGGGAGAGTGCGGTAGCTGCAGTGCAAGGCTACTATCACTTAAAACTAATTCACACGAAAGTCACCATCCCTGCACCACCTGGTGTGGAGCATACGGTGGACCTCGTCGAAATCGACTGTTGAACTATCATGTGATTTTGGGGGTGGGGGCTAGAGTGAGGTCGACGGCTCAGCACATTTTCCTAATTTTAAACAATCTGACGCCCTTGAAACTATCACTTCGTGCTTAAACCCGTGGCTTGGAAGATTGCCAACTGACGGGATAACGCGGACCACGAGGTCAGCCCAGTGCGTGTTTTTTGTGGACTGGCTGATTAACGGACTGAGAGTCAAGCTGCAACGGCTCCTTCTTAATGTGTTTTTTCGTACTCCCACTCAGTTGGGATCCGAGCCGCCCCTCTCTTCTGTTTTTCGCGTTCTTGTTTAGAGTAGGACCACAGTGTGGTCCCGTAATCTTGACTCTGTCTTGACACCAGGTCCAGATGGGGGCGTTAAACAGAGAGTGAGGTTGATGCATCGCAAGTATACTCTCACTATACTGTCGAAAAACAGAACTGGATTCTACGGTTTTGATCTTAAGACCAGATCATATGAACTCTACGCCACACACGTGTCCGGACCCAGACAGCAGCTGAAGGTAAATATGTCAGAAATAATCACTCCAGACAGGGAAATGATGCTGCATTACGAGTCTCTCGCTGCTACGGCCTCTGTACATCAAGCCGGAATTGCGCCAGCCTATTGACCCACATGCACCTCCATGAGAACCTGCAGTAGACCTATACCGGCCGTAACACACTGCCGCATTTTTCTTCACGAGTGTCACGTCCACCATCACCCAACGCAAGCACGACCTCGGCTCCTTCTCCATGTGCTTTTTCTGCTACAGTGCGTTAAAAGCCATGACTTGAATGCGTTCCATCTGTCGATTGCACTCATACCCGAGTTTCAGCCAAGGGTGTTTGTGTGGAGTGGCTGACTGTAGGACTAACAGTCCGAATGTCATGGCAGCGAAGACTTGTCTGATAGCAGAGAAAATGCGAGTTTCTGGAAGCAGTTGAGGAGATGCGATAGCTAGAACAAGTAGGCCTGACCTTTTAAATTCTCACTGGAACGCATCAACAGAGACGGTCGTATATAAGCGTGATAGACACAGCAGGGACGCAGTATTTATAGCGCGCGATACTCCCCCTCCCAGCAGCTCCCGCATTCAGTGGTTGTAATTGGCGCAATAATTGCTTGCTGGTGCGCATAGGAGTCGTCAGTTGTCGCAATTACGTCACTGGTGTTCATTAGTAGCATAATAAGTACTCTGCCCTTTGGCTCGCGGATACTGTCACTGGAAGCGATTCTCGCTCACTCCCTACCCACGGGACCAATAACTCTGCCTGGTTAAAATTTCAGTACTTAATATGGAGGGGAAGATCATTGAACTAGCGAGTAGACCGTGGATCACAGAGCCAAGATTCCAGCCGTTTGCGGCTCATGCAGTTGTCAAGTCTAGCAAACATGTTTGCCTGGTTGAACTTGAAGACGTGATCGGGTCCTCCGGATTGAGTCACGACAGGAGATCTGGCGTCATTATTCGTCACTGGTGATGCGTGTTCAGCCTTCTGAGTCAGAAGTGGTAGCCCAGCTTTTCCCAGGTATTTGCCTTGCCCACAACTTCATCATATCTGATAAATGAGTTCAGACGTTTCCTTTCGTGGCAGTGCTTTGGCGCCTAATGATTGTAAATGCAAATCCAAGCAAGCAGCTTTCGCACCAATTTCGACTACTGGCACTGAATGCTCAAATCACCAATCATATTGAGAATGCGATTGAATGTCAATGGAATCCAATAAATACTGTTTTTCTGGTGGGCCCATGACCTTTTCTGTGCATGGCTCTAAAGAATAATCAACAGACTGATGCGTTTTCCACCATTTCCTCGACCAAGATTCGGCACACCGAATACCGCCGATCCCTCCTCTCCCGTTCCTTCACAACCAGTTATTTTTTTCAGCCACTTCGATGCCAAAAAAATAATATACTAATGCATAGCAGCTATTATTAAAAATACTCTGGCAAACTGTTTCGGGCAGCCAATATCAAATAGTTCAAAAGACCATACAGGTGAGTCTCACTTTCACAGAACACTTCATCTACAATAGCCTAAGGCTCAAACGACACTTTTCCGCCTCCTCTCTGCTGAGGTCCTAGGCTCACTATTCGATTCCGGCCTCGGAGGCGCGTCGGGAGTGATCTTGAAACCAGGCATGTAATCAGGAATCTTGGCATAAAGGTCCCTACGGTTGCGCTCTTCAGACTGCATGAACATTTTCCACCACCGAGCCAGAATCTCGCCCGTCACCACGTCACCAGCATTCAAGCGCAGCATCCGAATGATGAAGTTGCCGTCACATCGAACTACCTCTCGGAGAAATTTGTTCACCAGAGGATCCGACAACTCCTCCTCACCCCTCCCGTCACCCACGTATTCGTCGCCAGGCAACCGGATCGGGGCGAGCAGTGATACCGCCAAGAATTCGCGCAGGAAGTCGCGACTGTAGCGCTGTAGAGCCAGACGACCGAGCCAGGTGAGGAGACTGAGAACGGAGACGAGGAAGACAAAACAGATCCACAACCAGAGAAATATATAGATCTTCTCGTTGAACATGTTCACCGGCAGGGCACAGACGGCGGTGTAGACCTGATTGCGCACACCCAAGTGCGGCACCTTCACAGGACAGAGAGTTTGTCGCGGGAAGAACTCACTGCCGCCCCACTCCCTTTTCGATTTCAGAATGTTGAAGAGGTACTGGCTAAACGTCACCATATTCATGTCGCGCTGACCGAGAAACTTCATGATTATAAACAGCTGGCCCAGCGCATTGGCAAGATAGAGCAGTTTCACGAGAAGGTAGAGGAAGGCGATGCGGTTGCCCATGCGTTTGCCCACAATGAAGAGACGTCCACCGGGGATGCGGGTCAGGTAGTGTTGGAGGGCGGACCAGGTGTTGGTGCGGTTGTCGGCGTGCTGGCGCGACAGCTTGCAGAGGTGGTCTGCGCAGGCGTTGACGAGGTTCTGACGGGCGCCGCGGTCATCCACCTGATTGGCCTTTTTTGCCCGGGTGAGGAGGCATTCCAGGTTGTCACCGAGGCTGTTGATGGCCAGAGCCTGCCAGATGAGGTGAGGCAGGTAGAAAAGCATGGCCTGAATGGAGAGGCAGAAGGGCACCCATTGGTAGAAGGCTGAAAAGGAGAGCAGTTGGATGATTGGTGACGAGCGAGATTATTATATCTTCCTCCCCCCAATCCCAAAGCATGAGTCGCAATTTAAGGTCTTACGCACTATTCCCAAATGTTATTGTGATAGCACACTCATGCCGTTGTTCCTTGGGCTCGTTCCAGAGCCCCACCAGCAGCCGTGACGGCTAGCGGCATAGGCAGAATGACATTACCGACAAAGATAAGGGAGACTGGAATGACAATTTCTGGCTTATTAGCAGTCATCAGCCAATTATAGCCAAACACATGTGTTGCGGCACCCCAGGCTCGAACTCGTGACCTGTTGGTTAGAAGTCCAACGCTCTAACCTACGGTGCCTTGCCGATTTCGATTGGGCCCCAAGGCCTAACAGGACGAGTAAGGGCCGTAACCGATCGGTGAGTGCTCAGCCACCATTGTTAATAGTGAGCATATTGCGCCCTTCTAAGTAAGTCGAACCGAGTGTCTCAGGTCGCGGGTCTGAGTGATCCCAAAATATATATGACATTGTTCTTGTCCACAGCCTGAGGGTGCGGAAAACCGCCCACCTTCGAAGAATCAGACAACTGGGGCAGGAGTTTTTCCATGTCCTGTCGATCGAGTTTGTTCCCTACAGCAGGGATGGTGATTTGCGCGTGAATTAATTTATGATGAGGAACGTACTGCAGATGTTTCGTTGCCCAACGTTAAATTCTTTCATTGGGCGTTCGCCAGTGAGACTCAGACGGGTCATGCAAACAATATGACCCGAGCGATGTTCCAGTGCATCTGTTGCTTCTGCTCATCATCCTCCTCCTCCTCCTTCTCTTCTTTCTCATCATCATCATCATCATCATCATCATCATCATCATCATCATCATCATCATCATCATCATCATCATCATCATCATCATCATCATCATCATCATCATCATCATCGTCATCGTCATCATCATCATCATCATCATCATCATCATCATCATCATCATCATCATCATCATCATCATCATCATCACCATCACCATCATAATCATCATCATCATCATCATCATCATTATCATTATCATCATCATCATCATCATCATCATCATCATCATCATCATATCATCATCATCATCCTCATCATCATCATCATCATCGTCGTCGTCATCATCATCATCATCATCATCGTCGTCGTCGTCATCATAATCATCATCATCATCATCGGCATCTTCAACAACAACAACAACAAATGGTTTGCGAACGTGGTTGTCACGAACTTTCAAATAAGAGGGAAATATGACCCTTGGCTCGTTCTCCGTGTGGCTCCTATGCTACATGTGTGATCTGAGCCAGAGAATATAATGGTGCGCTAAGTTCCATGGCTTGGAATTTTGCAAAACGATGATTGCACGCAGACCCGGCTATCAACCCAGTGTGTGTTATTTGGAGAGGCTGACTGACAGACCGAGGGTCAGGCTGCAATCGATCCTTCTAAATGTGGCTTCTATGGTCCCCACTCAGTGAGACCCAAACCGGTGTGTGGCGGCTCCGACCGCGCCAGCCAACCGTGTCCTCTCCCGCCTCCGGTCTCCGGCCACAGGGTCCACTTGGGAGAGGAGGAGACAGTGCGGTGGCTGTAGCACAAGTGTAATCGCGCAAGATTACAACAAATTGATCAGAAGTTAAGACCTTTGAGAACTGTGAACCATTCTCTGCTTACGATACTTACTGACGTATGTCTCTCGTTATTCTACTTTTGCTTGAGCCAGAAAACCAGAGACTGTTTCCGTTCCGAGGGCTCGCGTCACCGTCATCGGCAAATCTTAAATGTACGTTTACTTATAAACTGTCGTTTATTTGACCACGATCCTGTACCTTTACTTACATAGATCAGGAACTGTCGAGGAATTTAGACATCTAACGGGCCACAGCCACGTGGTAATTTCGTAAACGATGATAAATAGAAATGCGCTTATTTTATAGCCCGGCTTTAGAACATGCGAAGGTAATTGACCGAAAGCTTAGCTATGTAATATCTCGATCCAGTAGAAGCGAAGTAATATGAAGGGCTTCTTCTGAGATGATCTCACACGGGGGAAATTCGAGCCGACCCCCGTGAAAACCCAGTTACCAGGTAGCGTGTGGTACTCGTTGTCAGCTACTGCACTCAATCCCCGCGCTAGAAAGGTAACAGGCTCGGACAGTCGGCCAGTGCCAGTGAAAGCAATAGAGGCCTAAGGACGCACCAGCACACTCCTCATTATAATAAATTCAAAGCACTGCAATTCGTACCTTTGACGGTGGCAAACTCACAGGGTAATTCCATTTCCATGACTCCCGGGTTTGAGCCTCGGGCGGTGTACCACCTGTGGCTGGGTATGACTGGCTGATAATGGCTAATGAGCCAGAAATGGCCATACCAGTCTCGCTTGTCTTTTTCGGCGTTGCTCATCTGCCTTTACTACTACTAGCTGATGAACTGCCGCTGACAGGACTCGGGAGTGAGCCCCAAGGCAGAACGGGACGAATGAGTTCCGTTAGCGATCGGGGAACCTGCATCAACGAGTTTAACCTTTATGTCACTCTTACGCACGTTGCATCGAAGCCGCGCTCTGTTAAACCTGGCCCGTGCAGAGGTTTTGCTTAACTTTTTCAGCCACTACACTCGAACCCAGTTCCGGTCCTCTTAAAATTTTCTTGTTATCGGAGTCAGATGCGTGCGAGGGAGGACAGACTGCAAGTCTGACGCTCAAATCATCGTTGCTGAGTTCGCTCGGTCTGGCACGCGATGCTCGTCGGTCACCATGGTTGGACTGTCAGCAACATATGCACGAAGACCAACTTACGTGCGTTTTTCACCTCACTTTTACCGTTTTAAGTCACATTCCCGCCTCTCCTAACTGCCCCCATTTAGCTCCCTCATCCTTGTCCACCACTGACCCCAGTGAGGATGACTTATATGGCTACCGAGCTGCGACACGCCAGTAGAACCTCCCCGCCCCCTTAACATCGTAGGCATTCAAATAAATTTCCGGAAGGGTAAATATTGTCGTCTTTTAACCCTGCGGGTGGTTCCTGTGTAGGCGGCCATATAGGTCTTCCCTACCATAACCACTACCCTCCGCTACAGGCGCCGTACACACCCACTTTCGCTGCAGGGCGTATGTCGAGATATTAAACCTAACTTTTACCTTTAACAGTCCGCAGACGAAGCAAGGCTAAAAGGGTACACGTGGCCCCGCAGGTCGTGCAGAATGTGGCCTCGCCTCGCAAGTTGGTAAATCCAGTGCGACGCGCGTGCGTGCGTGCACTTGGGTTTTGTCTGGCTGTAGCGCCGATTGGCCTCGAGCTTTCGCCACGCCGGTGCCGGTGTCATCGGCATGGCCCCAGCAGCAAGTAAGGCGGATCGAAGGGAGCGATGCCAACCATGCCAACCATGCGAGATGACTGCTAGACTCTTGGCACTCCCACTATCCCACTATCCGTTTTGTAATGTCCCTAATTAATTATTCAACATGGTCCACATTCAATGAAAATTCTTCTGAACACTATATGTCATGGTTTTAATGGCCCAGAAGAATATAGGATTTTCTTGGAAATCCTTAACGCAAATGTAACAACAGATCGGGCTCAAGACTATTCGGAACTTTAAACAAACTTCGGAAACCATTGAGAAAACTTAACTAGACCAGTGCTTTGATTATAAAATTTGCAGAAGATTTGCCACCAAATGAGCACAAGAAAGCCAACTTCGGCTTCGGTATTCCATAAAATATGCTTGAATTTATAAGGGCATCGAAAATCCATGGAAACACGCGTACTTCTTGAGTACGGCATTCTGGCATGTCTGAAATATTTTGGTATTAGGTTGTGTGGTACTCTCTGATGATGGGTTCAAGAGAGCATCCGAAACGCCAGCCAAATAAACACCGTGTTCCATTGCACACCTCTTCTTTCGCTGAGTCAGTATTATGCCCCACTTAAGTAATCCTTCCTAATGGTAAACATAATTTAGTATTTTGGTTAATGTTAGGCTTAGGACACAGCAATATTTACCCCTCTCGGAATTTAGCACAAGGCCACCTCCATTACGTGGTGTGGGACGTTCCTTCCACCGTGATGTTAGTGGGGATGGAAAGGCCATACAATCAATTCTAACCCCGCAAACTACCCAATCCGCAAAAAGGTTGAAGCCTAGAGTTCGCCTTGATGACTCAATATTCTTCAATACGGGTGGTTTTTGCGCTCCGTAGCGGGTTAGGAAATTGGTGCTTATGATTTAATTTTTGTGAGCTGTAGTCGTAGAATCTTCACAGGTGGGGCAAGGTCGGTGCCCCTGACGGGGGTGCAGGGTTGCTGCAGGCTGATGTACACCCCGAAGAGACATCCATGTGGCCTTCAGACGGCCGCGTTTGTCCCTCCGTTGGGCGAGACCATCACCTCATCAAGTTCAGCAAAACTGCCAACACCTCCAACTTCAGGCCGCCTTCGTAACGGGTTTTTTTGTCGGCATCTCAGCTAAGACAACTTTAAAACAACTTTTGACATGCGAAGGAGAAATATAACCTTGCAGAGGTGCCCTTTCGAATTCCCTGCGTTCTCTTTCACTCCGGAACACAGTAAGACCAATTTTTATACTGTTTGACAGTGTTTCGGCATGGTAACCCAATTTTCGCCCACAAGAAAGTTAGTTCCATCATCGTGAACTACGATAGACGCAGGATGATGACTTGCCTGGGAATGAAGTCCTGCTGGCAGTAGACTTGCACAGTATCTTTGGCCCTCTCTCTTGCCTCACCCACAGTGGACCGGTTGCAAGACTGAGTCAATAGGACACAGAAAAACTCGGGAGCGAAATTACTAACACCCCGTGGCGGCTACCGCGCAAATCACCGCCAGGAAAATCTTGGATCTCTGCAGGCATTCCAACCGCCAGAACCTAAAAATTTGCCCCTCTTAAATCACCTGAAACATCAGTCACATTTCAGCGAAGCCACCTGCCACTTTGCAGGCATAGCGTCCGCGAAATGCACTGCAACTACCGCGGAGTCAGCTAAGGCGGGTTGCCGAAAGTTCAACTCCGTCCGACGGTAGAGTTAAAATCATGCAAAAGAGCGATGATAAACACTCATCAATTGTGTTAGTCAGACTCACTCCTTCAGACTCGCTCCTTCAGCTCATCCCAGTCAGTGGGGTCGTTGGGGATGGGGTCATCAATGTTGAGGCCGATGGTGCCCTGAACCCAGCACACGGATTCGGCGAAAACGGTAAAATGACCATCGGGAGCAGTAGGCAATGTGCAGGAGATGGGTCGTAGAAAGAACACCTTTGTCATGGTAACACCCGCGAGTACGAGGATGATCATGGAAGACACGAAGTGACTGAGCCGGTCTGCGAAGTCTTCTAGGCTTGAGTAGGGGGTCGGCCGAATAACCGCGATAGCGGACAAATCCATCAAGAAGACCTGTGCCCAACTCGAAGGATCCCATAGGTGTTTAATGGTTCTACGTCCGTCCGCTAGGTTGTCTAGGCGAAGCGATTGGAAAGAGCATCAGACTGAAACCTTGGTCGGCTCGTGCCTAATTGGTAGATCTTCAAATGTTGTGCTGACGGCAACAAAAGAGTAAGATCTATTGAAAAAGACGAGACTGGCAAAAAATATTCAGTTCTGGAGAATTTACTCGCAGTTTAAACCACCACCACTACCGCCACAAAGTCATGTGAGAGCTGTTTAAACGACATTTTTGTATCGAAAATTCACGTAGATAACACCTTCGTGGGTCAGTAAAATGCACCGATACTTTGTAACCCCTTTTTTCCAGAATATCTTGCATATTTTGCTCGCTATGTGATCATCCTCAGCATAGAGAGAGAGACTTACACCGTTAACATTTGATTTCTCACGCCTTCTAATCCGAGGGCAATGTGAACGAAGTCTATTCTGCCTTCAACTTTTGACCTAATCAAGGGCCTGCTCACTGAGATCAACAATATGTTGCCCATTTATGTTTGCCTTTCCGAAAGACGATTTTTATTTTAAACTAGTTACTAATTTCTGTGTAAGTGGCCTTCAGAAGACCAATGAATAAGTTGGTTACATTCATTTAGATGCATCTCAACCCTTTCCATAAGCATAGTTTATGAAAAAAACTTCTACGTACGTTAGGCAAAAGTTGACGGCAAAGCCGCAATTCAGATCAAAATGATGTTTAGCCACCTAAAAATCAACCAAAATACAGTGTTGAAAAAGGAAGATAATATGATTTGAGCGTTGTTGTATTTCGCTGCATTAAATATACCTAAAGATTACATTGCATGACAAATAACCAATCAATCAACTTACCTGAGACCAGTATGACTTACAGTGACCAAAGAAGGTTAACTGAAAGTGATGTCTGCTCGCATCTTTTCATCGCCATGAGTGGCTGTATCTCTGGCGCAAATCACATTTGTGATTACGAGTCATGTCGCTGATGACCGCCACGTTCGTTTATGACCTCTACTCAGGCGATTAGGGCAGTCGGCGGAACTTCTTGAGAGGTGTAGGGTTTCTCAATTGTAGCGGTTCTTAGGCCTTGAAAAAAGGTTCTATCTGTTTCATGAGGTGCGGAGACAACAGTGAATCTCTCAGGCCTTCAAGGCACCATAATGTCATCTCATGAGAGAAGCCAAGGCAACTAGCAAATATCTTCGACCACCCCCTTTGTTCAGCGTGGAAAACGGAGGGTGTTCTGCAGGAGGCGCAGTATGCATTCACTGAGCACCGTGCAACCATAGAGGCGATCCTCGAAGGCCTGTGACCACAGAGCCACAGACCTCTAGCTTGCCTTCATTACTTTCAAGAACCTGAAAACTCAAGTCCACAAACATATGTTTGCGGTAATTCATCATAAGGCCTAATCGTTAGATAGATCATGAAAATATGAACGCTTGACAGGGTTTATAAGTGCTTTATGATTAACATTCATCGTAAAACACACGTCGAACACACGGCAAGGTCGGCGTGTTGTGGTCATGGGGACTTGAGGAGGTAAGATAGGGCGTGATCGAGATTGGTAGGTGGAGTATGGAGAGTGTCAAGTAAGAAGAGTGAATCACTCTCATCGGGGGGTTGGCGAGGCGTGTGCTCCCTACCTGAAGTTGGCGTCATTAATGGAAGAGAGAGCGCCTGTACTAGCGTCTTCTGACAACACAGTATTGGATTCGCTAAGCGTCTAGCCACTGGCTAGGCTCTTGCTAGCACCCGTTTGTGTAGGCCTTCGGAGGAGTGGACTGATATCCAATAAAAAAACCTGAAAGGCTTCATTAGGGTTGATTCGGTCATCAGTATCGATTAGGTGTTCGAGAATAGAACCCGAACTCACTCTGTATTCAGCCCTACCTAGCCAGACAGGTATGTTTTGGCGTACCCTCTGTTCTAGACGTCCGCGTTACGAACAAGAGACAAACCTCAGATGTGCTGGATCGTGGATGAGTATTCGACCCTATCTTCCTTAGATGAATGTTCACTTCGAATGAAAACGGTGCCTACCCTGATGAGTCAACTGAAATCAATACCGATAATCAAACCGACGGGAGGATATTCACCGTCCTGCGAATCAGTGCTTAACTTATAATTTCCAAAAAATGGAAACGTGACGTTCCATTTCAGCGGAATATGAAAGGTGATATAGACCACTGGTGGACCGTCTTCGCCTCTGGATGGTTGAATTTAGACATGGAAGCTGCCAACATCAGCAGGACTGTCTGTCAAAGGCAAACGAGAGAAATGAGGCGTTTCCACCAATTTGTTTTCTAGAGAATAGTAAAGATCACCTGCCCGCATGCGCATCCCAGGATCGATTTACATACTTAGCGTCGTTGCAGTGTTGAAGCGGATCCAGTGTCTATGGAGCTTGGTATGATCCGACCTGGTACGCAGCAGCACCACGAACCTTATGCGTGCTCGATTGTTGTCGCAGATACCAAAACGGCAGAGAAACAAAACGGGATCGGCTGCGATAAAATGCATCGCAAAATGAAAGTCGTTCTCACTGAAAACTGTGTATATTTACAGCATCTCCTTCGGGTTTGTTAGTCTTCTGCCTAATCAGCTTCAAGAAAAAGGACAAAAAGAGGCAATCAACTTCTCGCTGACATGGACCAATCAGATTCGGAGTAAGCATTTTGGCCACAGCCAATAGCGATACGCTATCATGAGCACGCTGCCGCATGCACTAATGCATAAAGTCGCTGGGGGGGGGAGCGCAAGTTCAGTAAAATAATTTGATAATTTCCTTTTTGTCCGATAACTTTCGTCATTAGGGCCTTGAGTCGCGGCTTGATTTAGCAGACTGCAAACAGAACTTGTTTGTCCAGGACATACTGGTTGCTCTCGCACGCCAAACTCCGCCTCCGGTCTTCTTGGCACAGGGCAGGCGAGGGAAGAGAGTGTGCGGTAGCTGCAGCGCAAGTCTACTATCACTTAAAGCTAACCCGCGCGCAAGTCACCGCCCCGTGCTGTGGAGCACACGGTAGCCCTCACCGAAATCGACGGGTGAATTGTCCTTTGATCTCCAAATGTAGGATGGTCTCTGAAAACGGAAGTATGAGGTGATCCATCAGATTAACAATGTACAAGGACATCCGAGAATGGGAGTTGTCCATCAGCCTCTGTTTCGAAAGAAAACCCAATTCGCGAACATTTGAAAAAGGGTTAGTATGGAGCACATCCAACTGAGCTCTCTTGGCGGTAACAGAAGTATGAGCTAAATGGCAGAGCCATAATTTTTGTGGCCTTACTTCAACGAATCTTCGCTCACACCCTCCCCTTCTTCTCTTATCCCCCAGTCCCAACGCACCGAATTCGTCATGAAGACGATGAGTAATAGCCATAAGACACTTATAAACCCTGTCAGCCTCTCATATTTTTGGTATCTGTGTAACTGTATTGGTCCGTTGATTAATTTCTGAAAATGTATGTTTTCCAAAGCTGAAATCTTTCTGCAGAACTTACTTCTCCTTCGTCAAAAAACTATCAGCAATTAATATTATCTCCTTTGTTGTCAACTGTGTCCGGTTTGCTGTTCCCTTCATCTGAATACGACCTGGGGAACTCGGTTCGAAAAGTTAAGTAGTAAATTTAGAACGCACCCGAAGTATTTCACCTTACGCAGGAATTCGCAGTAAAAGCTTTTAACTTACCAATGCTTAATAACCAAAAGAACGCTGATTCGTACAACATGTACCAATAAAACTCGGGTCCCTTGTGCTGGTCTTCAATTCCCTCCTGCCAATGACCTGTGTATCTCTGGATCCACGTTTTAAATCTACATTTATTATTTCATCGTATTTCAGGAGGTGTTATCTTGGCAGTTACGGTTTAACGGAAATATTAATCTTCCACTTAGACGCACTTTATTTGCCGCAAAACAATCCTCCTCCTACAGAACAAAATATAACAGAAGAAAACACCCCCATTTAAAAGAGCAAACAATATAATTGCGCAGCTACATTAAATGTAAAAGATAGTAAAAATTGTTCAGGCAGTCCAAACAGACAGGACTCAGAGTGATTAGCAGTCAGTCAGGCAATAATTTACAATATAAAACCATCAACACTATACAAAGCTCAATGCTCGAGCACCGCTTCTCTGCTTCACCTCCGGTGTTTTCATAGGCTCCCCATTCGATTCCGGTCTCGGAGGCGCGTCGGGAGTGACCTTGAAACCGGGCATGTAATCAGGCATCTTGGCATAGAGGTCCCTGCGGTTGCGCTCTTCAGACTGCATGAACAGTTTCCACCACCGAGCCAGAATCTCGCCCGTCACCACGTCACCAGCATTCAAGCGCAGCATCCGAATGATGAAGTTTCCGTCACATCGAACTACCTCTCTGAGAAATTTGTTCACCAGAGGATCCGACAACTCCTCCTCACCCCTCCCGTCACCCACGTATTCGTCGCCAGGCAACTGGATCGGGGCAAGCAGTGATACCGCCAAGAATTCGCGCAGGAAGTCGCGACTGTAGCGCTGTAGAGCCAGACGACCGAGCCAGGTGAGGAGACTGAGAACGGAGACGAGGAAGACAAAACAGATCCACAACCAGAGAAATATATAGATCTTCTCGTTGAACATGTTCACCGGCAGGGCACAGACGGCGGTGTAGACCTGATTGCGCACACCCAAGTGCGGCACCTTCACAGGACAGAGAGTTTGTCGCGGGAAGAACTCACTGCCGCCCCACTCCCTCTTCGATTTCAGAATATTGAAGAGATCCTGGCCAAACGTCACCATGTTCATGTCACTATGACCAAGAAACTTCATGATTATAAAAAGCTGGCCCAGCGCATTGGCGAGATAGAGCAGTTTAACGAGAAGGTAGAGAAAGGCGATGCGGTTGCCCATGCGTTTGCCCACAATGAAGAGACGTCCACCGGGAATGCGGGTCAGGTAGTGCTGGAGGGCGGACCAGGTGTTGGTGCGGTTGTCGGCGTGCTGGCGCGACAGCTTGCAGAGGTGGTCTGCGCAGGCGTTGACGAGGTTCTGACGGGCGCCGCGGTCATCCACCTGATTGGCCTTTTTTGCCCGGGTGAGGAGGCATTCCAGGTTGTCACCGAGGCTGTTGATGGCCAGAGCCTGCCAGATGAGGTGAGGCAGGTAGAAAAGCATGGCCTGGATGGAGAGGCAGAAGGGCACCCATTGGTAGAAGGCTGAAAAGGAGAGCAGTTGGATAATTGGTGACAAGCAAGATGATTATACCTTCCCCCTCCCATCCCAAAGCATGAGTCACAATTTAAGGTCTTACGCGCTATTCCCAAATGTTAGTGTGATAGCACACTCGTGACGTCGTGCCTTGGGGCTCGTTTCAGAGCCCCACCAGCAGCCGTGACGGCTAGCGGCATAGGCAGAATGACATTACCGACAAAGATAAGAGAGACTGGAATGGCAATTTCTGGCTTATTAGCAGTCATCAGCCAACTATAGCCAACCACATGTGTTGCGGCACCCCAGGCTCGAACTTGCGACCTGTTGGGTAGAAGTCAAACGCTCTGATTGATGATGATAATGATGATGCCTTCCCTTCGAGTTACCCGGCGCCAGCAACTGCCACTACGGTGGGACAATCCATATCCCTGCTCGCTGCACGGGTAAGGAGGACTTTTATAGCCGCTTATCGAGCAACATGAATAGGAATACCCTGTTTACGTAAAAATAGTTGGCCTTACATTGAATTTCGAGAAGAGTAAAACATTGTGTGGCTTAACTTTAATATAAAAACAAACTCTACCCTGAACTTAAACCCTACGGTTAACACGAACACAAATATTAATCCTTAACATACTCCAGATCCTAATCTTAACCCAGATCTTAAATTTAACCCTAACCATCACCCTAATCCTAAACAATAGTCCCCCCGGTATTGAGCGCAAACCCACATGCCTTTCGGGTGGTTCCTATACCCGTGTCTTGATTAGGCGGCCATACAAGTCACCCATACCGTTGCACATGTGTACCGCCTACGCGTTGACTGCCTTTATTGTCGTCACAACCAGTGACTCATCTGCTACCTGTTGATCGATCGATCATTCGATGCATTTACGCCACCCCGAGCCGCAGAAACCACGCGTTCCTGTCTGTACTCGGTCGCAGTCACACAATATTTTAATTCCTTGGAGGCTGTTCAAACGATTACTCCGGACTGCGTTCTGACTTGGGAACGCGCTGACAATGTATCTTCTCTCAGTATTGAGCTCTACATGCCCTGCGTGTGCTGATTTCGTACCAAATCCCGACAGGATTGGAGGTCTATCCAACCTGTCAGATTAATCAGCAGTCCAGTCTATATGTTATTCACTCAAGAACATTCTCTGATTGGCCCGATTTGAGTCCGACCTTGGACAGTCGAACATGTTTCTTTTTGTCCTCAACTAGGCTGTTAGCATACGTCAATAAACCTGTCTTCTTCGATTCCTTGTTGTTAAGTTCTGATTTGGTGATTCGATCGAGGCAAGTTGTTGAACGGGTACTTTCAGAACAGCGTTAGCTTATCATTTAAGGAACCAATAGCCGTTTGTTTGTGCGGACACGGGCAATTCAATCGGTTCGTTGGTACTCTCTACTCAAGAAGAAATAAAACAAAATCACGGGAACAATAGCTTTATTCGCCTGAATTTCCGAGATCATACTCGAATACATCATCGGAATCCCGTCAAAACTGCGCTTGTTTGTTTGGTGTATCCTGGAGCAGAATCCAAACAGTGGTTTGTTAGCAAACAAAAAAATTCGAATGGAATGATGGTTTAGCTTCCAAAGTTTTTTTAAGAGTAAGGATCTCTTCTAATATTCCATTTTCTAGATTTGGCAGGTGAACGGCTGGTAAGGCATACAAGGAAAGCATGACTGCCTATTCAGACCTCCTCTACACACTTTGTCTAAGCGTCTTCGAAAAATATTACGTGGACATGGTCTAGCTGGACACGGTCAAGGTAAGATCGGTTTTGTGGTGGCCTACTTAGCGTGGCGACACCGACTGAACCCCTTGCCAGTTGCGCGACTCAGACCCGGCGTGCGGACAGCTTGGCACCAATTGATCTTGTGTCATTTTCTGATTGGTTGTTGGCAAACAAAGCTCGGGCGCACCCAAACACCTCGCGCCGGGACTAGCAACCTCAACGGCCGGCTCATTATGTGGGAAAAATGACAGCTGCCACCATTACCCTCTGGGCCGTTTGCAGGCGGCAGTAAAAACGTTCCTACGCTGTCGACCCACTGCGCCTGAGAACTGATTGAAGGTAATATGTTAGCATATGATCACGACAACGGTTTCATGTGGAACTTTAAAAAAATATAATGGCCTTCGTAATTGATGAAAAGGGGCGACCGGTACAAACGCTGGAGGGCAGAGGGAACAGTTACCAGACCCTTTTCTTCAACTGTCTCTGATGATGGGTTCGAGAGGGAATCCGAAATGTCAGGACAATAAACATCGTATTCAATGATAATCTCTTCTTTTTCTTTCTTTATTACTTCTTCTTCTTCTTCTTCTTCTTCTTCTTCTTGTCTTCTGATCTACCGAAATGCCCAGTTATACATCAGTACCTTAATTGGTTTTATTTTTATCTTTCGGTGATCTAATTGCCTGGGTAACTACTCTCAAGAAGAAGATTCTAGATTTTTTTCCAGGTTTGCTGTACCACCAGCTGGTAAACACAAGGCAACTGGCAACAAGGAACTGGCGCGCTACAAGGTGGACATTGCTGCTATCAGCCAAACCCGATTCTCTGAGCAGGGTCAGCTGGAGGAGGTGGGTGCCGGCTACACCTTCTTCTGGAGCCGCCGGCCAAAGACAGAACGACGTGACGCTGGTGTTGCCTTTGCCATCCGGATCGACATCGTGGGACGTCTGCCCTGTCTGCCGCAGGGTATCAATGATCGCCTGATGAGCCTCCACCTGCCTTTTCGGGGAGACCAGTTCGCCACCATCATCAGCGCCTGCGCTCCCCCAATGACGAGCTCTGATGCGGTGAAGGACAAACTCTACGAGGACCTGCACGCCCTGCTGGCGACTGTGCCGAAAAAGGACAAGTTAATTGCCCTTGGTGACTTTAACGTTCGCGTCGGGACGGACCACGCTGCCTGGCAGGGAGTGCTGGGTCCCCACGGTCTCGGTAGCTGTAACGATAACGGCCTCCTTCTTCTGCGCACGTGTGCGGAACACCGTCTTCTGCTGAACAACACCTTCTTCCGCCTTCCGACGCCGCCAGCTAAGTGTTTTGATTTCAGAAACAAAATAACCGAGAAACTGGAGAACCTGCATGCTCCAGATAATAACGGCACCGTAGAAACACGATGGTGCCAACTGCGAAATGTCATCCAGTCCACCGCCCTCGAAGTCCTGGGACGCGCACGCAGTCAACACCAGGACTGGTTTGACGAAAATGACGCCGACATCAGCAACTTACTCGCGGAGAAGAATGGACTACAAAAAGCCTATATGGACTTTCGGCATGACGCCAGCCTTCAGATGCCGGTGCCTTGTACAGCAACGGCTGCGTGAGATGCAGGATGCCTGGATGATCCGAAAGGCTGAGGAAATCCAGGGGTATGCGGACCGCAATTAAATGAAAAACGTTTTCAAAGCCATCAAGGCCATCTACGGCCCGTGTATCAAGGGGTCCGCACCGCTGCTCAGCTCTGACGGCACAACACTGCTGACAGAGAAATCGCCTTAGAAATGTCCTTAATTGCTCATCAGCCATCTCCGATGCTGCCATTGACCGGCTCCCTCAAGTGGACACGAACAATGACCTGGATCTGCCGCCTTCCTTACCAGAAACCATCCGGGCCGTGCAGCAGATTTCCAGTGGTAAAGCACCGGGATCCGACGCAATCCCACTGGAAGTCTACAAGCACGGTGGGCCCCGGCTGATGGCAGAACTCACAACACTCTTCCAGGAGATGTGGCGCCAAGGACAAGTTCCTCAGGATTCCAAAAACGCGACCATCATCCATCTCTACAAACGGAAGGGGAACCGGCAACTCTGTGGTAATCACAGGGGCATCTCGTTGCTCAACATTGCCGGAAAGATCATCACCCGTATCCTTCTCAATCGTCTGAACGGTCACCTAGAGCAGGGCCTGCTCCCGGAAAGCCAAATTTGCTTCCGCCGACACCGCGGAACAACCGATATGATCTTTGCCGCCAGCCAGCTACAAGAGAAGTGTCAGGAGATGCGAACTCACCTTTACACTACCTTCGTGGATCTAACGAAAGCCTTTGACACGGTGAATCGTGACGGACTGTGGAAAGTCATGCAGAAATTTGGTTGTCCTGAGCGGTTCACGCACATGGTGCGTCAGCTTCATGACGGGATGACGGCGCGCGTCACTGACAACGGGACGGTATTCGAAGCATTCGCAGTGACCAACGGAGCGAAGCAGGGTTGCATATTGGCTCCTACCCTGTTCAGCCTAGAGTTCTCGGCTATGCTGATGGACGCCTACCGTGATGAGCAGCCTGGTTTCCGCATCGCCTACAGAACTGACGGGCACCTTCTCAACAGTCGGCGTATGCAGGCTCCAACGCGCGTGTCTACGACTACAGTCCATGACTTGCTCTTCGTGGACGACTGCGCCCTTAACACCGTGACAGAGGAGGACATGCAAAGGAGCATGGACCTCTTCGCCGAAGGGTGCGCCGATTTTGGATTAACAATCAGTACAGCCAAAACGGTTGTCATGCACCAGCCGCCACCCAGCGCGGAATACAATGCTCCTCGAATCAATGTTAACGGTGCTCAACTCAAAAACGTGGAAACCTTCGCTTATCTAGGAAGCACGATATCGCGCAACACGAGAATCGATGACGAGGTTGCCCAACGGATCTCTAAATCTAGTCAGGCCTTCGGCCGGCTGCAGGCCTCCGTGTGGAATCGCCACGGTATTCACTTGAACACAAAACTGAAGATGTACAAGGCCGTCGTCTTGACGACACTCCTTTACGGAGTGGAAACCTGGACCGTCTAGTCGAACCAAGCAAGGAAGCTGAATCACTTTCATCTCAGCTGCCTCCACAGAATACTGAAGCTGAGATGGCAAGACAGGATCCATGACACGGAAGTCCTGGAGGGGACCGGAATACTCAGCATCCATGCCATGCTGAGACAAGTGCAACTGCGATGGAGCGGCCACCTGGTAAGAATGGACGACGAGCGACTTCCAAACGACTTTTCTACGGAGATGTCGCTACAGGTTCTCGCCGGCAGGGAGGTCAAAAACGACGCTACAAGGACGCTTTGAAGAAATCGCTGAAGCAAATGCAAATCAACTCGGCGACCTGGAAGGACCTCGCCCAGGATAGACCGGCATGGAGAAGATCAGGGAAGACTGGTTCAGCAATCTATGAGGCCAACCGGATCGCCGCCGCCAAGGCCAAAAGAGCAGCACGAAAGTCACCAGCGCCCCGGACCAACACCGCCAATGCCCAGGCCCTGCCAACATGCCCGCGCTGTCAACGCATCTTCCGCGCGCGAATCGGCCCGGTTGGACATCTTCGGACGCAACGCACCAACAATCCGACAATTCCAATTTCTACATCAAATTCTGCCAACCCTCCATCTGATTCCCCCCACCCTCACTCCTGGGATCAATTCCATTACTCCCACCATCATAGAGACCACATCTATCTACTCATCGCTTGTTACCCCCACCACCGCAACCACCACCGCCTTCACTACCACCACCACCACCATCATCAGCGATGGGGAATCTCTCCTAAGCTGTACTCAATGCGACCGCACATTCACCTCACGCATCAGCCTGGTCAGTCACTTGCGAATACATCGTACAGAGACCGGTGAGCCAGTGTCTGGAGCACCATCACACAGCAGAGATCGTCGCCTCCACTGCCCTCACTGTCCTCGCGCATTCACTCATCGCATGGGCCTATTCGGTCACATGCGCATCCATGACAGCGGAAAACACCACAATGCCGACAACACCGATACACCATGCACACCCTCCGCTCCTGCCATTCTTAGCGCCCCTGACACCCCCACTACCACCAATGACATCCCTTCAGCCTCGGCCAATTGCTCCTGCCCACACTGCGCCCGCAACTTCAACTCACGCATCGGCCTGGTCGGTCACCTGCGAATCCATCGCACGGAGGCTGGTGAACCAGTGCCTGGGGGCTCCGACATACAGTCGACGCACCCGCCTTCTCTGCCCTCACTGCTCCCGCACATTTACACACCGCATGGGCCTATTAGGACACATGCGCCTCCACGAACACCTCCGGTAAAGCACCGGAGGCTAAGCTACATCAGCGCACACTATCTACACCAATACATCGACAACACCCTCACAATCACCATTTACCAGAGTATATCACGGTTTCCTACAAACCGTGGCTGGAAAGTCTGCCAATCTGTGTGTGTGTGTGAGGGTCTATCTGGCTATCTCACACATGTGAGATGTAAGCCGTTCAACCCCCTGTTGTGTGAAATCCTGGGGCTTGTGTTTGGGGGGCCAGGTCATGTACGTAGTACACGTAGACGAGATCACCAGCAGCTTCGCCCGCTTCCGCATCAGACAACTGATCGGCTCGGACAGTGGTCGGATTGTGGGGGTGGGGGAGAGAGTGAGGTCGAGAGCTCAGCGTAATTTCCTCACTATAAACAATCTGCCGCGCTTGAAACTATCACGATGCGCTAAAAGCCGTGGCTTGGAAGGTTGCCAACTGACGCGATAACTCGGACCGCGTGGTCAGCCCAATGTGTGTTTTGTGTGGAGTGGCTGACTGGCGGACTGAGAGTCAGGTTGCAATGGCTCCTTCTTAATGTGGTCTTTATGGCACTCCCACCGACCACCCCCGTCCAGACAGTTCGTAGAGGTCACACATGAGCCATCATTTTCAGCCGGCAAATCTACCTACGCAGGCTTACCAGTACTTTCGTAATTACAGTCACAGGAGAAGGATACGCTGCCTTTGTGGGGGGGGGGTGATAAAACCGCGAAAATCACCCTGCAGTTCGTTGGATACGCTTTGGACGTAGGTCTGCACACAGCGGCAGTCACGGACAGCCGATAGAGGGCATACATCTTGCTCACGGCACATCAGCATATTCCTCACTATAAAAAATCTACGGTGCTTAAATCAAGCACGAGGCGCTAAAAGTCATTGCTTCGAAGGTTGCCAGCTAACGGGATAACTCATCCTTCTCAGCGCGAAATGAGTCCTTATTACTGTGACCTTTACGTCTGTCCCTCTCACACTCATATGAGATCCGGACCGTCTTCTGTGAAAAACCTAATACATTGTGTGGGGACCAGGTCGCGCGTGGCAGCGAAAACGAGCTGTTTTGCTTTTACAGTCCCTGTGCTACATCCGCCTCCAGTAGTTTTGACTCTGTTTTGCCCTCAGAGACAGGTGATCAAGAGAGGAGAGAGTGCAGTAGATGCAGTGCAAG
This sequence comes from Schistocephalus solidus, assembly GCA_017591395.1. Classification (NCBI taxonomy): domain Eukaryota; kingdom Metazoa; phylum Platyhelminthes; class Cestoda; order Diphyllobothriidea; family Diphyllobothriidae; genus Schistocephalus; species Schistocephalus solidus. Next base: position 101,925 of record WEDG01000141.1, read on the forward strand.
TCTTCCTCAGAAAAAAAAAAAACGAATTCACGCGCAATGCATCGTCTTGCATCCACTCCGCAGGAGACACGCGGTGATTTTCGTTGTTTATGACGGTCGAACTCTCAATGTCACAAGCGCGGATGTGCCGGCCAGACAGCAGCTGACCAGTGGTTCCAGCAGCATGACAAAAAAAAGTCCGCGCAAATCCGAATAATATTCACGCATCTTGCTAGGAGCAGTTCTATTCTCCTCCAGGTTTCACGATTGAGTTCTCTGCTGAAAGTGCATGTGGCACATCCTTCCTGCTTTCCTGCATCGCCGTTCGCAGTTTCGTTATGCTCAGTGACACCCCTTTGGGCGTCTATCACCATAATCTGCAACCTTCCCGGATGATCGGTTCGGCTGGGAATATGAAACGGCAGACAAGCAAAACCCTTTCAGAGGTCATCTCAGTTCATTAGCATCATCCTCACCATCAACAGCAGCATCATCCTCATTATCATCGGCAGCAGCAACAAAAACAACTACTACTACTAATACTATCACTAATACAATGACAGCATCGCCATTATCCTTGACCCTAGCGGTAGCTGCATCGTCTTGGGGTGACAATGGCACACTGATTCCGACTCGCTGTATAAGCATTTGCAGTCCCGTGGACTATTGGAATCCCCCTTGACCAGTTTACTGTGATGTCATGAGCTTCGGTTCCAAAGACTGCACACATTCCCCGACTCCAACTAAAAGGAACAATGATAGGTGGAAGGGTTGGTATCTAACCCAATTCGTTGATTGATTAATGGCGCCTAAGACCTACTTACGGCTCTGTATGCCTACAAAGTTCACATAAGGCAGTGGGGAATAAAGGCAACGCAAGCGATCACTCAGAAGAAGTAGTTTCGCAGGCCAGACTCACAGATATCTGATCGTTCCTTCAGTTTTTCCCAGTCGGCGGGGACATTGGGGAGGGCGTCATCCACCTTGAGGCCGATGGTGCCCTGAACCCAGCACACGGATTCGGCGAAAACGGTAAAATGACCATCGGGAGCAGTGGGCAATGTGCAGGAGATGGGTCGCAGAAAGTACACGTTTGTCATGGTAACACCCGCGAGTACGAGGATGATCATGGAAGACACGAAGTGACTGAGCCGGTCTGCGAAGTCCTCTAGGCTTGAGTAGGGGTCGGCCGAATAACCGCGATAGCGGACAAATCCATCAAGAAGACCTGTCCCCAAATCAAAGGCTCCCATACTGGATGGGTGCTTTTATGTCCGTTCACAAGCTTGTCTGGGTAGAGAAACTGAAAAAAATAACCAGGTCACAGAGTTAGCCACCTAGTGCTTAGATTGTAAATTTTGACGTGCTTCACGCGGAGGGTGAGGTTTCACACTAATAATCGAAGTGAATACTGACACAGGTTCGGATGGCAGAAAGGTTTTTGCATAGCTATTCCGCTCAGCACCATTACCATCATAATCATCGCCACCACCATCATTATTTCTGGCGGTAGGGATGTCTCGTAGGGCCGCCTCAACAGGATACATGCATCGGAACCGCCCCACCCGCCTAAAATAGGTGACCATATGGTAAATTTCAGGAAGGGTTACTATACTTGTGTTTTAACGCTAACACTAACTTTAACCTCAAAGTCAACTGTCAACTCAATCTTAACCGTAGCCCTATCCAAAACCTAAATCATGACCCTAACAGAGTAAATTCCATTGTGGCTGGAGCCTCCCTCAGACACCATCGCCGATTTGAGACAATCATCTGCCCAAGCGGCTGTAACCAAAACCGTAATATCTTTTCAGCCAATGACAGGCCTTCACACAGGAGTTCAGTGGCCAACGCGGACTTATTCAACATCACTAATGATTTGCGCTCCCTTCGCACACCACTCGGAAAATCGATCGATCACGTGTATGCACTGCCCTGCGTAAACACCTGTCGACTACCGACATGGATTGTCTAGTGTCATTCCTCATGTTGCGTCTTTGCTGCCGTTCTGAGGATGAACTCACGTATGGGAAACAAAACGCAGGGAGATAAATACGTGACTCCGGATAACCCTGTGACAGATTCTTGCTAGAATAACTCTGCCTGCGGTATGGCCGCCTAAACAGGACACGCGAAGAAGAACCGTTCCACTCACTAAAAAAGGTGGTCTCACGGTAAATTTCAGAAAGGGTAACTATACTAGTGTCTTAATGCTAACACTAACCCTTACATAAATCTAAACTGGCAACTCAATCTTAACCGTAGCCCTATCCAAATCCTAAACCCCACAGTTAAATCTATAATAACATTAACTCTTAGCCTAATCAGGACCCTAACCTCAACCTTGAACCTTACCCTAAACTTAACAATTAACTTCACCTTACTCATAAACCTAATTTCCTAGGAATTTTGCGAAAAGCCACACGTATTGTGGAAGGTTCCTGCTTCCGTGCCCTGTTTAGGCGGCCATACAAGACATCCTAACCCTGCCTGTAAGTAGGCGATGGGGATGCATAAGACAGATTCGTAGACACCATGCCCCGAATAAAACCCATGACACTTCGCCGGGGGGAGAGGGGAAATTCCTCTTTGAACGTCGCTATTCGAAAGACAAGACAATTATCTGTTTTTATGGAAATAGTTTCATCCCTGCACATGCCAAAAAGCGGAGTGATGTACTTTGGAGATGAGTAGTTAAATTGGGCTTGGATAAAACCTATTCAGTACACGAGACAGCTTGGTGAAGATGCGATATGCTCCAGTATGGTGCATCCACAGAATACTTTATTTAATTTCTCTCTGCCTGTACTTGAGGAGAATGCAAAGGACAGGAGCCTACAACTGCAAAATGAACCTCACCTTAATCCTTAACATAATTTCCTTGGAATTTGGCGCAACGCTTCAAGCATTAGGGGTGGCGGTCACACGACGCATCCTTACCACTTTGGCTAACCTATCTATATAAAACCTTACTGACGTTAATGATATATAAGCGTAGGCAATCTAGTGTTGAAACTAAGTGGCACAATCCAACCATTTCTGACGGCTGCGTAATTTGTACGGGTTATGCATAGAAGCAATGCACTAGCCATCGAAATGCCGCTTGCTTTGGCAAAGAGAATTGTAGACCGCTTTTCACAATTATGGATATACAGTTCAATTTTACGTCTTTCTCCACACCGGCACGTTTGTGCCTAAAACGTACTGTGTTAACACACACCCCCCCCCTCTACATGTAAAGTTTTACAGTTCAGTAAACTTTCTCGTTCGGATCAGGAGTCGTATCCTTTTGTATAAAGTTTTCGACTCTTGTAGCATTACATTCACTAGGACGAGACAGAGCGAAATTTCATTTCTGACTTAAGGGGCGCAGTCAGTCAGCTACAGCCTAATCCCATGCTTCAATAATCTAATATTTATGCCAATAGCTACAAAGCCAAAGAAATGATATTCCACTCTGAGTATGCCTGGTCGGTATTCCGCGCACTCGCGAAGGCTCTTCGCAGAGCTCCTTCGTTGGTGGAGCCCAAATTCCATACGGAACGGCATTATCCTTATTCAGGACGTCCACGGTCCACTGCAGTTGGCGATATTTGTTCTGAAATCTTCTATTACCTTCATTTCCGCTTACGAGACTATAGAAGAACTGAAATGCTTTTCTTTGACCCTTTGTGAATGGCTGTGGTGAGTTTAGCCTACGATGCACAATTCATGGTAAGGAAAAACTGGCAGTCCATTGTAACTAATACAAAAAATGCACGCAATAAAAACGAGCCGATGAGGTGACTTACGTAAGGCAACCGACTGACAGTATGTGATGACGGTAACTAGCGCCATTGCACCGGCGCGAGTGGCTACTGTTCTGACCAATTATCAGTCTGTGATAATGAGCCGATACGCTGACGTCCAGCCAATTCCGGGCGTGACCTCTGATCAGAAGGGCGAAGGTCGCGAGAAGCGCGTGACCACAGCTCGGTTATCGGATCATGTGGGAGCTTTAAAAGCGCGGAGGGCGGCGCCACCCGCAGTTGAGCACACAGGGGGTTGGTCAACGTGCGCGCGGACCGGGCCGAAGCGAAGGAAGCTGCTGACACCGCATACGATTAACCGCGATAAGTGCGGTGTTCAAACGATAGATTAAAGGCAGAGGACGCTAAAGGGGTGCGTGTATGTGATAGGATGTTCACTGAAACCGGAATTTTTCCCCAAGGTCTAAAATATTTGTTTGCATCTGAGACCTCGAAATTGTTCCGCGAGCCCTTAAAATGTACTGCGTCAAGACGCGAGCGACTGGGTAAATTCGAATAGCATTGCTGAGCGTTTGGGTCATAGAGCATTGACTTTAAATAAGCTGCTATTCAATGAAAACATCATTTGATTGTAAAGGCGTGCATGCTCGCGCCCCACTGCGGCAGGGTATGGGACCAGGAACTGTTAGAAATACAGTTGACTTTGGACTTAATTCCGGCGAAAATAAGGGGTCGGGTTGAGGTTTGGGTTTGTTTTAAGGCTAGAATACGGAAATATCTACCCTTCCTGGAATTTAGCGCAAGCCCATTGGGGCTCTTACAAAGCAAATAGCTTTTAATGCTATTCGGATTACCCTATGACAGATTCTTGCTAATAGAACTCTGCCTGCGGTAGGCATGTCTCGTATGGCCGTCTTCACAGGACACTGGAATAGCAACCACCAACAATACATGTAGCGATGCGCTTAATTCCGAGGAAATTATGTTTAGGATTGAGGTGAGTGTAAGGGTTAAGTGTAGGGTAAGGTTTAAGTTTTAGGTTAGGGTCAGAGTAGGGGAGTAAGGTCATGATTAGGTTAAGGGTTAAGGTTATTACACTGTTAACTGTAGGGTTTAGGTTTGGGTTAGGGCTACGGTTAAGACAGTGACAGACCGGTTTCATGTTAGGGTTAGTGTTAGCGTTAAAACACTGGTATAGTTACCCTTCCTGAAAGTTACCGTGAAATTACCTTTTTTTGTGAGTGGAACGGTTCTTCTTTGCGTGTCCTGTTTAGGCGGCCATACCGCAGGCAGAGTTGTTCTAGCAAGAATCTGTCACAGGGTTATTCGGAGTCACGTATTTATCTCCCTGCGTTTTGTTTCCCATACGTGAGTTCATCCTCAGAACGGCAGCAAAGACGCAACATGAGGAATGACACTAGACAATCCATGTCGGTAGTCGACAGGTGTTTACGCAGGGCAGTGCATACACGTGATCGATCGATTTTCCGAGTGGTGTGCGAAGGGAGCGCAAATCATTAGTGATGTGGAATAAGTCCGCGTTGGCCACTGAACTCGTGCGTGAAGGCCTGTCATTGGATGAAAAGATCTTACAGTTTTGGTTACAGCCGTTTGGGCAGATGATTGTCTCAAAGCGGCGATGGTGTCTGAGGGAGGCTTCAGCCACAATGGAATTTACTCTGTCGGGTGCTACGTCAGCTGACCGTTTTGTGTGAAGCTATACCGAGAGAAGCTAGGCAGGGAACAGCGCACGCAAAGCGACCGAGTTTTCCTGCCCAAACCGGAAAGCCTGGTTTCAACTGAAAAGTAGTCGCTCTGAGGATGAACTCAACTAGGGGAACCAAAACCCAGAGAGATAAATGTTTGGCTCCGGCTCTTACAAACATAATAGCTTTAAATGCCATCCGATTTACCCTGTGACAGATTCTTGCTAGAAGAACTCAGCTTGCGGTATGGCCGCCTAAACAGGACACGCGAAGAAGAACCGTTCCACTCACTAAAAAAAGGTGGTCTCACGGTAAATTTCAGGAAGGGTAACTTTACTTGTGCCTTAACGCTAACACTAAACCTAACAGAAAAGTAAACTGTAACTCAATCTAAACCCTACAGGTAACACGATAATAACCTTAACTCTTAGCCATACAAGGCATCATTTCCACTGGGGGTTATATACAATTCCAATTTCAATTTTTATCATTGCCTGAAATCATAGTGTTTTGTAAAGACCGAAAACTGCAGGGAAGGAGTATTGACCAAGACAATGCAGACTAGAATGGTCATTTCTGGCTTACTGGCCGTCGTTAAAACGTCCAACAGTCTACTTGTGGCATGCTGGTCACCGGTTTCGCTCATCCCCTGCGTCTTGTGTGCAGTATGGTTGGCCCTAGAGTGAAACCAACGGAATTAGCACATCATGTAACCCGATCGACGAATACCCTCCCACCACAGACTGGCATGTAGCCCCGAGTAAGTTTAGAACCGCATCATAAGATACGTTGACCATCACAAATGCTCCTATCTTCGCTCCAACCTTTACGAAGATAGGATGACCATTTGCACTCTGTGATCAAAGTTTCAGCTTCCACCACATTACCTCTGACCGGCTTAAGGCAGAAGATCAACAATGAGCATAGGTTCTTAACACGGAACGCAAGGTTAATTCGTAGGGATAATAGCGTTTTAATTTGCTGGGTTGCAGTGCTTAACGAAGGGAATTTGAAAGACAACCAACTTGGACCCATTTTAGGCAGTTGGCCCGTTGGCAATTTTAGGCGTTAGGCATTACAGGGGTATTTATAATAAGGGCAGAAGGAGAAGGCCATTTTATAGCCGGATCCATTTTTTTTATTCATCCGAGCGTTCGAACTCGTACAGGAGTCCATCGTCGTTTGGGCATACACAAAAAGGTTTTACGACGGGGCGACATATGATTTCGAGGGGCTGCCCACACCTACCAAACGGGTCACAAATTAAACTTCGCAGTCATGAAGATAATCAACCACGCCAAGAACAAGATAAGAAGCGATCAGATTGAATTTTGGGCCTCTTATGAGAGTTTAGTCAACCGATCAGGCGCCGGATAAAATGCAATTGACCGTGAAAAGCACGAGGCCTGGGGGGTGAGGGGACGAGAGCAATGTTGGTTGCAATAGCCAGGCAGACTTGACTTCGAGTGCAGGTGGAACAAAAGGGCTTCAAAATGTGACTTCACGCCAATGTGCAAAGATCCCATATTGTTTGTGAGATATTCGTGGCATAGCTGACAGTTGCTTCCCTCGTAGTCTCCACCCGAGCAACGGACGGTTGGAAAAGTCCAATCGGTTAATTCTTATCTGATCAGAAACATGAGTTCTATGTGTAGAGAATGAAATTGGACGGTCAGTGCTCATATCACTGGCGGCTGTTCAAGCGTAAACAAACGCAGGCTCTAGGTGACCTCGCGATCACTAGAGCAACTTTGATCCGTAGGTGTCAACTTCATCAAAATATCCATAAATAACTTCTACTGTTTTCAATTGAGTAGACCTAATTACTACAAATTAAGAAGTCGAGTTGGGCGAACGTCCGCTTTCGATTATTCATCATCCGGCCTTTACAATAATATAAGAAAGGGTAGAGTAACAAAATTTGCAACATCCACTAAGCAGTAATTATCGGAGAGAGGGTTGAGGGCGTTCAGAGATCAGTGGTCCTAGAGGCGAGGGATGGGGAGGGGAGGGGGAAGGTCTACGACAATTATGTAGGTTATGGCTTCGTCGCTGTGACGCGACGTGGCAGGTGTGAACGCAGATGTTGAGTTCGTTTTCGACCAAGGGAGCCTTAGGGCCACTACAAACGCTTTTTGGGAGCACAAAGTTGGTCAAAGGTATGGCCACTGCTTCTGTCGTTGCAAGTAACTGCTGACGCAGGAACTTAGGGTGTTTCATCGGCATTTACAGATTACTCAGAGTGCTTGGTTGACGTCTACCCAGCGACCGCTGTCAACCAAATGAGCCACAATTGCGCTTGAGATAGACTTTACCTTGCCTTGATTTAGCCAGGCAGGATGGTGCTCTCGCATCCTCTTGGATAGGCGCCTAGTTGTTCGACCGATACATCCTGCTCCCCAGGAGCAGTCTATCCTTGCCATCAAGGCGAAGAAGTGGATTGTTTTAGAATACCAGCCTTAACTTAGCGATAATATAGAAGTTCGCTCAACAGATCCACGCGAAAAGGCAATACGAGAAATAAGACCTTCTTCTCAGCCGTTGGCACGTCCGATTTTGGTGGACTTTCTTCCATATACTTACTGATAAACTTCTCGGGAAAGCCGTTTTCTCGGAGGGTGTTCTGTATCAGGGTGAGTTATTTTTCTAGCGTATCTAGAGTAAATACTCTCCTTGATCGGTTAGTGAGGCAGTGGACTAGGCTTCGTTTCTTACTAAGCGGGAAAAAACTGTATAAGTTTATGCATTGCCCTGTACATGTCTTCTTATGAAATACCCTTCTACGAAGTCGTCCATCAGACATTCTATTAAGTAGGAAGTGCAGAAAGGGGATGCACTCTCCGTTCTTTTTATCCAAAGTGAAAGGTAACGGCGGGTGAATCTGATTTACTTTATCCTGGAGAGTGGGCAAGGCAAGCTTTTCCTCTGCTATTGCAAAGATATCGTATAAATATCGAGCATATGCAAAAAGTTCCTTTATACCTGGAGAGAGCTGGTTGTTACCCGTAAAGACCAGCTAGTAGATGTCCAAGGGGTGAACCCATCGCTACGCCATCGATCTGACGATAAAAGTTGTCATCGAAACTTAATTAAACATTCAAAGTGCAGTGAAAGAGCAATTCCTTGGGTCTCCGACCGGCATGCCAATCGGAAAATCCTGTCTTACAATCTCGTCACACAAATATTCTATGGTTTTCGTGAGGGGAATATAAGTGAACAAAGATGTGACATCTAAGGAAAACATCGTTTTGTCATTGAGATTTGTATTGCTTATGGAATTGATAAAATGAAAGGTGTCCCGTAGGCTACTTGGTGCTATTTGCTGTCGAATTTGCTTAAGACTTTCTGCCAGCCACTTCGCAATTGCGTGATAGGGTGAAGTACACATGTCTAATATCGGCCGGATTGAAAGGTATGGTTTGTGGATCTTTGGTAAACCATACAGCCTTAGGGGGATCGCGCCCGTGGGTTTAAGAGCTTCGAAACCCTGTTCACTGAGGAAACTTTGGTCTTTCAGTTTTTGAAGACATTTTGTGAGTTGGGCATCTACGCTCTCTTTCTTTTGGTCCTTATTATATATATCTCTTTTGAACTTAGTGTCATCAGTCAGGATTGATTCGATCTTTGAAACGTAAACACTTTTATTCATCAGAACGAGACCAGAACCCTTTCCGGTTTAGTTTTGAATATTTCCTTGTTTTGGCGTAATTCTTTCAGTTTCTCCCGATGTTCTTTCGTGACATGCCCAATTCTTTGTGGTTTGGTTTTAAAAATATTGGTAGTAGCAATTCACGAGTGTTGATTTGAAATAATCCGCTTCCTCCGGTGCTGTAGGTATCAGGTCATGCGTCTCACTCAAATGGTTTTCAAATTGAACCTCTGCCACTAATCTGTTCTGCCTTTATTTAGGAAAATAAAATTTGTGGCCTACGGATAATACATCGATCAGGTATTTGTCAAGAATCAATTTAGGTAAATTGTGTACATACCGCTCTGGAGCATTTGGAATAGTATATTGCGCCTTCACCGGGTCAACACTGCGAAGACGTTTTATTCATTTAACTTCCGTACTTTGTTGGATGACGGTCTGAACTTAGCTGCGAAATTGGTTTCGTTCTTCATTGGTTACCTCGTTTAAGATTGCCAAGCGTTGATGCAGATTACGATGTCACTCGTTGATCTTCGTTGTGACACTTTCAAGTCGGTTTTCAGCATATCTATTTGATGTTGTGTTGAGATTATTGTCCGATTCTTACGAAGCAACCTTCAGCATTCGTGCGGATATTAAGCTTTACAGTGCAGTTTGTGATGAAATCAGAAACCACGGTTGCTTCAGCAAGGCGGGTTTTGTAACGCAGGTATCCTTTTAGTTCAGCGACGCTACCCATATAAGCATTTAAGAAGTCGAGTTTGGCGAATTTACGCTTTCGATTATTCATAATCAGGCCTTTACAATAACATAAGAAAGGGTAAAAAAATTTAAACATCCCCTAAGCAGTAAGTATGGGGGAGAGGGTTGAGGGCCTGGTAATCATCTAGCGGATTCTAGATTGATTGCTTAGAAAATCCTGATTGGGCAGTCAGCTTACTGCATCAGAATGGGTGAATTTCATACATGGCAGTAGGCTGGGTGGATAGCTTGACACAAGGTTTATGAACCCGAAGTCTCAGTTGACTAGAGGGTTGCCATACTAAAGACTTTCCCCTGCTGGCGTGGGTTCGAATCCTACCGAGGCCACCGAGATTTTCACAAGCGAGTCAAGGGAATAATTAAAGAAATTTAAGGTAGGAATCAAGTAGATGAAACTGGCAAATAGCCTACAATTAACATTGGAGGCGCACAGCGAATTTCCAAGTTTCGAACTCTGTTTGCACTTCAGCAGTAGACTCACTGAGACGAGGGTTTCCTAAAGCGCAAGCAGGATTTAGGAAAATAACATACTACTCTGTGACCCAGAATTTCTGTGATTTCCTCGATAGGCTATTGCCAGGATAAAAGACCAGAGGAAGAGCGAACAAGGGTGCGTAATTTTGACGCAGAAAGTGAATGACAAAAAACCTTTTTACATCGCCCGTAATGGGTTCATGCCCTGCAGCGCCCAACTTAAATTTTATTCGTTGATAAAACAGGCTCAATAGAGACTGCCCATGTGGCAACTCTAAAACACACGGATAGTGGGCGTCAGAATTTTGCAACAGCAGCGGGAAGTTCGGTCTTCTGATTTACCCTTAGACGAGCGTGGCCATATTTACTAAATGGGCCTACAGTTTCGTTTTTGCGTACAGTCAAGGAGATGACTAGAATGGAAAAAAAACTCGTTCATTCAGGATTTATTTACCAGACTGACTGGCAAAATGGCGAAGGAAACCCAGCATGAAAAATTGTCTTCCATCTGCTAGTAATTCGAAAGAACCATCATAAAACACCATCCAGGCTGTAATTTTGGTTGGACTTGATGTGCGGAAGATCCATCAGTGAGGAATGCGTCGAAAGCGGTGGGACAACGGAGGAAGCCTGTTGAAATTGAATTGAAATTCGTCTAGAGTAATCCTGATGACAAGTCGTTTTCAGGTATCCGAAGTTGTTAGCACACTCAGCCACGCCGGTGTAGGAAGGATCCTCTTGAAAACTCAAAATTGTCATTCCTGAAGGATATTGTGAACTGTAGTACTCCGGCTCGCACTCAATATCTATGGGCTTGAAATAGGAAGCGGATAAGTCGGGCTCAGCACTATAGCCATCTGGATTTACGAATGCCAGGTCTGCTGCCGTTTCACCGAACCCTGGCTTAAAACAACTCTCCGAGATTGGACTGAGCTCCAGATTTTCATCTGAAAGTGCAATAAAAGAGGCTTAAGTTATGTCAATAGACAGAAATCGGAGTCAGATTAACAATGCTGACAATGACAAGAGAGATTTGAATGGCAATTTCTGGCTCATTAGCCGTAATCAGCCCAACCCCGAGTGGTGCGCCAACCGAGACTCGAACCAGCGCCATGTTAATCAGACATTCAACGCTCATTGGCTCATTGGCTTGCCGGTTGCCATCGAGAATATTGAGTTTATGAGGACCTGGTAATACGCGCACACAAGTGCCTGGAGTACGTTAAATGTTTTTTGGTCTGCGACGGGAGATTAGGAAAAATAGGTCGGTCATCGCACTCAGATAAAATGCGTTAGTCAGTGGTGTGTATTTTTTACACTCACCCTATATGCTTATGTGATTTGGCTGGTATTTCCGCCACTAAAAGATGAAAGATTGTGCCTTGTTTAATTTCCACAGAAATAAGTGCGCGAATGTGGAGTAAATCCTTCGGAATCAACCTTTACAGCCTCGGTCCGAAATCTGATATGAATATTTGAGCCGAAATTCACCAGCCACTGCGGAATAACCGCGTAATCTTCCCAAGCTGCCAACTGGCGTTCAGTAGGATTAACTACGCAATTATTTACCACCGAACTGCATGACGCTGCACTCACGAGCAGACCCCCTCGCAGCTGCGTCATGCAGCAACACTAGATCAGTGAAACACGTGTGTCTGGGCTTTCAGTTAGTACCTGGGCTGTACATGAAAGGTTGTTCGATTTGAGTCAAAGTAGCTAGGGACTCGTGACTCTACAGTTTAAATAAAGACAAGTCCCGCAGTTCAGAGCGCCTTCCGTTTATCAGTTCAACGGGCCAGACAGGAGATGAACTGGATCAAAACGAGGGAAAAATTAGGGTTTGGCACGCGTTCATTGGTCTGCTAACCCATAAAAAATGCCTCACATGGGGAATGGCACGGATAGACGCCGACTCGCGCCGCACCGGTTGACCGGCTTGGACGGTGGGCTGACGCCTTGGAAACGGAAGAGTAAGCGTAATCGATTTTCGGGGCTCATTCCCCGTTGGGATTGAACGTATTTCCTCACTATTAATAAACAGACGCACTTTGAAACCAGCACGAGGTGCTAAAATTTATGGCTTGGAAGGCGACCAAGTAGGCAGGATAATTCGGTTCTCCCTGGGAGAAGGGTCAGACGGCAATGAATCTTTCTTATTGTGACCGATTCGACAATCGACCGTCGTATTCCGATGGTGTCCACCGTGCGGTGGTGCAGGGACGGTGACTGACGTTGGACGAGTAGAATTGCACGGCAATTAGCTCGGACAGAAGCCTGTTGCATGCCGTTGGACCCAGGTCGTGTGTGACACCCGCAGACAGGCTGTCTAGCTTCGTAAGTCACTGTGCCTGCGCCCACCGGCGGTCGTCTTGACAGAGGAGGAACGAGGGGGGGGGAATGAGTGCAAGCTAGACCAAGAAATAATCTCAATTTGTCATGTTCAAGTCACCGAAGCTGTAACCGCTTGGTCCTCGCTTGCAGCAGTCCAACTGTCGTCAGATCCCGAAACTCTGGGATTGGCTAAAAATGGCTGAGGACGTCTCTTAAGCCAGAAATGGCTATCATTTTCCTCTTATCTTTATCTGTATTGTTCTTTCGGATATACAACTAGTGGATGTGCAACTACCTGTGAGTCCTCTACACGCCCCGGTACCCGAGCGATGAACACACTTCTAATCTAGTCAACGTTCTCGATCACAACCGACAGGACAACGCAACCCAAACTCAATGGCAGAAAGATGGAAAATTGTAACGCTCGATAACAAAAAAAAACGAGGAATCGAGACTCAGGTGTCAACAACGTGAGGTTGAGTAAGGCTGTTTCTTACCGCAGTGGCAGGACGTTTGTGTGAAAAGCGGAGTGATTGAGTGAGTGAGGAAATCCTGCTTGGGCAATCAGCTTACTGTACCCCAATTGGTGGATTCCATACGTTGCAGTAGGCTGGGCGGGTAACTTGACCCAAGTGTGATTAAACTAATGGCGACTGGTGGGGCCTCATAGCTCAGTTGGCTTGAGCGTTGGCTGTACTATAGCCTTCCCCTTGCTGACGCGGGCTCGAATCTCACCGAGGCCACCGAGTTTTTCAAAAATGGGTCAAATGCATTGATGAAAAAACCAAGATTACGGGAGATACTGATCACTGACCTGTAAACGGTTGCCCATCTAGTTTCTACAGTTTGGCTTGTCTAAAGATTATAGTCTGCAGTCCCTGTTTTCCTTCCACCGCGTATCTCACGTCTAAAAACGCTAAATTAAGAGACTGGGCGTAATTTTCGATGATAATCCGCCTAACATCGACGTGCCTAATCCACAATTTTAGTCGATACTGAGCGGAAGCCAGCTCATCTGACTGTTGCACTATCGTTGAAGCCAATCAGATTCAGGCATAACGACCTCCATTTGCGTTTCTCCGCCTTGTTCGTACACAGCCCTATCGACGGGAAGGGTCTTCAAACGGTGTTTATGGATTCAGAAGTAAGGATGACTTGTATGGCCGCCTAAACAGGACACCGATACTGGAACCGCCTGCAATACCTAAGGTTTTGCACCGAATTCCGGAGAAATTCGGTTTAGGTTCAGGATTCTGTTAAGAGTTAAGGTTTGGGTCCATGTTCGCAAAAGTTCAGTTTTATTCTAAGGTTAAGACAAGGGAATATTTACTCCTCTTGAAATTTATCGCAAGGCGGGCGTACCTATTTCCGTTTTCTGCTTAAGCGGCCATACAATCACCCTTACCAATTCAGACGATGTGTCTAATCTCTAGCTTGGTGACTACATATTTGTAGCATTCTTTCAAGTAGCCGCGCTATGGAGTGGATCCGAAGAAGGTACTGCCCTCACGTCTGTCGCATCAACCACCACTCTGGTAGACGAGATACATGCCGATCAAAGGGGGTAGGAACAGGGTTAGCAGGCCAGGGCGACAAATGAGGTCAGTGCGGATGCGGGCGATAAGCCTCAGCGTCCAAACGCCGGCTTTATGTGAGAGACCTGTGGACTGAAAACATACCCTCACCTCCTTCCCCCTGCACGCAAAGCCCAAATACTGCCCCCTTCCACACCCCCACCACCCCAACGGGAGGCATGGCGACCAACGCCTCCCCCACCCCTTCCCCTTGCCACGCCCCCACAAACCCACGTCTGACGATGGAAGCTTCTTTTTTTAATGTCCGGACAATGCGACCATGGTACCCAAGATCTGGGAGATGGCTGCGGATAAAGGTTTACTTGTCTGACGTTTTGCACCCGTACTTGAGCACGTAACCGGATGAGAGAGAGAGAGAGAGAGAGAGAGAGAGAGAGAGAGAGAGAGAGAGAGAGAGAGAGAGAGAGAGAGAGAGACAGAGAGATAAAAGAGCAGAAAAACCTATATTCATCTGACCCAACTGGGAAAAACTTGGCGGCCTCGGTGGGTTTCGAACCCAAGGCTAGTGTACAAACCCCCGTCTTCGAATGCCTTAGAGCTGCTCCCAGCGCAAAAAACGCCCGGCGAACAGTGTCCCGGCTACAAGACAAGACAGAAGTGCTCATTCGCGTCCTACAAAGCCACTTATACGGAAATTAGTTAATTTTGCAGAGGTACAATTTGCGTTCGGTTTTTTATTCTCCTATAAAAGCATGAGTATTCACTATTTTTGCGAAACTTTAGAGAATTAACTGTGTACTTTCTGCTTCCAAGGCAAAGAACACTAAAAAAATAGGCTGGTTTGTCCAAGCGGAGGATGTTGCATTATATGAACGTCTGCAACGAGAGCCTCCCATTATCAGCAGAGCGCTAATTTGTTGATAAACCCTCATAAAAGTAGTCTTGTTCATTAAATGAAACTTGTCTGGGTGGATAACATCAGAAGGGCAACGGTAGCTGCGTAACAACATCCCCTCATTTAGCGCTTTGTGTGAACATTTTTGCGTTCCAGCAAATGACCGTCTAACATGCTGCCATTGTGCGCATGTCAGGCATACCCCTGGCGTGCTCACCTTGACGATTAAATCTGTTAGTACGCCAAGCAAGGCACCGGGATAAGGTCAGACCGGATAGGCGACTAATTACTGGGAGATTTTTGGTGTGTATAGAGTATACTGGGTGAAGCCTAGATTTATCCGTAGCTCATGTGATGTCGGCAGAGGTTAGGCCTATGGAAATACAGTTTTCCAATTCTGGGAAATTCGTTTCACTATCTTCTCAACAATTGCTTGTCAGCTGTAATTAAAATGTCTTACAGAAAATACGTCCCCCTTGCCATGTGCGTTAAAGTCTCTTTAGACGAAACTAAGTAAAACTTGGACAAACGGATCAGTCGGTTAACGCCAGTACTGCAGAACTGTGAATGGTCTCGAACGAGGTCAAGTGGAAGCGAGCCCTTGGTACTGTGTATTAGAACCTTTAAGTTATAACTCAGTGACCAACGTTTCTGGATTTGAACCGGGGTCCACTGGACATGCGTGTGGCTGGCTGATGATGACAGGTAGGCCAGAAATGACCATTTTAATCTCTTTTCCCTTAGTTGGTGACACTTCTCTATTAAGTGAACACTGCTCAGCTTCCCATCTCGAAGGCCTTGTGAAACTAAACTCGGATAACGGCCATCAGCAGTAAAGACAGGGTCTCCAGCAAACAGGGGAGCTCTATGGTTACAGGGCCTTCTCACAAGGCATTTGTTTAGTATAAGATTGCTAAGGGCCTATCAACTAGTCGGTTCCTACGCAAATAGGACGAAAATTCGACTGTCGTAAGTGACAACGTTCACCTCGTGTCCCGCAGACTGGGTGCAGCGCTGGTGACTTGCATAGCGCCTACCACACTCTCGGCTCCCCCGTCCACAGTACTTCCAATGTGACATAATGTCAAGACTATCAGAGGGGGACGAATGCGCTGTGGCTGACAGAACTTTTTGAAATCGAGCTGCCATTTTTGAAATCCTCCATTCACATATGAATATTCTTATATGTACACGGGTTGGCTCATTTTTCTAATTAGCTTTTGTTATTTAACGACCTTTATTTTTTTAATTACAATAATGAGGTCATTTACAAACGACGCTGTCACGATTTTGAAGATTCCCTATCTCAAGAAATGTCCACCGAAATCCGGAAATGTATTTTCAATTCGAATAATTTACTTAAATAGTATTTTTATACTGATTATCTTGCAGTCTAACCCCAAGATGTTTCAGGCAAGTAAGATGCTGGCTTTTAAACCGCCTGCAAAAGTGTACTCTGAAGTAAAATGCCTACTTAAGTAGCATGTATTTTTCTAAATGATTTTCACTGTTCCTATAAATTCAAATATATTTTATAGAAAACGTGCATGAAAATATTTTTTTCGTTTACTCACTTGGTAGAAAACGGTGTTCTCTTTTGTACTTGAAGAAATGGTAACTTTCGGTTTTAAAAATTTATAAATTACCGAATAATTTTAAACCCTACCGGTGGTTACGCTTGTATGCAAGGTTTCTAAACTACCTGCTGTATACATTCTGTGTAAGGGAACTCACACATTTCTCTACGCTATAAGAAAGGATTTACATAGTTCTTCATAAAATTTTGCAATTGATGTGGAACATGTTTTATACATTATAGGCACCATTAATAACTTGACGGAGACGATGTAATATGAATGAACATTTCAGAGTCATAACAAAATTTCATAGTAAGAAACTTTTGAAAACCGAAATTTAAGATTTTTCAAGTAAAAATTTGAAGATGATACGATTTTCTACCAATCGATTATATATAAGATTAATTTCGTGCATATTTTCTACAAAAAGTATAAGGACAGTAAAAATCAGTTAAAAATACATACTACTTAAGTAGATATTTTCTATCAAATTTACTTGTTGCAGGCGGTCAGAAAGAAGCTCCTTCAAAAGCTGGCATCCTACTGAGACATAAATAATACTACTACATACATACTACATACTACTTAAGTATATATTTTCTATCGAGTTTACTTGTTGCAGGCGGTCAGAAAGAAGCTCCTTCAAAAGCTGGCATCCTTTTGTGACAGAAATATCTTGGGATTGAGTTAAAGACAGTCTGTTTTCTTCCGGTGCTATCTCGTTTGCCTACCAGTTCGATCAACAGCACATGGAGGCCTTTTTTCTGAAAACTCTGAAATGCTACTTTCAAAATAAAACGTATCCCCCCTCTCTCTCCCTCTATATGTCGTCTCTACACACACGAGATGATCCCCTTCGCGCGTCGTGGTAGATTCGAGCGCAGCAGATTTATTAGGGGAATGTGCTGACTTACTGCTAGTATAGATTCCTCAGTTTTGGTTGCATATCCTACGACCAGTTGATGGGCCCAGCCTGATGCGGGGATTCGACGTGATCGTTGACGCGGTATTACGGCTAGGCATGCCACACCCTCTGCCATTTACAGCAGTCGTGTGGTCTCTTCGTTGCTTCATTAACACGGGATGAGAGTCACACTCTGATACCCCTGTTGGTTCTCCTTTTGATCACCGACCCACATAAGCTGAGATAAGGCTTTCAGTGAACAGCCTCGAGAATTCGACCGTCGGTTTCGACGAGGTTCCCCGTGTGCTCCAAAGGAGAGTGGTACAGGGACAGAGTTAAGAAGACCGGAGGCGGGGTCCGGCGCAGGTGGCTGGCGCGGCCGGAGACGTCCCTGACCGTGACACCATATCTGACTCAGATCCCATGGAGTGGGATTTCCATAGAGGCCATAGGTGGTTAGTGCGGCATGTGCCTGCACTTACGTGTGCTGCCACTTCCTCCTGCCGCACCTCTGAGTTGACCCCCCTACGCATGTCCATGTTGGGCACGCGCATATCTCATGTCCGGCATTTGTTATGGGAGCGCAACCTGAATAGCGCCTGTCGTGCATAGATCCAGCTCCAGTGTTGGACCAGCGAGTCTACCACATGACCCATTTCTGGGGAACAATATACAGTAGATTGCCTAACTCATGAAATGTGATGCCCTAAATTAAAGGTGGAGGTTGTTTATTAGCCAGCCTCTGCGCGTGTGGACTGCAATCTATTTTTATCCCTGCGAACAGTCCAGACTTGAATCCAATCGAAAACATTTTTGCTGCATACTCGCATTGAACAAACTACTATAGACAACCTGGCTACCTCCATGTCAGACAGACTTTGTTCTGTTATAAATGCAAAAGGACAATTTACAAAGTACTGATTTTGTACCTTTGTTTCTATTTTATATTATTTTCCCGTTTTTATGCTCCCCTCCCTCCTTATGAACATTTATATTTAGCCTTATTTGGTTGATTTGTAATATAGCTATTATCTTAAATTCAGATTTTTAGTGAAAATTAATTATTTTTATGCTAGTAAATATTAATTTACAAAACGATCAATGATTTCTTTTTAAGAACTGTCGTTTCTTTACGTGTTTAAAACGTTGGGAGACGCAGCATGAACTGAGTTCGCGCAAGGGGTCCTTTCTTGTGAAAACCGTGAGATTTCATGAGTTATGAAATCTACAATATATATATATCGGAATCGCCCATCGACCGGATTCAACCATTCGGAATCTAGTTATGAGACCGAAAGCCCCCCTTCCACGAGGTGAGACGTCAAACATCATCTACCGGATCCAATGTGACTCCTGTGAAGTTAACTACGTCGGAGAGACAGGGAAGCGGTTGCAGACCCGTGTTATCGAACACGTGCGGGCAGTGAGGAGAATGGACCCATTGTCCCTGGTGGCGGAACACCGTGCGAACTCTGGGCACACGTTCGCCTTCCAAAACGCTGAAATCCTGGGTCAAGGAAATGACCGCGTAACCAGGGAAACAATCGAAGCCTGGCACACGGAGCCTACATCGATCAACCGTTGTGTCACCCTTCCGGCAGCCTACCACGCCATCCGGGCGCAGCTCATCGAACGTAAGAGCAAACACGGAATTAGGCCAAACGTGAATTCCACCGCGGGAGAACCTAGGACGGATATGCACCTAACCACGCCACAATTCGGGGCCGACGAAGGCGCAGTCATGATTACCGCCGCATCAATTACTACCCCGACAGACGAGGAGGCATGCCCTCAGGACACAAACATGACTATCGACCCAGGGCGCCAATTGAGGTCACTGCGGACCCAGACAATGACCGCCCCCCTCAACCAGAGACATGTCAACTGACAGCAATTTCCTGTGTGTATGCCCGCAAAGAACGCCAAAGCTAAAGAAGGACTCCCCCACCCCGTCCTTTTATCGTGTACACTGTTAAGGTAAACCCGTCCGATCAACGCTGTATTACAAAAATGGCTATCAATCCCTATAAAAACTGTGAGACGCGGTACGATACTCACCTACGACGATGGAAGCTTGTATGCTTTTGAAACGTCAGGACAATACACCTATAGTCCCTGAGATCGCCTTTTCTTCTCATTTATATCCGGGGACACGCATCTTCGCTTCTATCAGCAATATATATATATATATATATATATATATATATATATGAAGGACTTTGTGCAGGCCAAACTTTTGGGCATCTAGAGCGCCAACCGTTGTGTGTGTGTGTGCGTAAAAGTGATAATTTTTTTATAGTTTCATGCTCACGCGTTACCCTCTTATTAGAATTCTCCGATTTCGTCGGCCACCTCCATCTCCCGACGCAAAAAGAAATGGATATCAAACATATGAGGTGACACACTTTGGCCTTTTGTGACAGTGGCAAAAGCAGCAGCAGCAACATCGGAAGATGCGCGTCCATTAACTGCGCTGAGATGCGGGCACTTTTCCCCCATCTGGGGTCACTTAACATCTCCACGGACGCTTGTCGAGAGGCGACTCAAACAGTATCCGAAAGCGAGTGGCCAGTGCGCTGTTGTTGTTGTTCTGCGCCCTCTCAACAGGCTCTACTTGGGCATAATTACAAGGTTTCTTCTCTGGTATCGTCTTCCCACTACTCCCCCCGTCCCCGCCCGCCCGCCCGCCCGCGCCAACAAACCCATGCTAACATGGTGGTTCTATGAGAGGGTAAAAACAAAGCATCGACTGGGTTGTGACGAGGGGAGAGGCCTGGGCCAAGAGGTTGTATAAAGGAAGAAGAGGAGGGTGGGGGGACGGAGGTTTGTACTCCACCGGTGAACGCCACCGCGCCCTCTTACCACGTGCATGTGCACGCCACTCGCGACAGGCTGTACACGAAAAGCTTCCCGCGGACACAGGGGACGCCCACTCGTGTAGGCAAGGAGAGAAGAAGGAAAAAGCAGGGAACGCGAAGTGTCCGCGCCGCGTGTTCTACTCTCCTCTCCTCCGACCCGTCCCGTGGTCTCACGACCCTCCCTCCCCACCCGCTCGCCCGCCCCCGCCCAAATCCCCACCCGGTAGGATGGGAAATGCATTTAGTGCCGCACTCACTTCGACGTAAGTTTTTTGCCAATGACTCCGACACCACATCCTGAACGCAATGTTCTCCTACGGGCCAGTTTAAGTGGCAGAAAAAGTTACATATGAAGGGCGTAGCAGGTAGCGCTTCTGTTCGATTCTACCGGTTTCTCACGCCCCAACACTCTGGCACCGTTGGCTCTGTTGCTGCTGCTGCTACTGCTGCTACTGGTGAGGGGACAGTTTCTCTTGCTATTGTGTGGGGTTAATCTGGAGTCCTGGTGCGAGGCAGGATGAGAGCCCTGGCTATTGTCACGACGGGGATGCTCTTGAGATGTGCATAGTCAGAAAAGCCATTAACTCCCACTAAGAAGAAGAATCTAGCCCTGACATAGATGGTGACACGGGAGATATGCAGAGAATGTAGCTTAGTTTGGCCGCAGACGAATGAAAGACAGAGGGCGTATTAAACAGAAATCTCAGAAGCAGACGCGTTCATTGGAACAATAACTTTCTTTGCCCGACGTTTCGGATGCCTGCTCGAAACCACCATCAGATACTACCTTTGATTTAGGGTTCAAGCAGGAATCCGAAACGTTAGGCGCTTAAACCGTACGCCCACCTATTTTTAGTGAGTGCAGCGGTTCTTCTTCGCGTGTCCTGTTTGGGCGGCCATACCACAGGCAGAGTTCTACTAGCGATAATATGTCACAGGGTAATCCGGATAGCACTAAAAGCTATTTTGATTGTAAGATCCGGAGCCACACATTTCTCTCCCTGGGTTTTGGTTCCCGTAGTTGAGTTCATCCCCAGAGCGACTACTTTTCAGTTCAAACCAGGCTTTCCGGTTTGGGCAGGAAAACTCGGTCGCTTTGCGTGCGCTGTTCGATGCCTAGCTTCTCTCGGTATAGCTTCACACAAAACGGTCAGCTGACGAAGCACCCGACAGAGTAAATTCCATTGTGGCTGGAGACTCCCTCAGACACCATCGCCGCTTTGAGACAATCATCTGCCCAAACGGCTGTAACCAAAACCGTAAGATCTTTTGATCCAATGACAGGCCTTCACGCACGAGTTCAGTGGCCAACGCGGACTTATTCCACATCACTAATGATTTGCGCTCCCTTCGCACACCACTCGGAAAATCGATCGATCACGTGTATGCACTGCCCTGCGTAAACACCTGTCGACTACCGACATGGATTGTCTAATGTCATTCCTCATGTTGCGTCTTTGCTGCCGTTCTGAGGATGAACTCACGTATGGGAAACAAAACGCAGGGAGATAAATACGTGACTCCGGATAACCCTGTGACAGATTCTTGCTAGAACAACTCTGCCTGCGGTATGGCCGCCTACACAGGACACGCGAAGAAGAACCGTTCCACTCACAAAAAAAGGTAATTTCACGGTAACTTTCAGGAAGGGTAACTATACCAGTGTTTTAATGCTAACACTAACCCTTACATAAATCTAAACTGGCAACTCAATCTTAACCGTAGCCCTATCCAAATCCTAAACCCCACAGTTAAATCGATAATAACATTAACTCTTAGCCTAATCAGGACCCTAACCTCAACCTTGAACCTTACCCTAAACTTAACCATTAACTTCACCTTACTCATAAACCTAATTTCCTAGGAATTTTGCGAAAAGCCACACGTATTGTGGAAGGTTCCTGCTTCCGTGCCCTGTTTAGGCGGCCATACAAGACATCCTAACCCTGCCTGTAAGTAGGCGATGGGGATGCGTAAGACAGATTCGTAGACACCATGCCCCGAATAAAACCCATGACACTTCGCCGGGGGGAGAGGGGAAATTCCTATTTGAACGTCGCTATTTGAAAGACAAGACAATTATCTGTTTTTATGGAAATAGTTTCATCCCTGCACATGCCAAAAAGCGGAGTGATGTACTTTGGAGATGAGTAGTTAAATTGGGCTTGGATCAAACCTATTCAGTACATGAGACAGCTTGGTGAAGATGCGATATGCTCCAGTATGGTGCATCCACAGAATACTTTATTCAATTTCTCTCTGCCTGTACTTGAGGAGAATGCAAAGGACAGGAACCTGCATTTGCAAAATGAATGAGAAGCTCTTTCAGAAGTAGAATTGGTATTTGAGAAGTGTCACGTGACAGCGATGGTGGAGGATTTGTCCTCTGTGAAAGATGCGGTCTCGGCATGCGCAATGAGCGGTACGCGCCAGCAACTTATGCCACACATGGGTTGTGGTGGCACGCCTAGATGTGCGTTCGTACCACGCCAGTAACCTGCACTCGATTTCTGCCCCCGGACTTCTTGGCCCAGCAGGATGATGGAAGGGAGAGAGCGAGAGAGTGCGGTTGATGCTGCACAAATCTACAGTCATAATAAAGTGATATTGTCAACATTGGTGGAGAGGTGCCCACCCAGTGGCTACGGGGCTCACTATCGTCCCCCCCGCCAACAGCTGTACCGTGGCCAGTACTGTAAGCAGTAGAACATTACCAAAAAAGACCAGAGAGACTGAAAGGTCCATTTCTGGCTTATTAGCCATCATCAGCCAGCCATACCCAGCCCCAGGTGTTGCGGTACTGGGCCTTGAACTCGCAACCTGTTGATCAGCGTCCAATGCTCTAACCATTGTGCCACGAGCTCACGGTATTGCCGGTTTAGATTGGGAATATGCACATTGGTGGATTGTCAGCATTGAAGTGGTTGCGAAGGAGGTTATCGGACCTCCTGATTTTGGCCATGGACTTTATCCGGTAGTGCAAATTGCCCTTGGAAAATTCAACTACAACGAGCGCGGAGGTGATCCGCCAACTTGGCTGCGTTATGACGCTCAAGACGCGAGTGTGTGAGATGTGTGCGTAATGGAATGATGCTATTATGAATACGAATTCGAAGGGGGTGTCTCCATCCACTACTTCGGTCCACCGGAACAGTGGCAAAACAAAAGCATCCGCCAGGTCCATCGATGCATTTAGTGGGGACTGGTAATTGTTCTCATCATAATGGCGCCTGCACAGACGGGTCCAGTTGGCAGCACATATACCTTTGTGCAGTAACCGTGCGCTGGAGTATACTCATCAGTATAAGGTCGAGAAATATTCATCGAACCGCATCGACTAACATGGAGGGACTGAACAAGTAAAACGTGGGTGTCCACCCCCATGACAACCATGTAAAAACATGGACAACAGCATTCGTCATGTTGTAATAGTGTTAAGGCCTGTTAAGCAAATTTAACGCCCTTGAATCTAACAGGATGCGCTTAAATTCATGGCTTGGAAGGCTGCCATCTGACTGGATAACTCTTTCCTGATAAAAGGACGGACAGACAGACTGCAGTGGCCTCCATTGCACTCGTATGCATGCAAAATCCGAGTAGCCACCACATTGTTTGCAAAATTCCCCATGTTACTGAGAGCAGTTCGTGTGTGGTATGCGTAGACGAGTTTTTTAAGCTCTTGTTCTCTTGAATCAGTATTTCCACATACCCATATGGGTAAGGAATGAGAGTACAGCGTAAAACATGCGTTTGTATACAGTAGATGGGGTATATCGTGAACTTGCAGTCAAAATTATAAACCTCTTTTCAATTAAAAAGGATTACTGAAGCAGAG
This sequence comes from Schistocephalus solidus, assembly GCA_017591395.1. Classification (NCBI taxonomy): domain Eukaryota; kingdom Metazoa; phylum Platyhelminthes; class Cestoda; order Diphyllobothriidea; family Diphyllobothriidae; genus Schistocephalus; species Schistocephalus solidus. The sequence continues at coordinate 126,179 of WEDG01000141.1, forward strand.
TTGTGATGATAATAATTATCGTACGGGATAATCCCAAGATAGTTCAGTTACGACAGGATGCCAGCTTCTGAATAAAATTCTTCCGCATTATCTTATAAATATATTCTGTATAAAGGATTCCTTATGTAGCAGACATTTTTTTCCAATTTAAATATATTTTATAGAAAATATGTACCTTACTATTCTTTCCTATACTAATTTGGCATTAAATTACATCTCCTTCCAATTTTCCACTTGAAGAAAACGTATCTTCCGGTTTTAAAAGGCTTTTGCGATCGCCAAATAATTTTGAACCAGATCTGTTGCTACCGTGCATTCAGGGTTTCTAACTAACATATTGTATACTTTCGGGCTAAGGAAAATCACATATTTTTTTATATTGTGCACATAAAATCTTGCAGTGGATGCGGACCATGTCCTATCCTTTATAAGGAGCATTAATAAATGTAAAAAATACAAATTATTATGAATGGACACATCATAGGGCTAAAAAATCTCGAAAGTATAGATTTATTAAATACCTAGAGCTACACTTTCTTCAAGTATACACTTGGAAGAAAACGGAATTTGTCCTCAACTGGGTACATAAAGAATATTTTGTGCCTTTTGAAATATATTTGAATTTATAAGGACATTAAAAATCAGTGGTAAAAATACATACTACTTAAGTCCTCATTATATACAGAGAGTCGTTTTGTGGGCCAACCGGAAAGAAGCTCATTCAAAAGCCAACACCCTAATGTGACTCAAATATCTTGGGGTTAGACTGCACGGTAATTACTCTTGCAACCGACTTAAATAGTTTTTTTTTCGAAATGAAACCATATTCCAGAAGCTTGCTTGATATTTAATGAGGTATAAATTCTACCATATTTCATTGAAGTGAAGACTAGGTGAGGAGCTGACTCATGTACTGATTCACGTGGAAAGCTATAGGCCCAATTTGAATACGCATTTGCTAAGTACAGTTCTCCGCTTTTTGCCTTGCCTGTCGAATAGCGACGTTCGATCGTGAATTTTTCCCCCGACTACGTGACATGGGCATTACTCGTGGCTTAATGCGCACCTCCCAAAGGTGGCCTCAGTGGACGAAATCGCTAGAGGACGCCTCGCAAGTCAGTCCAAAAAAGCCATTCTCAGGCTCCTGAATTAAAAATGGAGTTACAGGGCTGAATTAACTGCCGACAACAAACGGTCGTCATGGCAGCAGTTCGGAGGACTAAGGATGGCCTCAGAGCATTCAACTAGAGGATAATGGTTGGCAGTAAATATGACCTACCTGTTAGTCTCACTAGGGAGGAGAAATAAGGACAGTTAGATGACCGACCGTTGGTTGAGGCGTACTTTCGTCACAAAAGAAGTAACAAACAAAAATTCTTACTATCCCTTCTTGAGGAACCGTTGTATTTCTACTTGAATAGTGCAACTTGAAGGCTATATTTGACAGGGCCATCAAAATTGGCACTGCTGACTAACAATGAGTAGACAACGTACTTATTCTGCCGAAACTGATGGATTACAGCTCGAATGTTCCAATAAGATAAAGGCTGAAGGCGTTTGTCTGGAAGAATTTACTCCAACTCCCCATACTACTTTCTGTCAAAGGATATACCTTTATAAGTTGAACAACTAGAGTAGAGTAAATTCCGAGATCATAAACGGCGAGGGAGAGAAGGCTCTTTGAAAAAATGAAGTTGTTCTCGTGCATTGTCAGGCTGGTTACCCCCACCCATTGTCTGATGTATAACTGAACATTTTAGTCGAAGATAATCAACTACGGCGGAATAATAACCACGTACTGTCCATCCAACCAAAAAGGAGCACTATAAGTAGTATGCTTTTAATATGGCAAAGTTTTTACCGTACCTCCGACATAGGTACTAAATAGAAGGTCGGACACGAGTTTCCCCGATGTTTCTGCTGATGTTGCATGACGCAGCCACAAGGGGTTAGGCGCTTATTCGGGTCACCCAAACGAATTCTGTACGATTTCTAGAACATGAACTCCTGCCATTTAGCAAGCTAATAATTTCGGCAATTATAGAGGACAGAACTTGTGGATAGGTGCCCAGAGCATTATGCGGCTATTCCAAAGATCTTCTTCGACCCAGAGGTTCAGTGAACCGTCGGAGCTGGCGCTAAAAAATCCTGCGCTGGCCAAAATAAGCTGAATCGAAAGGAAACACGTACACGTAAAGGTGTTTAACTGTCCATCACAACCGCTGGAGTCAGATTTCGGCGCGGCCGGGCCGAATGAATCCTGAATTCTCGGAAGCTGCTGGTGCACGGAGAGTGCTAAGCCGGCGGACTGGCGCTCACTCTGACAGTCGCACTGGTCACTGACAGGTGCATTGGTCGAGGGTTGCGGATTAAAACCTCCGATAAAAATGCGTTCCAGATCCGAATTAATTTGAGATAAATCCTGCACAGAAATAAGCTCCTTTGGGGGGAGTCAGTTGCTGAAGGAGATTTCGGATATCTGCGCAGATAAAAATGATGAAAAGAGGGATGAATAGAAGCGAAAGTTGGCGTTTCGTCACCCGACTTGAAAATAAGTCGAGCTAATGAATCGTACTATGGTCTCTTGACGTTTAGGAAGTCAAAAAGCTTCTATCAGCGGAGGAAAGGGAGGCTAATATCGTACTAAAAAGTTTTTGGCGTCGTTGCTACCCAAGATTCACGTGCCAAGATCTAGCAGCTGCAGGAGACGTGGCAAGGTGACGGCCGCCATCACCCTGGTGTACGTCTCAAACGTCACCAGCGATGAGGGTGTCAATTGCCACCATGGACCGTCCGCCATGCTCGCCAGTGATTACAGTTTGCTTCTGTTCAAAACGCCCGATCCCTAACTATACGGTTACTGCGGTAGTTGCTTCTCAAAAGGACGGTCGTCCTTAATTTCCCACGCAGGTTACTTCCCCAGAACCATTCTGCCCGTATGCCTTTAGGCAAAATGGCCTGCATCTGTTTTTGGACAACTGCCCATCGCAACTGACAGAATTAAGCAGAAGTTATTCCACCTTTTTATCTCTCGTTGTATACATTACTATTACGAGGAATGAGCACCAACTGAGATAAATGAGGTTAAGATGACCATTACTGGTGTACTGACCGTCGTCAGACGGCCTTGGTTATTGAGAATTTAAGCTAAATACTAGCGTTGGGTCAAAGGTCCATTGTCCCTTTCATTGTACTAGGAAAGGGCATTCACGTATCAGCTTCATACCGCTGTATGATAGCTTGAAAAAGCTCCAAATGGAGTCCCAAAGCACAGCGAAACGAGATCAATGAGCGCCCCCACTAGCACTGTTAATATACCCGATCGCAACCGACAGGAAAGCGAGCCCATGACTCAATGTTCAGGGCACTGGATGTCTAGCCGCAGATTCAAGCCTCGAGAGGTTCAAAACCTGGGGTTGGGTATGGCTAGCTGATGACCACTGCTGGTCAGAAATGGCCATTCCAGCATCCCGTCTCTATGCTGTAATAGCAATTAAGAGACAGGTCAACACTTACTTCAGCACCAACTAAAAATAGGCGGAAGCATAACAGCCGGACAAACTGAGAACTTTGCAAGCATGACTAACTGTCGTACGGGAACCGTCGTAAAAAGGTTTTTTTTGGGTTCGGCAGAACGAGGAAGCAGAAAAACTTGGCAAAAACAAGCAGAGAAGGTAGGGGTAATTTTAACCCAGTTACAGACTAAATGAGCTAAGCGGAACCCGTGGGATTTAAGGGAAGCGGAAAAGCTATCTCATGGGGGCGAAGGGAGAGGCATTCGTTATCCCAGATCAGTTTAAGGGAAAGAAAACCCGACCTCACGTCAAACAGAGCTAAATGAGGACACAGGTGACTGAAGGACGAAAGTAAAACATGCAAAAATGAAATCGGAGACAGGTAACCTGAAGCCAATGTTCTCAGTGGGTCCGGCTATTGTGCTTCCACCAAAAGAGGCATATATAGGGTTTGGTTCCAGTCCGCAGGAAACATTTTGTAGGACGTTCACGCAAAACAAAAAAAGCGTTTTACTAGGATCCTCTGTTATTTTTTACGATTAATTAGAGCTGATGTAAATGAAATCAACTAAAAAGACGGGTTTTGGGGACAGCTGATCCATAAAGGCAGCCGAACTTATCGTGATTGCCAGGAAAATCTTACATTCGGTTGCTTTGGAAGGCACTGTTGTCCAATCATATTCCGTTGCGAGCCAAAGATTTCGACGAAGACGCGATGCTAGTTCCGACGGGGTTCCATTGAGAATGTGCAACTCGTTCAGGTATTTTCCATCAAATCCATTTTCTGCCGTTCGCTGAGCATCAGTCGCGCGTTGATGAGGAGGCATCACAGAAGAAAGTCATTTGGTTCTGCACAACTGCGCTGATATGCCAAAGGATTGCCTGATCGTCTGGCCGAGAAGTTGAAGTTGTCTGTCGTGGAAATCGGCCGAGCAAAATGCAACTCAGATTGTCGACTACGTTTCGCAGGCGAGGTGAAAGCCTCTTCAGGGAATTCCAACAAATGAGTGCTCTGATCTCTCGGTCCTCGCTGCGAGGCACAGCCAGCGTCACCTCCTTCGTGCCTCGAATCTCCAGAAAAATTCGCAGTTTCGCCTAACAAATAAACAAGCAATCAGAGTTTAAATTGACGTTACCCACCAAGGTCTTATCGACACCGACCGTGCCTAGCCAAAAAACGTCGGAATAAACAGACTTTAGCAAAGTTTGAAACTTTTGAACGAAATTTGATCTTACAGGTTGGGATTTGGTTCTCGATCTCAATGTCTATCGACTCAGTAGGCCCCAGCTCTGCAAGCATAAGCGTCATTACTAAACATACTCATAAAACGAACCTTGAAAAGGCGTTAATTTAATGAAATGTTATTCGGTTTAGTAGAGTTGTTAAGTACTGGGCAGATAGAACGGGAATCATCCATTAATCGAAAACCTTGGTCAAATTTCACTGATGTCATCTGGTTAAAACGTTTACATTCACGTTTTAATTGTAGGGAAGATGAAAAATGTTGCGCTTATAAGAAATATTTGCGGAAAGCATTGTTTTTGTATTTTAATTTATAAAAACTGCTGCTGAACCTTGTCCGACAAAGACAATGGAGACTGAAATGGCCATTTCTGGCTTATTAGCCGTCATCAGCCAGCCATATCCAACCCAGGCGCTGCGGTGCCCGAGCCTCGAACTGGCGACTTTGTTGGGTAGAAGACCAACGCTCTACCCACTGCGCCACGAGTACGTTGTCTTGCCGGTTTCGATCGGGAATATTGACAATGGTAATGGGGCGCTCACCGATCGGTTACAGGACTCACTCGTCCCGTTGTGCCTTGGGGCTAAATCTCAAGCCCCGCCAGCAGCCGTAAGGCAGCTAAGTATATAGGCAGAATAACATGACCGACAAAGACAAGGGAGACTGGAATGGCCATTTCTGGCTTATTAGCCGTCATCAGCCAGCCATACCCAACACCAGGCGCTGCATCACCCAAGGTTCAAACTCGCGACCTGTTGGTTAGATGTCCAACGCTCTACACACTGCGTCACGAGGTCGTTGGTTTGCCGGTTTTGATCGGGAATATTAACTATGGTAAGTAAGAACTCATCGTTCGGTTACAGGACTCACTCGTCTTAAAGCTTATGATGAACATGCTGTCTCCGAAAAAAACAGGCAAAAATTGTTTAAACGCGTTAAAAAGGCTCATTTTGACAGAGAACGTGAGGACCAGTCAGGATAAAAGGAAAAAAATGACGAGGAAGGATTGGAAACGTTATTAGAGTATCACATGAAACTTTATGGTCTTATTTTTGTTGGTTGTATCCCTTATTTTCAGCGAAGTAGAAAAACCGCTAGAATGTCCCCATTTTTTCCTTAACTTGATCTTCGAAAAGTACTAAGTACACAGACATTCGACAAAGTGTTAAAAATGTATCTTATTATAAGAGTTTTTCAGAGAGATATTAAACATATTAACTACTGAATTATGTTGTGGACATTTATTCCTCTCGGCAACGAGTTTTTGTGTTTGGGTGAGTCTACAAATATGACCCAAACGGCCATATGCATTAGAAAGTATGACTCAGAATTCACTATTTCGGTAAACGCTTTTAAGAAATATCTTATATCGAAGGTTTTGATAAGCACATACAACAGAATAGTCACTTACGGGCAATAGACAGAAGAAAAAAACAGAAAAACGTAAAGTTTTTACCACTTTTTCAAGGACGATCTGAAACTCATTGTAAATCAACACCCGAAATACTTATGAAGAAATTTAACAAAAGGAAAGTCCTCTTGGTATGCATAAAATGGTACACTTACGATTTAACTTGAGAGTTATATTGCAATTTATTAATCACTGACTGGCCTATCAACATGTCAGCTTATGAAATATTTATTCATGTGACGTCTATATCGGCGCAATCAAGCAAAAATCTGTTTGCCTTAGTCGAACGCATCCTAAAAAATGTATAAACGGAAGAAGAAACCAACAATTCTCGTTCAACGCTGTTGGAATATATATTTGAAATTAAGGCTCTTTGGTAACGGCCATAATTTCTATTGCCCTTAATCTGGAAGAAAACTGTTGCGGAATATACACTAAAGGACTATTTTAGTTGTGGTGTTTTATTTACTCATTTGTTTACATGGACAAGCCTTGTGTACATGGAAAACTTCAGGTTAATTAGTTCACCTGATTTTTCACGCTGTCGGAATTTGGCGCTTTTCTAAAAAAATATATTTCACAACAACGTAATAGTACTTTTTAAACCACAATATGCCCTCTTTTTAATAACGGTCACTTAATTACTCCTGCAAATGTTTGGGGGACGCAGTGTGTGCTGATTTCGCAGAAAGGGTCCTATCTCATGAAATCCATGAGATTTCATGGCACAGAGCACGTACAGTTGATAGGACCACGTTTGGTAAATGCTTGCGTGCATGGGGAAAAAAATGAAACGAGCAATTTGGCTGCCACATGAACCGACCGAAAGACAACATGAAAAGTTTAAAACCACGTGCAACATACTACTTCCAAGCTACTCATTTGTATTGCGTCTGCTTGTGACTGGTGACGAAAGTTGAATCTGTGTTGACTATGTGCCCTTCCTCTCTCACCAGGAAATGAGATCAGGCTTTGCCCCAAATTTCAGCGTTTTGCTCAGGCGCGTTCCTATTTCTGTGTCCCATCGTGGGGGAACCATACGAAAAATTGCGACCATAATTCTAACTGTAAAAAAGCCTAGACGAATCCTTGCCGACCATCGACATCTACCTCGAAGCAGCATAGTCACAAAAGCAAAATTATGCAGTGTATCTGATGGGACCAAAGAGGCGTGGTCTGTTGTGAGTTGCTGAAGCCATCAGAAGCTCATATCAACAACAACTATCAATTTGAGTCGGACACTAATTACAAAGGACAGAAAACGATGGAGGCGTTATAAAACGCTAGGTCCCACGTTAAAAAAACGAGCAAAAGAAATTTTAGAAGCTTTTCTCTAAGAAGTCCTACCTCACCAGTCGTATTCGCCGAACATCGGTCATTAAGATTATCCTTTAGTTGAATATGAGCAATATGACCTTGCCGAGTAATGCTGCATTTTTTATGGAATGCCTCAAAATACGAAAAAAAGTTTTTTACCACGGAAGGCTTTGTTAGGCGAAAGATGGGAAAAACGTGATATCTGTCAACGGACAAAAGGTTTAATAAGGTATAATGCTTATTTACTTTTGAATAGACATTGTTTTTTTTTTCATAAGAAGGCTCAATGAAAACTCTAAAGCAGCTCAAAGTCATCTTAAGAAATAGCAACAGATACAAATGATTCATGCACAAGGCTTCGCAGTATTTATAGGATGCAGTCGCTATGCGACCATTTAGTTAGCAAAATTTACGGCTCCCACCTTCAACGCAGATGCCCTTGATGCGATAATCGCGTGATAGTCGGCATTCGACCCAGTAATCGTCACGAGTTCATCATCCGTGTCGGTTGTAGACATGATAATCACTCGGTCATTCGGTTCATCGCTACTGGGCACTCAGTGTATGGCCAATTATTCTGTCAGGCTTACGTTCAGGCCCGAATATAGAGGCGTGAATCTGCCCCTGAATGTACCACCATAGCCATCCCCAGGGACTCTGCGCAATCTGTTTAACGCATGTCCTGGAGTATCTACTAGAAAGCCCACGAGGAAGGCTGGGGGACCTGGCAGCGAAACATGCGTGTCTGGGGTTTTAGCTAGTACTTGTGCTGCGAATATAGTGAATATATATATATATATATATATATATATATATATATATATATATATATATATAGTGAACTATATATAGTGAATAACATTGAATAACCACAGTTTGGACCGGCGGTGTAAAAGCAGATGAATGGAAGGACTTGTGGCTTTAAGTCAGCCAAACTGAGCTGGTTCCTAGGCTTCATCCGCAGTGCCCCTCCCGAAAACCGAAACCTGGACAGGAGTGGTACAACGCCTTACCGGACAACGCATTTTTTAATATCTGAAGAGCACAATTTAATGCACGGCTAAGCAAACCTAAGGACTGATGTCTCGTATGGTCAGGGGGTGAGGATGCCTTGTATGGCCACCAGGACAGGACAAGTGAGAAGGAACGTCGACCACCCGTGTAATTTAGCGCAAGTCTACCGGCATTACTGCGGAGGGGGTAGGACATTTTCTCATGCTCAACCATGACGGAACTCCTACATGCCTTACCTCCCAGGGAGCCATAGGCAAGAACACCTTATATGGTCGTGTAAATAGGACACGGAAAAAGGAGCCATCTACAGTACACGTGGCTTTGCGCTGACGTCGAAGGAAATCACACTTAGGATTAAGGTGAGGGCCAGGGTTCAGTTTAGGGTTAGGTTTTAGCTTGAGTTTAAGGTCAGAGTTAGGGCTAGGATCATGATTAGGCTAAGGGTTAAGGTAAGTATTGTGTTATCGTTATGACATGGGTATATTTGCCCTTCCTGAAATCTACTCGTGAACTCCCGCATGCAAAACCTGCAGAGGCTTCATTTGTCAATGCAGTAGACACGACTCAAAATAAGCACATTCTGGAGCCGCATTTCTTTCCAGAGTCGAGGCAGCGACCTGTCCCCCAGTTCCTAAGCAACCAATTCTTTTGTGCCGCACAAAAGGATAAACAAACAAATGAAATGACTTCTGGCGGCAGCGATAGAGAAACAATGACCACTTGAGTCCTTGTTAGGCGCCTTCATTATCTTCAAAACAAAAAAAACCACATGTTTCTTCCAAAGAACGTCTTCGCCGGGAAAAGCCTGCCTAGTGGTTATCATGTTTCTAGGGCAGTCTTAACCAGACTTGCTAATCATCACTGGCATCCAACGTGGACAAACAATTTTGCCAGGGATTTGCCCTACGCCTGACTGAGAAGTAAGGAAAATTATCACAGAGTACGGTGGAAAACATTTCACTTACTCCACATTACGATGAAACCTTTTAGACCGATTGGCCGGCCGGCCAACCTAGCTGGAAGCATACCCACTTCGCTCTCACTTTGGCTCGCCTTGCATCACCTGTGACTAGAGATCACAACACGCCTTTCTATCTCGCCATCTGGCGGGGGCTGTTGCCTCCTTATTTTTACACCAACTGGTGAATCTTCACTCATCAGCTGGGTTCTGTGCGAACGAGTGTTGTGACCAAACCAACTGACCATAGATTATGTCAATCAGCAAACGTCATATTGGTGCCAGACGCAAAAGCTGCCAATATCCCGTCATCCAAGATGGTCAAATTTGGCCCGGCTCTGGACATTCTCAGCAAATGGTGTGACAGAGCTGATCATCAACTCTCGTCTCCGAAACCAGCCCGCCGCAGAAAATCCACACCTAGAAGTATCTTTAAGAAGTCCACGGCGAAATTGTATACAGAGTCCCTAAATATCGTGCCACGGTATGGCATTTGGGATAGTTTTAGGTATGGCATTAGGTACAAACCTAACTCCAATCAACTAACCTGGCGCCCAAACTCTAACCCCACCTCAAATCCTTCCCCTGTCCCTAACTTTGAATTACGTTTATCAGGGGTTCTTAAAGGATCCATTTTACCCAATCCATCTCCAGTTTTATTCGCCCTCAGCCGCCAGATTTACCAGATACAATAAAAATCACAGTTAACAACGGCAGTCTCATTGGTGTGCTCGTCTAGTCCCGTGTACGGCCACACCAGTTGAGGATCTATGCTGACAAGAAAGGGCGGAGTAGGTTCACCGAACTGCATACGGTCTGCTCTTGCTCCTCCTCCGAATAGACGGACCACCTCATTGTCTGCAGACCTGCTTAGCCAGAGTTCACAAGTTCATATTCCAACCTCGAGTGTTGGCGCGCCGAAGGTTGGACCCCACTTCAATAGGTCTTTGAACATTTGAGCAGGTCAGCCCATGACAGTACCGTCCACCGAACTATACTGGTGGCAAAAAGAAAGTGAGCATTTCATTTTTGCCTTGGAAACCGGTTTTAGAGCTCAGTCAGTCTGCCGCCTAGCGAAGACACACCATCGTCAATTTATTCGCCGACATAATAAAGATAGCTCGCATACTTCCGATGTCACAAGAATGAGGGCCAGTTCAGTACCTCACATGCCTAGCTCGTCGGCCTCAGATGCTTATTGGCCTACAGGGATCCAGATTCAGACCTCGAATGTGCAACAGGCCTGGAAGGGGTCCCGATTTGGAGCTCCAAGCCAATAAGTGTTCGGTGTTCCCGAATCTAGAAATTTAAACAAAGGTTCATCGGGGTCGAGATTTCGGGATCAACAGTGTTGCCAAGGCTCCAAATTGGATGAAAACCTAAATAGCATGCGCTCGATGAGGCGAAGCCGTCTCATCGTCGTAGATGCACCACGGAACGCCTCTGCTGGCGGAAAATACAGTAAGTACCAGAGAGACGAAGGACATTGTAAGGCCACTCTGACCGACTAGTCATCATCATCAATGAAGCATCGAGTAAATAGTACGTTTCCTTCTGCGTGTAAGCCCACGAAGCGTCACCTCCATCTTTTTTATGGCACTCTCAATGATTTGATACCTGATCCGCCAGCACAGAAACTTTGAATATGCTATGAGGGCCAGGTTGCGCGTGTGGCACGCGTAGAGGGGTTTTCTGGGGTTAGCAGTCGCAACGCACATTAATAACGATAAAAGATCTGATGAGCTTGAATCTATCACAACGCGCTTTCATCCCTGATTGGTAAGGTTGCCAACTGGATGGGATAACTCGATCTATCTCAGGACCCAGAATTAGGCTACAATGGCTCTTGCTTAGTGTTTCCTCTATGGCTCTAACTCATGTGAGATCTGAGCCGTTCACAGGAAAATATGGTATATGCTGTGGGGTCAGGTCATGTATCGTGCTTTAAGTCACTGTGCCCTCAGTCATCTTCATATCATCTTGCCATCGGATATTTGCCTCACCATAAATTATTTCAAGCGCAAATGACCAGGGCGTTCGATGAACGCTGTTGCTTGTGAGGATCGAAATATCAGCACACCTAAAACATACGCTCTCTACGCCGCTCAACGGGGATTCACGTCGGTGTAGCAACAGAAAAACCCATTCAATTCCATTTAAATCCTCAGTCACACAAGCATACAAAGTTGTCCTAAGAAGGCGACACAATAACTAGGACAAGAACGTTATCAGCTTGGCGTTTCGGATTCTCTCTCGAATCCATCCTCAGTGACAATTACACAAAAGGCTAATAGGAAGCACAAGGGACACCGTCTTTATAGGGTATGACAACCACCCAATCAGCCACAAACGAAGTTACTTAAGGCCGCTATATTGGCATGTCGAGGTGCATTACAGGGAACCGGAAGACCCGCGCAACTTCACCAGTCGCTGCATACGTAAGCGAGACGAGGGAAACCTTCAAATAAGCCCAAATTTTGGCAAGCGCTCCCGTACGTGGGGAACAGCTCGGAAGCCGTCAGCCGCCTCCTGACACCAATCGGAGTAGGAGTTGCACACAGACCGGAGGCAAGCATCAGGCGCCAGGTCATGCGGCCGAAAGGCGCAGTACCAAGGCAAGAAACGTCGGAAATTGATTACAAGTTCTTTTGTACTTCTAGAGAAAGCAGATACGTCGGAGAAACTGGGAGACTTCTCCGCACGTGAATAGCCGAGCAGGCAGCAGCGGTGAGAAGGAAGGACGCTAACTCCTGGCTCATTCGAGGGGAACGGCCACACCTTTAAGTTTGATGAGGCCAACATTCGCGCCAGAGGGGACAACCACGTGAGCCGTGAGCTGCTTGAGTCATGGTTCTGCGGCCCACAGTCAAATAACAAGCGCAATGATCTTCCACTTCCATATTCTGCGTTGCTATTTTGCGTGGGAGATGCGGATGACCAACGGTCCAGGTGACAGCGGGACAAATTGCGGAGTAATCGTCACGCCAAGGATCGACAACAGTGATGAAATCACGACTATTAACGAATCGGGTACGGACCGAAACGCAATCATCGCATCAACTATCACCTCTAGCGAAGACCACGAGGCGTGTGCTCCCTATTTCCCTTTTTTGCGACTATCTAGCGATCGTGTCTCCGTCTTCATGACTTTTTCATAGAAATAGCCTCTTCGCTTCTATTAACAGTTGGCACTGTCCAATTCCACTCCTTTCTCATCTAGTGGTGAGAGATGTTATCGAAATAAGGCGTTGATTTAACAACCATTATCTCCAATGATCCTGTTTTTATGCTCTGTGAGGCTCCCGAAAACTGTCGAAGGAAAGGAACACTGGAATTTGTCTTCGGTAACCGTTCTACACCTTCAAAATACCTTGGAACGACGACAGACTTGTCTGAGGCAGCCACAGGGAAAAACTTGTAACGCCGAATATTTACAGCACCATACACGCAGAGCGGTGCGCTCCACAAACCCCCCAGTTTGTGTGGTAGTGCACATCCTTCGAGGCTCCTTCCCTCTGATCCAGTGTCAACTTTTTCCCCGAGCATCCTGCGCGCTCCCTCACTGTTCATTTGAGCACCGTTGACACCTGAGAATGATCTGTTTTCTTTTTCAACCATGGGTGGATGAGCAAAACTTAACCACCACCCCGTTCCCTTCACACACCTCACCTAGTGATTGACCACTTGGTTTTTTCCATCGGCCGTCATACCGAACGCCCCCTACGCCTTCCTCCTTAACTAAGCGCGATTTTCTCAACTTTCTATCTTCTGACTGTTTGATCCTCCTCGCAAATACATACAGTCACCCGCACCGTTCCCCTTCTGTGGTTAGGATCAGATGACTGTATCCTCATTAGGCATCTGACTTGCAACCTGGTCGTGTTGTACCACGCTTCGTCGCCTACAAAATGGGGAAGGAACCGCTTTGGGAGACCGCTTAGGGGATAGGGCCAAAGCTGTATTAAAAAGAATACTGTTTTCCGAGGAGGCGGACAAGAACTAGCGGACTGACCTTACTTGATGCCGTCCTTGGACGCAAAGCTAAATTAATCAAAAGAACGAAAAATAGAACGTATGTATTGAGCTTGAATGGCCACTATCTAATCCGCACAACTTCGTCAGTCGGTGCATTCACAAGTGGGATGAAAGACAAAATAGCGCAGCTTTCACGTACACCAAGGATGTCTCGACAGCAGTACTTTTCCCACCATTTGGAGTTGGAATTTTACTCAGACCAGAGGCGCCCGTTTGAGTCCAAAACATCCACTGCCAGGGTGAGATACTTATGAAGTCCTGTAACGGATCCGATGCAGTTGTGTGCAAAACAACAAAGTCAACGAAACTGACAACATATTCAGAAACCGATAGCCGAGCACACAAGCAGTAATCTGGAGGAACTAGGAGGGCTCCCAGTTCGCGGCTCTATCGCAAAACACGACCCCCACCATACCTTCAAGTTCAAGTATGCCGGAATTCTCACGAGAGATTAAAACTGCATGAAACGTGAGCTGTTTGGGTCATGGTTCTCCATTATCCAGAGTGCACAGCAGAGACTTAGCTAGGGCAGGGCAGGACAATCAGCCGTATGGGGAGCGTGCGGCCAAAGAGTTTTCAATGCAGACTGGACGAGGAGTTTGTGAGTCGTTAATTTTGGGGAGAATGCAGTGGTCAAACAGGTGCAGGATGATGAATTCGAGTGTAAACACGAAATACAATTTTTGTTCTGGCAGTTGCGATCCCATCTTCTTCTTCTTCTTCTTCTTGTTGTTCTTCCTCCTCGTACACCTCCGCAACTACTTCCATTTTTATTTATATTCGTCTTCTTCTTTGACTTCTACTTCTTCTTTTTCCTTTTCTTCATCTTCCTTATTTTTTGTCTTCTTCTTATTATTATTTCTTATCTTCTTCTTCTTCTTCTTCTTCTTCTTCTTCTTCTTCTTCTTCTTCTTCTTCTTCTTCTTCTTCTTCTTCTTCTTCTTCTTCTTCTTCTTCTTCTTCTTCTTCTTCTCCTTCTTCTTCTTCTTCTTCTTCTTCTTCTTCGTCTTCTTTCTTCTTCTTCTTCTTCTTCTTCTTCTTCTTCTTCTTCTTCTTCTTCTTCTTCTTCTTCTTCTTCTTCTTCTTCTTCTTCTTCTTCTTCTTCTTCTTCTTCTTCTTCTTCTTCTTCTTCTTCTTCTTCTTCGTCTTCTTGTTCAACTTCTTTTTCTAGTTCTTCTTGCCGTTCCTCCACCTCATACGCCTATTAAACAACTTCTTAATTTTTTCTGTCTTTTCTGTTTCAGCTTATTCAGTTTCTACCTCAGTTTTTTTTCTCTTCTTCTTCCACTTCTTCTGCTTCTTGCTGCTCGTCCTCCACATAAACCTCTTAAACTTCTTCCATTTTTCATTCTTTTCTTTATCTTCTTCTTCTTCTTCTTCTTTTTTCTTTCTTCTTCTTCTTCTTCTTCTTCTTCTTATTCTTCTTCTTCTTCTTCTTCTTATATTAATTCTACTTCCTCTTGTTCATTTTCTTCTTCTTCCCCATCTTTTTGCCTTCTTCTTATTTTTATTAGTTTTTGTTCTCTTCTTCTTAATCAAATGTTTCTTCTACTTCTTCTTGCCTTTTCCCTTCTTCTATTTTTTCTTTCTTTTCTGTTTCTTCCTCAGTTTTCATTCTTCTTCTTTCTCTTCTTCTTCTTCTTGCTGTTTTTCCTCCTAACACGCCTCTTAAAAGTCCTGCATTTTTCTTTATTTTCTTCTTCTTCTAATTAATTTTTACTTTTTTTCATCTTCTTTCAAATCTTTCTTGTCTTTCTCTTCTTCTTCTCCTTAAAACTTATCTTATTTTACTTCTTCTTCGTCTTCTTCTTCATCTTCTTCTTCTTCCTCTTCTTCACCTTCTTCTTCTTGTTATTCTTTTTGTTCCTCCTTCTCATACGCCTGTTCAACTTCTTCTTCAATTTTTCTTTCTTTTCTGTTTCTGATTATACTGTTTCTTCCTCAGTTTTTCTTCTTCTTCTTCTTCCTCTTCTTCTGCTTCCTGCTGCTCTGCGTCCGAATACACCTCTTGAACTTCTTTCATTTTTCATTCTTTCCTTCTTTTTCTTCTTATAATTTTTTATCTTCTTCTTCTGCAACTTCTTCTTCTAGTTCTTATTGCCGTTCCTCCTCCATATATGCATATTCAACTTCTTCCATTTTTCTCCCTTTATCTTCTTCTTCTTCTTCTTCTTCTTTTTCTTCTTCTTCTTCTTCTTCTTCTTCTTCTTCTTCTTCTTCTGCCCCTTCTTCCCCTTCTTTTTCTTCTTCTCATTCTTCTTCCCCTTATTCTATTTTTAATATTCTTCTTACCTTCGTCTTCTTTTTATTCCTTCTCTTCTTCTTTTTTCTTCGTCCTCTTATTCGCCTTCTAGGTCCTCTTGCTCTTCTCTCTCCTCTTACGCCTCTTAAACTTCTTCATTCATTTGTTCTTTCTTTTCTGCTTCTTATTCTTCTTCTTTTTTTCTTCTTGTTCTTGTTCTTCTTTTTTTGTTCTTATGTTTCATCCTGTTCTTATAGTTTCCCTTCTTCCTCTTCTTATTTTTATGTTATTCTTCCTCCTCCTCCTCTTCTTCTTCATTCGCTTATGCTGCTGCTTCATCGTCTTATTATTATTATTATTATTATTCCCCTTCTGATTTTCCCTATCCTGTTTCTAACAACAAACACCATCCCTCGGGAGGCAGACGAGGAATGGCATACCGGTTCCCCAAAAGTCTTGGTAGCCCGTTGTCTTCCTATCCAGTCTCAGGTAAGCCAGTAAGGAGATCACGGGTTCTGATACGCCACCGCAAAGCAAACTGTTTCAACAACGACTGGAAGTATTTCCACGAGCCTGATTTTTGGGATTGGAATACGAACCAGCGTTTGCCTCTACGGTAACGTAGAAGGTCTATCCCAAACCTTAACCCTAGCTTAACCTAACCTTATCCACAAACTTAACCCTAACTTGAATATCCCTGGCCGCTTGTACTACAGGGGGTTCCTGTTTCCGTATCTCAGCCCGACCAATGAAATTTGTAAATCCTGAATAGATATCCGTTGGAATCTCTCCTTATCCATGAACTAGTATTCCTTTAAAGTTTGTAGGCCAGATCTGACAAAAGGTAGGATAATTCATGCATAAGCTCAAAGTCGCCCTACAACGGGGTGACAACTTGTCCGACACAAAATCTGAAACTGATGGGCCCAATTTAAAGCAAGGATCTCGCAAGATGATAGTAGTTTTAACTTCTTTTGATAACCCAATTCGCTGACTGTGTTTAACGTTCCTTAAATGTCATTCACTGTACTGTTGGTTCCGTTCTTAAGCGGAAGGTTAGTTTGCTGCTCTTTGGGAATGGGGTCTTTACTTAAGAGAGAACGCTGCGCTTACGGAGGGCACTGGCCTTTGTAGATGCAAAGTGAGCCCTACAGAAGTTCAGGGAGGCCGAGAACGGAATTCCTCCAAAACCCCTTCATTATAAAGAACTTTATCAGAGCTTGAAGGATATTTTTCCAGTGGGAGACATGCTTGCCCTCTGACCCAACAACACAACAACAAAACAACACGTGTTCTTAAGAGGCCCTAAAAAAGCAACCATCCTACGGCCCACAAAAGAAGCTGTATCTGAACTCTTCCCCATTAAGCATTTCCTTTTTCCAGCAGGAATTACGTGTCGCTGCTGCCCAACAGATCTCTAAATGGCTTAAAAAAAACTGTTTCACACTTCAGAGGTACCCAAAAGGCCTGAGTTCTAATGGAGGAATTAAGCTGATAAGAGACCATTGTCCGTCTTATGCGCAGGAAACTTCTGAGGCGATCGCCCACAAGCCGGTGTTCTTCTTGCGGTCAGCATTAGCTCGAGTAATGGATCTCAACAAATCAGTTTCCTCGACTACATCAGATGTGTTAACTACACTTGAATTGACGTGGGCCAACACCTTGGGACTCGCATTAACGAACACGGGCTAGTTGTCCGATGGCATGCTCCCCTGTCTTTCGAACTTGCACACGCTGAACAGGTGTCTGCCATCTCAAGTCTCACTAGCAGTTAAGTCTGACGACGGGTTGATGTAACCAATTTCAAAATTCACGAACACATCTAGATTTTTCTAAGAAACTTCCTCATATCGGCTCAGAGTCTGTTTATGATACTAGCTGCTATGCAGTTGCTGACGAGATTCTAGATTGAGCCAGAAAGCAGAACAGGACTCACTCGTCTCGCAACCGATCGGCGAGTGCACCATAATTAATAGTCCTGATCGAAACCGACAAGTCAATGAGCTCTTGGAGCGGTGGCTTTAAGCGTTGGACATCTAACCAACAGGTCGCAAGTTCGAGTTACGAGTGCCGAAAAACCTGGTGGTAGAGTATGGTTGGCTTACGACGGCTAATAAACCAGAAATGCCCACTCCAGTCTCCCTTGTCTTTGTCGGTAATGGCATTCTGCCTATAGTATTAGTCGCTGTGCGACTGTGGCAGAGCTTAAGAGCAATCTTTAAGGCACAAAGGGACGAGTGAGTAATGTAAAAGATCTGTGAGTACCTATCTACAATATATATATATATATATATATATATATATATATATATATATATATATATATATATATATATAGAGGAGACGACGAAAAATGTGGGTAGATTGATGCGGTCTGTTGTGCGTTTATTTTGTCTTAAGTCAGCCAATCATAACCTTGACCACCAGCTGGGAATGGAAACACAAACATGCGTTTGAGTATGGCGCAGTTAGTCCATAAACTGGGTTTAGCAGATGGGTCACCTGAACTTTATTGAACTGAAGTTCATCAGTGCCTCACCAATTATTCTGTTCTGTCACTGCATGTTCAGAATACTGTTCATCCGCCCCTGAAGAAGACGAACGAATAAAGGTGTGATCATGAACCGAGATATATCGAAACCAATGTTTCAAAAACTGTCGCGTTTGCATCATCAGAGTGCTTGACGGCCTCACCCCTCATCAGACGATGGCCTGATCAGCTGTTGCTGACCCGCCTTGATGCTTCCGGTTTCGCAGGTGCATTGGTGAGATAGTGCCATGCCAGTCACGTGACTGCCGATCTGTGTCTCCTCTTTCCTCCGTGGGTATCGGTTGCCTACCCGGTACGACTTTTATCGCCCGTCCCATTGACTCCCTCTGAATTGACTTGAGCCCCGTACAGAGCGCCTGGTAAGCGGGATGAAGACCTACGGCTTGGGTGAGAGTGCCAATTGAGGACCAAGCTTCCAGCACCAGTCCAGCCCTGCGAATCACCTTTGTTTTCTCACAGTGGAAATCTTTTCTATGAATGCAGTGGCATTCACAGGATGCAAGTCATGCGTACTCTGTCATTTTCAGTCAAATTAACATTGAGTCGAGGCTTTTTATTTTAGCATCATGTGAAGCTTTAGTGGCAGCTATCCGCTTAAATCAATGTCGCGTAGGAAAAACCTCATCCACTGCTGTCTAACATTTTAAGGATGAAAATTCGTAACCTAGTCTACGCAGACTTACCAGGTATCCGACTGAAGATGATGGTGTAGAGACGACTGAAATGGGAATTGAGATCCTCACAACCCTTTTCATCTTCGTCCTTGCTCCCAGTCAGTTGATGCTTTGCTCGAGAACTGGCGACCTGATTTGTCTGAAGCGGCACCTATAAAGAGGGAGAACATATGTTTTTTTCAATCCTAGACCCCGTGAACCTTGGTCCATTCCCCCTTCCTCCGCCATTACTTGGGACAACGTCATCTAGCTCAACCAGAAGACAGCTATCTGGCTCCACCGGCTTCGAAATTAGTCCGTTTTTAGGTCCGTCACATGACGGACTGCCAGGGGGAGTCCTGCGCGTGTGTAAAGTCATCTCGCAAACTTCACGACTGACAGTGTGTAGCCAACACTTCAGGCACTCACATGGCTCATGCGTGTTCTTCCCAGCTAGCCTTGGCTGTCAAGCCCTCTCATTAATAGGCTTGCGTGCTATACAATCAGTTAAGTGCGTGATTCAATAGTCTTATGACAACGGCATTAACTGGACGGTAATTCACCTAACCAATAATGACCCTTTTGCAGGCACTAGTTAAGAAACGTACAGCTCCGGTAGAGTCTAAATGCGTGGTAAGATGATTTGTAGACTGAAAGACCTTGATAAGCACAGGAGGATTCCGTCATATCTGATGAGCAGGTCGCTGGTGATACCATGGAGACTATTTGAAAGGGGCTTAAGCCGGAGACGGCACAGGGTAAATAAATAAATCATTAATTTTTTTATTTGGTGGTATTTTTGGGATTAAGTTTTTTACTTAAAATAAAGTTTTTCAAAAGCTCAGGAACAACTCATTATTCGTTCGTGTGACCTTAACGTATTTCGATAAAAACCTCTCAGAACTGTCACCATTAACATTTTCACAGTCTCAATCAACCTGATCGTTCCTATCCACGTTAGGTTGGCGCAACGAAAACTTGCGTCGGAATGTTTATAGTAAATCAGGCGTAAGCCGTACTTTATTCGTTTTATGCTAGCCTTGCTCCAAGCAAGATCCGGATGATCGAAGATAGGCATGGTTGCATTGCCGGACAAAGTTAAGCGGCTCGTCTACACGTGCCCACGCGTGATCAGCCCCTAAATATACAAGTAACAGGTTACCTTCGTGTGGCCGACACGGATTTCACGTGAGAAATAGTAGATGGAAAATACCAACAAGGACAAGAGAGCCTGGAGTGGCCATTTATGACTCATTAGCCATCATCAGATGACCATACCCAACTCCAGATGGTGTTCCACCCGAGGTTCAATGGTTAGAGCGTTGGATTTCTGATCAACGGGTCGCGGGTTCGAGCCTCGGTCGTGGCACCACCTGAGGTTGGGTATGACTGGATGCTAATGGCTAATAAGCCAGAAATGGCCATTCCAGTCCCCTTGTTTTTTTGCCGGCCACATTCATCTGCTTCTTCTACTACTAGCCGCTGTGAGAATGCTGACGGGGCTCAAGAGTGAGCCTCAAGGCAGAGTGGAACAAGTGAGTTCCGTTAACAATCAGTGAACTTTCTTCAACGAAAGGTCTATGTGTGGATTCACGCCGTGCCAGTCATCTGCGCTCGATCTCGCATCCGGCCCTCTTGATTCTGTCATGAAAACGGGCCCAGGCGGATGAGGAGAGATTGTGTTAGATTCTTCGCAAGTCATTATAAACTAATCCACGAACGTCCTTGCGCCCATCACTTTGTGAGGCACATGGTTGAAATCGTCGGAATCGACTGTGAATAGGCCGCCATTGTTGATGTCGTCAATGGCACGTCACAGGGCAACGCGCCCGTTGCTTAGTGGTTGGACCGTTGGGCTCCTAACCGGTTCGAAGGTTCAAAACTTGAAGATTGCAAAAACTTGGGGTTGGGTATGACTGGCCGATGACAGCTAGTAAGCCAGAAACGGCCATTCCAGCCCCCCTTGTTTGTGTCATAATTTGTTTAGAATCAAGAAGTTCATGAGCCAGTGCGGCCTCTGTGTTGACACCTTTTTGCTCTCCACTTCCTGCAAACTCAGCTGACTATACTTCAAAAGGTATACGGATTGCTGTAAGAATTTGGTGACAGAAGCAAGGGTTAGTAGAATGATAATCTTCAGTTATAATCAACGAATTGGAATCGGTTAAGTCGGAAATAGCAGTTTCCGGCATTTCTTGTTATTAAAAGTTCAGTATTACCGACAGCTTGTTATTTAGCGGCCGAATGCCAAGACGGAAAACCAGAATGGTGAACGTCATTTGCATGTAACTGACGACTAAAATAATCCTTTCTGTGCATGCCTACTGAAATCGTAATCAAACAGGGGGACTAAATACGCAACAGCCTACTTAAATCCTAAGCACGCAAGGGATGAAACAAACAATTGTAATGTTTGTACGGCCAAAAGGGACTCATGAGAATCCTGTCCGCCCAAATTACCCCCTTCCTTCTCTCCGAAACGGAATTTTCTCAGATCGGAAGAAGCCGAAACTCACACTGAAGCAGAAATCACTTTGCTTTTGAAATGGGGCATTGCCAGCCTCAAACACCTCACTCCGTTCGCTGAGATCCGAGGTGCTCTCAGTTTTTCGGCGTCCGAGTTTGAAATCCACGAGCTCATCTCCCGCGTGGTTCAGATCCTGCTCCGAACATGCTGACTGAGATTGACTGGAAAAGTCTAGATGACCTGCAGACTGAGCAGACGTGTATCTGGAAGAACGGCGCATCGTACTGATTGGAGCGACCAGCACTTTTGGACCACTGTCCGGAGAATTTGTCGCGGGGGGAGGAGGAGGAAAACGTGGGGAAAAGGGAGCCGTCTGCAAGATGAGCGAAGAACATCAAACGAATGAAAAATATTTCTTACTGTGCTCAAATGTATAGCACTCAAGTGAGTGTCTTTTAAAAACTTCCCAGAGCTTTTTAAATGGATGACGGGCCAACAGACTAAGCGCAAAATAAAGCATTAGCAAATATGAAGCCCCAATGAGATTGAAATTAGTCCCAAGTAAGCAGCGACAAAGTTTCATTCAAAATTCCGTTCAAAGTCTCTTAACCGCCCGGATTCGCAGCACTTTCATTTGTCCGTGGGGCCAATGCGAAGAGGAGCCCCAGCTGCGGTGGGGGCACATCATTAGAACACTAGAATCAAATGTGAAGAAGCTGATTGGACACTTTTTGTGCAAGACATGATTTTTCATATCAATTGACGCCTAAAGCTAGTTGTGAATAATCAAGTATTGCGTAAGCGCTTCAAGGCGGTCTCACAGCTAGGCGTTTTCTACGTGCGTGTCTTCCGCGTTTCTTTCATTTTGAGCTCATCATTTGGGAATATTTATCCGCCCCCTCCCCCTAAGCGACGTTGGGTTAAACTACGAAAATCGTTGACAGTAGGACAGCGTGGGGGAATTTTACTCGAGCAAATTGAACAATGAGCAAATGATGAGGACAGAGAGCCCTTGTGAAGGCAGCCAGTTCAACCCCAGCGACAGAAGACTACGTGAATGAATTTGCAGGAACCGATCTCCGGTTAAACGAAAATGGCATCTAACGTTCGGTAAGCCTTCTAACAACTTCTGGTCACTGATCGAGTCTACTGAGTCAGGACTGGCTAACCAGTGGAAGCGGATGAGATTTAAAAAACGAAAGGCGCATGTAAGAAAGGAATCCCAAAAAGCGGTCTCGCCAATTTTCTGATCTTTTGGAATCCTTAGAGTCCAAACGGGAAAATTCAAGCAATGCAGCACTGTCTATGAGTAGGATCGGAATAGTGCCAGTATTTAAATCAACTGAAGGCAAGTGTGTTTAATAAAACGCACTTTGCGCCACACTCACATTAAAGGAAGGGAATAGGGCTGCATACTACATCCCCCACGGTCGATGCAGGGGCACATGACACCCGTCAACCCCACAGGTGGTTTTAACCAATCAAGTCCAAGGCCAAATAGTGCACCCGACATATACACCGTATATTGTGAGTTGTGCCCCCAAAACGGGCCACGTGGAAGATATGTTGGTCCATCACGGGGGCCACATCAGGGCACGGCAGGGCATGGCCGAATATGGCGGGGGGCGGTGTGGTGGCACGCCTAGGGGCGGCCAGGGCCTAGGGGCCCTGGCAGTGCCAGCCACCTGCGTCCTCTCCCGCCTCCGGTCTTATTGACTCTGTCTTGACACCGGGCTCAGGTGGGGAGGAGGAGAGTGTGCAGTAGCTGCAGCGCAAGGCTACTATCACTTTAAACTAAATCACGCACAAGTCACCGTCTTTGCACCACCCATCCGTTGAGCATACGGTGGACATCGTTGGACTACGACGGTTGAACTGTCGGTTGGATTTCAGCGCTAATCTCCAAAAATTACTGTAAATGCATTATTTCATCGCTACTTTTAGCAAAGCACACTTCCTTAAACGACAGACTTTTAATCTACCGCATTTTTACTTTATTAGAAGGAACAATGTTTTAGGGCATTTTGAACTGACTGAGTAGAGTGTAAAATTTTATAATTAATGTTTTCTACACTCAAAACCTATCAACCATTTGATAGGATCTAAGGATTGAGTTAAATAGCAACCCATCAAAAATGAGATTCCTTAAAAATCGGCAGGTGGATGGAAGCTTTTTTCAACCCATCCTGATATAAATAATTAAATTAACTAAGTGTGTTTACTATTTAAAAGTAACGCAGAAGGTATCTTCCTAACTGCGTGTCCAGTTAAAGATTGTGTGCAATATTTTGCGACATTTTCACTCTTAAAAATTTCACTTCACACAATGAATCATATATATTTAAGTAGAAGGTTGTTCTCTTACCATAATAATGGCTTTATTTATAATATTTTTAATATATATTTATAAATATTTAATATATAATACATTTAATATAATAATATCTATATATAATACATATTTAATATAGGTAATCTGCACAAGGGCAGCTAAAATTAGAAGCAGTAATTTAAAAGAGCTCTGTGCAATTAAACCACGACCACCTCATTGTTAGCATAGGTTCGAATCCCATCGAGGCAACCGTTTTTTTCACAAGTGGGTTAAATGAATTATTTAAATCTGCCAAATCCTCTAATAATTAATTGTGCCTGGTAGTCATCTGGTGAATTCTAGATTGACTGCTTATGAAATCCTCATTGGGCAGTCAGTCAGCTTACTGTATCAGAATTAGTGGATACCATATGTTGCAGTGGGCTGGGCGGGTTACTTGCTCCAAGTGTGAGTTTTTCAAAAGTGGGTCAAACGAATTAAACATATTCATATTTTTGATTTCAATTGTAAGCTACTGAAGGAAGGAAATTGACGGTTAACCTGAATCGAAAAATCTTCACAAAAGACGGGGTAGTCGGATAACTTGTAGTTTCTTGCTTTTAGTCTAAAACCCGTTCTCTGGTGTCCTTGCGTCGTCGACACTAGTCCACGCCGGGTCAGCGGGAAGAGATGTATTCAAGTAGAAACTATAACCTGTTTTCGTAAGTGCAACAATGGCAGACACCCGGTCGAGAGAACGCATGCGTATTCCTGGATCTGTCCTGACCTGCCCTGATACGAGATTGACAGCTCGCCTTAGCGCGACGCGTTCTTG
Organism: Schistocephalus solidus; assembly: GCA_017591395.1. Lineage (NCBI taxonomy): Eukaryota > Metazoa > Platyhelminthes > Cestoda > Diphyllobothriidea > Diphyllobothriidae > Schistocephalus > Schistocephalus solidus. The sequence continues at coordinate 150,732 of WEDG01000141.1, forward strand.
CCGTTGAGGCCTAACCACTTACCGGTCATTCATTAACCACATTCTCAGTCCAGTCAGCACTTTCTTGCATCCCCTGTCTAGGGAAGCAATTTCTTTCATGGGTTTTGGTTCAAACGACGGCAAAAATAGTGTTCAATAGTAATTGTCCCCTTTGTATAATTAATCATTTTAAAAAATGGGCTTCAGCATCGTCTAGTAAACGGATTAAAGTGATCAATAGGCTATGTCGTTAGAATTTTCCCTACACAAAAGACAAAAACCAGAAAAATGAAATTTTCGAGAAAAGAACTTTTCGACTATTTTTTTCGACCAGCTGATGGGCAATTTCGTTTAAAAATAAGAATTTAATTATTTCTCCTGAAGTAAGTAACCACATATTGGTGGACTATCTTGAAGCAAAGTACCCTAAAATGGCATTTCAAGTCACTTTTTTGACAAGATGCCTACACTGGTTTCTCGCACAGTCGAACTTAGTCCTAATACACTTAACCGTTTTGTGGCGTAACCATGGCGGCGCAACTCCCTGCACGGTTCGTTAGTCTACAGACAGTTCACTGTGACGTTGGGGAACGAGACGAGGTCCACGTTTCGAGTAAAACCAGATGAAGCGTATTCAATGGGTCCTCTGTTGTTGCCCGACAGGACTTGCTGTCAGCATGGTTGAATTGCCTCAAAAAAGACCATTCAGGTATTAAATTTTCCATCACATGTTCGCTCTATACTGTCTCTTATTTGGTCAAATCAAACACGTGATAAACTGGTCGTTAAACCTCACTTTCGCCACGAAAGCAATCATTTTGTACAACAATCATCTACGTACAGTGTTTCATTCTGGATGAACCGTGTAAATGTAAAACAAATCATCCCCCGATCAAATATTCCAATTAAAAATGAGTTACGATTGGGGCCCTAATGAAAATTTTAAATTATAAACTCAATAGCATGTGCACAATTAAGCGAAAATTAAGCAATAATGCACACGAATAATATGTCATAAAAGTCACCCCATAAATAATCGCACTAATATGTCAATTTCGATCTGAAATGTTGCTATTGGATTCCAAAGAAGTTGTAAACTTCACAACTTAGCCTTATAATTTCCTCAGAGATTATTTTTGTACTTAGAGCAAACCAAAATCTGAGCCAAAGTCAATCAGCTACGGCGGACTAACCACGTAATATTCACAAGTTGTCAAGAGGCAGTCGGTAGTAAAACTTAAAAACTACATGCATCCTTAGTTTCTATTAACGTTTACTACTTAATTAGGTTGAAAAATGACTCTGGTTTTTTAAAAAGCTCTAAATTTTATAACTTACTCACACCCTGCATAGCAGTACCTGTGACGCCAGTATGGTGAATAATTGCATAAGTTATACGTCTGATTGCCTGTCAGCAATTTTGAATATTAAGCAGTTATCCCAAAGTGGCTGATGGACTTCGGCCAAAATATTTATATAAAATTTCAGTGTGCGCATATAGACCCTTGAATAAATGGATCCGATCAAAGTAACATAATAAGTTGTGAGGTAATTAAGAAGCTGATACCCCAAGAAAGGGAATGCTGGGAGACCCACTAATGAGACGAACTCCTCAAGGCTATGCAATGAAGTATAATTCGAAGTAAAGTAGTTCTTTGGGAAACAATTAGAAACTGGCTGCCAGTATGGTGAATACTTTTTAAGAAACCGGAGTCATTTTTCAACCTAATTAAGTAGTAAACATTAATAGAAACTTAGACTGCATGTGGTTTTTAAACACTAATATATATATATATATATATATATATATATATATATATATATATATATATATATATGATTAAATTGTAAGATAGGCATATCAAGAAGTATAATTTGAAGTAAAGTACTTCTTTGGGAAGCAATAATAAACTTTATTAGGTACATTTTCAACGCTGGTTCCCCAGGTCGTCGTCAGACTTTTGGTAATTGTGCAAAATCGACATTGCTGAATCCTTCCAACCAATAGCTGTCATTGTGGGTGGACATTTCATCCAGATTGGCTACCACCTTTTCCATTTATCCATGAGATTGTTGGACATGGCATCCAATTGGATGTGCCGATTAATGCACGAGTCATAAGAATAAATGGTTTCTAAGAATTTCCGGCTTATCTTCGATGGGCAGAAGCCACCAATGCGAGTTTTGTCCCATGTAAATTTTTGATCAGTTTCTAGTGTATGCATGGCAACTTGATACAGGTAGTCTCGTCTCTTTACAGCCAACTGATGTTCGTGTAGAGACTGATTTTCCTGTTTGAACGCAAAACACCGAATTGCAACTGTTACACGGGATTTTGTAAATGACTTCTATTTTATCTAAATAGCCAACCCTAGGGTGTACAATCTGGTTTCGAAGTGTAGTTGCTGGTTTGTGCGCCACCTAAATTTGGTGCTTCCGCAGGTGTCTTTCAACGAGTTCAGACACTTTCTTAATATATGAAAGTGTTCGCCAGTTAGTTTGGATTTGAGCACTTGATCGGAACAATCTAGATCCTTATCCTTTTCTTTTAATTCCTAATGTCTCATGCATCATTGTAAACAAATCTTTAGGGTAACCTTTGATGGAAAAAAGCTAAAATAGATAAGTAAGTTCAATTTGGTAAATTGCGCTGGTAAAACGGTGGGTTTTTGCTCGATTGATGAGTTTTTTGACCAGGCTTCGTTTGTGTGCCACACTTGGGATTGGGTATGACTGGCTGATGACGGCTAATAAGCCAGAAATGGCCATTCCGGTCTTCCTTGTCTTTGTCGGTTCCATTCCATCATATGCTAACCGTTGCCATGCGACTACCTGCGAGGGCTCTAGTCTGAGCTCCAGGGCACAACGGAACATGCATGTTCCTTAAGCAGATCGGTGAGCCCCACACTATCATCATATTCTCGATCACAACCGACAAAACAACGAGCCCGTGGCTCAATGTTAGAGCGTTCGACTCAAATACCAAAGGTCGCGGGTTCGAATCCCAGGTATGCCACAAATGGGATTGGGTATGACTGGCTGATGACGGCTAATAAGCCAGAAATGGTCATTCCGGTCTCCCTTGTCTTTGTCGGTTCCATTCCATCATATGCTATACGTCGCTATGCGACTGCCTGCGAGGGCTCTAGTCTGAGCTCCAGGGCACAACGGAACATAAATGTTCCTTCAGCAGATCGGTGAGCCCCACACTATCATCATATTCCCGATCACAACCGACAAAACAACGAGCCCGTGGCTAATTGGTAGAGCGTTCGACTCAAATACCAAAGGTTGCGGGTTCGAATCTCAGGTGTGCCACACTTGGGATTGGGTATGACTAACTGATGACGGCTTATAAACCAGAAATGTCCATTCCGGTCTCCCTTGTTTTTGTCGGTTTCATTCCATCATATGCTACACGTTGCTATGCGACCGCCTGCGAGGGCTCTAGTCCGAGCTCCAGGGCACAACGAAACATACATGTTCCTTAAGCAGATCGGTGAGAACCACACTATCATCATATTCCCGATCACAACCGACAAACCAACGAGCCCGTGGCTCAATGGTAGAGCGTTCGACTCAAATACCAAAGGTCGCGGGTTCGAATCCCAGGTGTGCCACACTTGGGATTGGGTATGACTGGCTGATGACGGCTAATAAGCCAGAAATGGCCATTCCGGTCTCCCTTGTCTTTGTCGGTTCCATTTCATCATATGCTACACGTCGCTATGCGACCGCCTGCGAGGGCTCTAGTCTGAGCTCCAGGGCACAACGGAACATACATGTTCCTTAAGCAGATCGGTGAGCCCCACACTATCATTATATTCCCGATCACAACCGACAAATCAACGAGCCCGTGGCTCAATGGTAGAGCGTTCGACTCAAATACCAAAGATCGCGGGTTCGAATCCCAGGTGTGCCACACTTGGGATTAATGTATGACTGGCTGATGACGGCTAATAAGCCAGAAATGGCCATTCCGGTCTCCCTTGTCTTTGTCGGTTCCATTCCATCATATGCTAACCGTCGCCATGCGACTACCTGCGAGGGCTCTAGTCTGAGCTCCAGGGCACAACGGAACATACATGTTCCTTAAGCAGATCGGTGAGCCCCACACTATCATCATATTCCCGATCACAACCGACAAAACAACGAGCCCGTGGCTCAATGGTGGAGCGTTCGACTCAAATACCAAAGGTCGCAGGTTCGAATCCCAGGTGTCCACACTTGGGATTGGGTATGACTGGCTGATGACGGCTAATAAGCCAGAAATTGCCATTCCGGTCTCCCTTGTCTTTGTCGGTTCCATTCCATAATATGCTAACGTCGCCATGCGACCGCCTGCGAGGGCTCTAGTCTGAGCTCCAGGGCACAACGGAACATACATGTTCCTTAAGCAGATCGGTGAGCCCCACACTATCATCATATTCCCGATCGAAACCGAAAAAACAACGAGCCCGTGGCTCAATGTTAGAGCGTTCGACTCAAATACCAAAGGTCGCGGGTTCGAATCCCAGGTGTGCCACACATGGGATTGGGTATGACTGGCTGATGACGGCTAATAAGCCAGAAATGGCCATTCTGGTCTCCCTTTTCTTTGTCGGTTCCATTCCATCATATGCTACACGTCGCTATGCGACTGCCTGCGAGGGCTCTAGTCTGAGCTCCAGGGCACAACGGAACATACATGTTCCTTCAGCAGATCGGTGAGCCCCACACTATCATCATATTCCCGATCACAACCGACAAAACAACGAGCCCGTGGCTCATTGGTGGAGCGTTCGACTCAAATACCAAAGGTCGCGGGTTCGAATCTCAGGTGTGCCACACTTGGGATTGGGTATGACTAACTGATGACGGCTTATAAACCAGAAATGTCCATTCCGGTCTCCCTTGTCTTTGTCGGTTTCATTCCATCATATGCTACACGTTGCTATGCGACCGTCTGTGAGGGCTCTAGTCCGAGCTGCAGGGCACAACGGAACATACATGTTCCTTAAGCAGATCGGTGAGTACCACACTATCATCATATTCCCGATCACAACCGACAAAAGAACGAGCCCGTGGCTCAATGGTAGAGCGTTCGACTCAAATACCAAAGGTCACGGGTTCGAATCCCAGGTGTGCCACACTTGGGATTGGGTATGACTGGCTGATGACGGCTAATAAGCCAGAAATGGCCATTCCGGTCTCCCTTGTCTTTGTCGGTTCCATTCCATCATATGCTACACGTCGCTATGCGACCGCCTGCGAGGGCTCTAGTCTGAGCTCCAGGGCACAACGGAACATACATGTTCTTTAAGCAGATCGGTGAGCCCCACTCTTTCATGTATATATATATATATATATATATATATATATATATATATATATATATATATATATATATATATATGAAAAGAAAAAATAAAAAAGCAGGCAGCTGCTGTAAAAAAAGGTGAACTAACTTTCTCGATTTAAACTCATTAGCCCCGAGGCTTCTAGATTTATGACCCTCAGTGACCCCCGTATCGCACATGCATATGGCCTTCCAAAGGTGCACAAAACAGATGCACCATTGAGGATCATAGTACCGCTTTTTGCATCCCCGATTTACAATCTTGCCAAATGGCAATACAGGAACCTAAAGCACCTCAATGATGGATCGCAATACAGCGTCAGAAACTCGCAGGCATTTATACAGAAAATTCAAGGAGTTCAAGTAAGTCCTGATGAATTTATTGTATCGTTCGACGTTTTTTCTCTGTTTTCCTCTATACCGCATGACTTGAACATTGACAGCATAGAGCGATGCCTAGAGGAAAATCCTATCGAAATTCCAAAGGAGCACGTTTCAGTCATGCTTAAGCTCTGCCTTAAGAACTATTGTCAGTTCGATGGCAAATACTATCAACAAGTTAAGGGCACCCCAATGGGCTCTCCAATATCGGGGTTACTTGCCGAACTAGTCTTACAGCGACTAGAAGAAGGTGTCTTACAACGTTTCAAACCAAAGTTGTGGCTCCGCTACGTAGATGACACATTCGTTATCATAAAGACTTGTGACGTTGAGCAATTGCACCAGAGTCAGAATGGGGTATTCCCGGCTATAAAATTTACACGCGAAGCTGCAACAAGAGATATACTACCACTCCTAGACGTAAATATACAAAGACTCAGTGATGGTGGACTCGCAACAAGTGTCCACCGAAAAGACTCTACTGCGGAAACCGTGCTTAAATATGCGAGTAACCACCCTGCAGCCCACAAAAGAAGCTGTGCTCGAACCCTTTTTCATCTGGCCTTCCGCTATTGCAGCAGCGATGACCTTCTTAAGAAAGAACTATCGTACTTATATCAGTTCTTCCGGTCCAATGGATACCCAACGAAGCTTCGTGAAAAATTGTCTTCGACGCAAGAGACAAACGCAGAACCTTTTTTCTAATGGAGATATAGTGCCACGGAAATTTTATTCCTTACCTTACATGCAAGGTGTTTCTGAAACAATCTATCGACAATTAAGTCACTTTGGCATCTCCGTCGCCCACAAGCCTGCGTCCTTCATACGCGTAACCCTATGCCGAGTAAAGGACCCCCTACCCAAAGAACAATTAAGCAATGTCATTTACCGCATACCGTGTGCCAACTGCCCTTCTGTTTACGTTGGCCATACAGACGGACGACTTGGGACTCGCATCAACGAACATAAGCTAGCTGTTCGCCGACGTGACCCCTTATCACTGGTCTTTGCTAACTCCCTTGAGTGCGACCACCGCTTCAATTGGGACGGTACCGAAGTGATCGCTATGGCCAACACCAAACAAGCTCGAGAATTCCTCGAAACTTGGCACTCTAGCGCAACTAGCATTAACCGCCACGTCGACCTAGAGGCTCATTACGAAGGATTACGTGCACGATTTACCAAAGAACGCCCACAACTTAGCAACGACTGCTAATCCTTGCGGCTTTTAACCTCACTTTTCACCAACCCCACCTCACACATGGTGAACCTTAATTTGTTCCGACACCTCTAACCGACGCAGTGCCCCCTACATCCAAACCGGAACCATTATCGATAATCTACCCGCCCGTAGCTACTCGCCGCCCACCCCCCCCCCTCCAAAACAAGCCGATGTAATTGTTCGCTCCTCACCTCCCCCGTCCCAAAACATGCCCTGATTAATGTTCCACCCACCACCCACTCACACCAGCTGTTTGCTTGTCACCATCTTTCCTGTCGCGCCACTTCACTTTCTCCTTTGTTCATTTCGTCAGACGATGGATTGGTGTCACCAACTTGAAAATTTACGAGTACAACTCCATTTCCTGAAGAGTATTTTTCTTTTCATTATACTATCTCGGGATGCAAACCACCTCTATTATTCAATATATATATATATTCATTTGACCCACTTGTGAAAAACTCGGTGGCCTCGGTGGGATTCGAACCCACGCCAGCAAGGGGAAGGCTTTAGTACAGCCAACGCTCTAGCCAACTGAGCTACGAGGCCCCACCGGGAGCCGTGAGTTTAATCACACCGAGGCCACCGAGTTTTTCACAAGTGGGTCAAATGAATTATTCAAAATCTGCCAAAATCCTCTACTAATTACTTGTGCCTGGTAGTCATCTGGTGGATTCTAGATTGATTGCTTAGGAAATCCTGCTTGGGCAGTCAGCTTGCTGTATCAGAATTGGTGGATTCCATACGTTGCAGTAGGTTGGTGGGTAACTTGACCCAAGTGTGATTAAACTCACGGCTCCCGGTGGGGCCTCGTAGCTCAGTTGGCTAGAGCGTTGGCTGTACTAAAGCCTTCCCCTTGCTGGCGTGGGTTCGTATCCCACCGAGGCCACCGAGTTTTTCACAAGTGGGTCAAATGAATTATTCAAAATCTGCCAAAATCCTCTACTAATATATATATATATATATATATATATATATATATATATATATATATATATATATATATATATATATATATATGGCAAAGACATTATACCGTACTTCCGACATAGGTACTAGCTAAAAGCCCAGAAACGTGTTTCGCTGATGTTTCTGCTGCTGCGTGACACAGCAACGAGGAGTTCGGCTCCTCGGTGGGTCCCCCAGCGTTCGCTATGCGTTTTCTGGTATATGGACTCCAGAGAATAATCGGGGAAATAATTTTTGAAATTTTTATGCGCAGGACATGGAGTCAGGTGCTTCGGACATGACTTTTTAGGGTCAGACCCGAAATTTCAATGAAAATTTGGGTGGAAGACAATCAACAACTGTGGAATAACCACGTAATGCCCATTCTACAAACAAGTAGTACTACAAGTAGTATGAATCTTATATGGCAAAGACATTATACCGTACTTCCGACATAGGTACTAGCTAAAAGCCTCGTAAATTTCACACACACACGAGAGTTCGACCGACTATTACGACGAGGTCCACCGTATGCTCCACGGAAGGGTGGTGCAGGGACGGTGACTTACGCGTGGATTAGTTTTAAGTGATAGTAGCCTTGCGCTGTAGCTACCGCACTCTCTTCTCCTCCCCCACCTGAGCCCGGGCTCATGACACAGTCAAGAAGACCGGAGATGGGAGAGGGCGCCGGTGGCTGGCGTGTTTGGAGCCGCCACTCGGCCTATATATATATAAATAATGCACAGGTGTGTTGCTAAAGGTGCAACAAGCAAGGCGTAAACAGCTGTTTCATGATTGTAACTGATAATCAGTATGTCATATATATATATATATATATATATATATATATATTAGAAATTTATAAAATAAACTTTCTGTAGCTATTCTTTGGCGGTTTCGAAAATCGTACCTTTGCAAGCATTTTGAGTGCATTCTGAGTCTAACAAACATTAAATACTCCAAAGATCTGTAAGCGGCTTTATGTTGTTAAATGTTATTTTACGCAAGCATTTACTTTATGTATGGCAGAGTATGTCATATCCACACTTGTTGTTGACTATTAGTTTCCATAAACATTTCTTACTATTCGTGAGGAAGAAAACCGGTTTAGTACTGGAACCATTTGTTTATTTTCCTCAGTTTTTTCAACTCATGCGGAAGCCTGTCATTTGATATCAAAATAAACGCTTCTAGCGTGATGACTATGCGGAGTTCTGTACGCCAATGACAAAATAATACTGACTGAGTTCTCACGCAAGGCCCAGGCTTGAATATGATATGACTTTTTTCGCTTACGGCTTGGGTGGCTTTGAAGTTAAACTCGTAAAGCTGCGGCACAGCCACTCGAAATAATTCATCACTCAATCGCACAGACAGCCTACGTTCGTGTATGCGTGATCGGAACACGTGTTCTATCTGACCGATGTAAGTTCAAGGATAGTCTATCTTTGGGAAAAGATAAACTACACCTGAAACGTGCCTTACGTATGGCAGGGCAAGCTACATACATACAGCTTCTTGGTTTACATCCTGTGAAAAAAACACTGTTCAACTGCAGCAACCAGGAAGAAGCCAGATACCTTCGAAAAATTTTTACGCAGGGGTTAGAAAACGATACCTTTGTGTTCGCTCTCAGGAAATCCCATCAGAAACACCGCCAAGGATATGGCATAGTCTCACGCTACGGCACAACTATGCAACCCAAAACTACCAGGTGCAGCAAAGTCAGGAAAATGAAGCTGAAGCACTCATATGTAATGTATCCTATCCCGAAGCTCAACTGGTCTTGTAATTAAACAGGTAAGACTGAATGCAGGTTCGGATGTCGGATACATCAGGGAAAAAAGCTGAGTAACAGGGCAATGAATTATCCAAAGTGGCTGCTGCAAAACCTTCAAAACGGGTCACAAGTTGGATTTCTAAACCACCAAGATAAGCGTCAGCACTGGAAAAAGGAAAACCGAGCACTTCGTTAAGTCTGAGCATTGCATTGGAGTTCAGACATCCAATGCATTGAGTTGGCACTGGCATACAGAGTCCTGTGCAGCCACATTCACGCTGACATTATTTATCATTGATTGGCAAAAGTTTCTTATAACTGCCGCCTGTTTTTTGCTTTAATCTCCGGAAACGCACGCATGCATGATTTTAAAAGCTCAGAAAAATAAGCTCGCACAGTATTCTTCCTTACTAACATAATCAATGAAATCCAAACATTCACCTCTATTTGTGAGTTTAAAATCAAAAAGCATTTAAATGCAAAATAATTACATGGACATAATCCATAGATTTGCCCTGTTAGATCATATTTGTGCTAGTCTTTATGTCCTTCAATGTTTATGACGTGGCAGGGCTTGATTAAGACATTCAAGAAAGAATTAATATTACTTTGAAATACAAGAGAAAAATGCCTAATCGGGATTACCTTGGCACCATTATAAAGCATGCACTTAAGAACTTTGAAGAAAGAAAATACATTTATCACAAACAGTATCCAATAATATTGTCTCCCGTAGGTATTAACTATTTACTTCAGAAAAAGGGCAGACAATAGGAAAGCTTGAAATTCCCAGACCTCAAAAATAGCGGAGTATTGCGTCCCAGAGATTTCTAATTGCACTAAGTGCACTCTTATAACTGCTTGTAATCAAGTTCGAGTGAGGCTCACCCGTTTGTCTTAAAAGCACTGCGTGGCTCAGATGTTCTGCACCAGTATCAAGCGTCGATGTAGGAAATGAATTCATGGATCGTGGGTGCTTTCACTAATTTTGTTTTACAGGCAAACATTTTAAAAACCACATATTGTTTATGAAGACTTATGGAGAAGGCATCAATTTTCAAGCAAAGCCTGGACTATGAACTCTATTTAAGCATTTTTGGAAGCATAAATTTAACTTCCCTTTATATTTTTATATTTTGTATATTAATTAAGATAGTCAACCACAGAAAGCGAGGGAACTATAGTATCAATAAAATAAAGTTTTGCAGCAGTGACCGAAGGACGAGAAAAAAATACCCCAACTAATAGAAAATATAATCTGGATAAGGATTACATTTAAAAGTACAGACCTCTGAAAATGTTAATGATTGTAAAGGCATGTTTTTATGGACCATGAATCGTTTGGCTTGATACAAATTAATGGACCATATGACCGAATAATTGATTGTAATAAAATAAATATGGAGAGCGACTAGGACATAATTTTTTTCAATTAGTTCATATTTTGCGAAAATTTAGAATACTATATACTCCTTTTCATCTGTGCGATCTCTACTCCATTAATCCCATAAAACACGCCTAACACCGTAACCTGATGTGGCAAACTATTTTTATGATAAGTCAAAACTTATAAATGAGCGAGAAGATATAAATATTCACACACTAACACCGTAAGCTGATATAAAAAACTATTTTTCTGATTAATCAAAACATAGAAATGATCAACAGGATAGATCGATTCATCAGACAGATGCGAACGAGATTTCTGAGGGTCACATATTCACTGATAGGACTTTTTAACCATTTTATATAATGTGTAGGAGAAATTTATAAGTGTTTATTCTCTCCGCCATAGCAACTGTCAGTAACTTTTAGAAATAATCGGCACAGAGCATTACATAAAATATAAACTACAGAAAACTTGGCTTACGGTTATAGGATGTAATTTGTCGTTCGCCACACGCCAAAAAGATCCTCGACCCGGCTCATCCTTCGATCTTGCAACTTTTCGAAAGGAACGATTCAAAGAAAGGTTGTGTCTAATTGAATTCTACAAGTAACACTCAATTAATAAAATTTTCAACCTTCCATCCGTTACTTATTTTACGGTAATATGGAAACTTCGCGCAGATCCATTCATAAATTTCGTTCAAAGTCATCTTTTGATTTTCCGAAGATTCAATTGCCTCTTTAATTAATTCCGCATAGCTAAATGGCGGTTTCTCGTTGATGCTCCTTTCACATTCAGATATTCTTTGAGATTCGTGTTCACCTTCATTATCACTATATGCGGCTCCATTAAATGCATTATATTGTAAGCTAACTTCTGAAAATATATCAGAAGCAGGTTTCAGGAGCCAATCCATCGCAGTCAAACTGTCGTCGAATTCCGTCATATTTGATCGCGCTTTTCACATCTCAAATTGGTGATTGTTTCAAGGACGTTACAAAACAAAGCATTAGTAACCATACCATTTTAGCACCCAGTCGCCATGACTGGGTTTTAGCACAGAAACAGGATCAGATAATGAATACAATTTTTAAAAATTGCACTTGACAATATTTTTAACTTTTAAGCAGTTTTACGGATAATTCATAATAAATTAAATTGAGTTGAAAAAAAACACAAAGAACTTTGAAATTTGAGAGATTTATATCCTCTTCCAGTTCCTGTCTACAGTTTTCAAAATCATAAGATGTGAGTCTATGAGTCCTAATTGTGACTACACATGCACATCACGCATCTGCCTAGTCGGTCACTGGCAAATCCATCGCACAACTACTGATGAACCTTGCCAGGAGCACCAACATACACTCGCCACACCCAACTCATCTGTCCGCACTGCCCATGCGAATTCACACACCGGATGGGCCTAAAAGGTCACATGCGTCTCCATAAAAGGCTGCGGTAGAACACCGTCAGCTATACCACAACACTACATCTCTTCTCATCAGCCTCTGTAACACACATGATAATAAGCAACACCACAAAAACATGCTTCCAGTCTGCATAACTAATAAAGAGGCAAGCATTATCCTCGGCTCCTCCATGTGGCTATTCTGCTGCATGTGTGACCAGAGCTTAAGGATATCACTGGGCGATAAGCGCCGTGGGTTGGGAGGTTGCCAACTAACAACTATAATCAGACCTCGAAGTCAGTCCAATGTGCGTTGTGTGGAGTGGTTGACTAGTGGTTGGAGAGTCAGGCTGCGACGAATCCTTTCTAACGTGACCTCTGGCTATCTCAGCAGCAGGAAACCCTGATGTCACTTTCATACCGGAAACATGGCTCAAATTCAAAATCTCCGATGTTCAGATAGCGAAAGAAATATATAAGCTCTTTCGACGAGAGCATCAAAATAGCCAGGCTGCTTGGGTTCTCGTACATGAGATGCCAAGAACTCCGGTAGTAGAACGAGTGTACGAGAGGTCTAAATAGAAATCCATCTGAACAAAGCTACCGTTAAGTTAATCACAAAACCTCAAATTTCCGAAGATAAAGAGCACCAAAATTACTGTTTGCAACCAATGGGTTGCCCCTCCACTTGGTCAGGGAGATCATTCTTTACCAAGAGGTTCTGATTGCTGGAGACTTCAACGTATTTGCAATAAACTGGAATTATCCGACAGTTGACATTGCGCTTAATTTATTTAACTACAAGCTAATGGCCACCACTTTCAACCTCCCTTGGCATAAAATATAAACACAGAAACGAGATTTAATGAGATTCAGAAATCCAGTTGCCGTGACCTATCCTGTAAGAAGGAGTTCGCGAACACTGACGAAGTGTACTCCAGTGCTGCGCTCAGGAAGATAAATCGAAATGATGACAGTTCGACCGTCGATTTCGACGAGGTCCACCGTATGCTCCACACCAGGTGGTGCAGGGATGATGACTTGCGCGTGAATTAGTTTTAAGTGTTAGTTGCCTTGCGCTGCAGCTTCCGCACTCTATCATCCTCCCCAACCTAAGCCCTGTGTCAAGACACAGTCAAGAAGACCGGAGATGGGAGAGGGAACAGGTGGCTAGCGCGGCCGGAGCCACCCCTGGGCGTGCCACCACACCTGGCTCGGATCCCATGCAGTGGAGGTGCCATAAAGGGCACATTAGGAAGGAGCCATTGCAGCCTGACTCTCAGCCCGCCAGTCAGTCACACCACACAAAACACACATTGGGTTGACCACGCGGTCCGAGTTATCCCGTCAGTTGGCAACCTTCCCAGCCATGGCTTTTAGCGCACCGTGATAGTTTCAAGCGCGTTAGATTGTTTATAGTGAGGAAAATGCGCTGAGCTGTCGACCTCACTCTCTCCCCCACCCCCACCATCAGACCACTGTCCGAGCCGGTCAGTTGCCTGCTGTGGGAGTGGGCTCATTGTCTGACGGATCGGCATACCCGTCTTCGCGCGAAACAGCACGGCCTGGCCCCCATAACACACACACCAGGATTTACTTACTCAGGGAATATGGAGGAGCCACCGCCGTCTAACTCCCAGTCCACTGGTCAGCCACTCGACACACACAGCACGTACACTGAGCCGACGGCGTGGTCTGGTGGTAGCGTCAGATTGGCAGCCTTCCCAGTCACGGTTTCAAGGAAACCGTGATATATTGTGGTAAATGGTGATTGTGAGGGTGTTGTCGATGTATTGGTGTAGGAGTTGTGCGATGATGTAGCTTAGCCTCCGGTGGTTTACCGCAGGTTGTCGTAGAGGCGCATGTGTCTTAATAGGCCCATGCGGTGTGTAAATGTGCGGGAGCAGTGAGAGCTGTGAAGGCGGGCGCGTCGACTGTATGTGTGAGCCCCAGGCACTGGTTCACCAGCCTCCGTGCGATGGATTCGCAGGTGACCGACCAGGCCGATGCGTGAGTTGAAGTTGTGGGCGCAGTGTGGGCAGGAGAAATCGGTAGAGGTTGGGGGATGTCATTCATGGAAGTGGTGGTGGCATTGGCGCTAAGAATGGCAGGAGCGGAGGGTGTGCATGGTGTATCGGTGTTGTCGGCATTGTGGTGAATTCCGCTGTCATGGATGCGCATGTGACCAAATAGGCCCATGCGATGAGTGAATGCGCGAGGACAGTGAGGGCAGTGGAGGCGACGATCTCTGCTGTGTGATGGTGCTCCAGACACTGGCTCACCGGTCTCTGTACGATGTATTCGCAAGTGACCGACCAGGCTGATGCGTGAGGTGAATGTGCGGTCGCATTGAGTACAGCTTAGGAGAGATTCTCTATCGCTGATGGTGGTGGTGGTGGTAGTGAAGGTGAAGGCGGTGGTGGTTGCGTTGGTGGTTGCGGTGGTGGGGGTAACAGGCGATGAGTATTGGGATGTGGTCTATATGATGGTGGGAGTAATGGAATTGATGCCAGCAGTGAGGGTGAGGGAGTCAAAAGGAGGGTTGGTAGAATTTGACGAAGAAATTGGAACTGTCGGATTGTTGGTGCATTGCGTCCAAAGATGTTCAACCAGGCCGATTTCTCGCGCGAAAGATGCATTGACAGCGCGGGAATGTTGGCAGGGCCTGGGCATCGACGATGTTGGTCTGGGGCGCTGGTGAATTTTGTGCCGCTCTTTTGGCCTTGGCGGCGGCGATCCGTTTGGCCTCATAGATTGCTGAACCAGTCTTCACGGATCTTCTCCATGCCGGTCTATCCAGAACGAGGTCCTCACATGTCGCCGGGTTGATTTGCAGTTGCTTCAGCGATTTATTCAAAGTGTCCTTGAAACGTCGTTTTTGACCTCCCTGCCGGCGAGAACCCGTAGCGATATATCCGTAGAAAAGTCGTTTGGGTAGTAACTCGTCGTCCATTCTTACCAGCTGGCCGCTCCATCGCAGTAGAACTTGCCCAAGCATGGCATGGATGCTGAGGATTCCGGTCCGCTCCATAAATTCCGTGTCCGGGATCCTGTCTTGTCATCTCAGCTTCAGGATTCTACGGAGGCAGCTGAGATGAAAGTGATTCAGCTTCCTGGCTTGGTTCGAGAAGACGGTCCAGGTTTCCGCTCCATAAAGGAGTGACGACAAGACGACGGCCTTGTACGTCTTCAGTTTGGTGTTCAGGTGAATACCGTGGCGATTCCACATGGAGGCCTGGAGCATGCCGAAGGCCTGACTAGCTTTGGAGATCCGTTGGGCAACCTCGTCATCGATTCTCGTGTTGCGTGACAGCGTGTTTCCTAGCTAATTAAAGTTTTCCACGTTTTTGAGTTGAGCACCGTTGACATTGATTCAAGGAGTATTGTATTCCGCGCTGGGTGGCGGCTGGTGCATGACAACCGTTTTGGCTGTACTGATTTTTAATCCAAAATCGGCGCAGCCTGTGGCGAAGAGGTCCATGCTCCTTTGCATGTCCTCCTCCGTCACGGTGATAAGGGCACAGTCATCTGCGAGGAGAAAATCATGGACTGTACCAGTAGACACGCGCGTTGAAGCCTGCATAGGCGATGCGGATCCCAGGCTGCTCATCACGGTAGGTGTCCATCAGCATAGCCGAGAACATGAGACTGAACAGGGTGCAAGCCAAACACAGCCCTTCTTCACTCCGTTGGTCACTGCGAATGCTTCGGATACCGTCCTGTTGTCAGTAACGTGCGCCGTCATCCCGTCATGAAGCTGACGCACCATGTGCGTGAACTGCTCAGGACAGCCGAATTTCTGCAAGACTTTCCACAGTCCGTCGCGATTCACCGTGTAAAAGGCTTTCGTTAGATCCAAGAAGGTAGTGTATAGGTGAGTTCGCATCTCATGGAACTTCTCTTGTAGCTGGCGGGCGGCAAAGATCATACCGGTTGTTCCGTGGTGCCAGCGGAAGCCACATTGGCTTTCCGGAAGCAGGCCCTGCTCTAGGTGACCGCTCAGACGATAGAGAAGGATACGGTTGAAGATCTTCCCGGCGATGTTGAGCAACGAGATGTCTCTGTGATTATCACAGAGTTGCCGGTTCCACTTCCGTTTGTAGAGATGAACGATGGTCGCGTCTTTGAAATCCTGAGGAAATTTTCCTTGGCACCACATCTCCTGGAAGAGTGTAGTGAGTTCTGCTTTCAGCCGGGGCCCACCGTGCTTGTAGACTTCCAGTGGGATTGCGTCGGATCCCGGTGCTTTACCGCTGGAAATCTGCTGCACGGCCCGGATGGTTTCTGGTAGGGAAGGTGGCAGATCCAGGTCATTGTTCGTGTCCAATTGAGGGAGCCGGTCAATGGCAGCATCGGAGATGGCTGATGAGCAATTAAAGGACACTTCTGAAGTGCTCGGCCCAGCACTTCAGAATTTGCGATTTCTCTGTCAGCAGTGTTGTGCCGTCAGAGCTGAGCAGTGGTGAGGTCCCCTTGATAAACGGGGCGTAGATGGCCTTGATGGCTTTGAAGTAGTTTTTCATTTCATTGCGGTCCGCATACCCCTAGATTTCCTCAGCCTTTCGGATCATCCAGGCATCCTGCATCTCCCGCAGCCGTTGCTATACAAGGCGCTGGCATCTGAAGAAGGCTACTTTCGTGGCGTCAGTCCGAAGGTCCATGTAGGCTTTGTGTAGTCCATTATTCTCCGCGAGTAAGTTGCTCATGTCGGCGTCATTTTCGTCAAACTAGTCCTGGTTTTGACGGCGTGTGCGTTCGAGGACTTCGAGGGCGATTGACTGGATGACATTTCACAGTTGACAATATCGTGTCTCCACGGTAGCATTATCAGCTGGAGCATGCAGGTCGTCCAGTTTCTCGGTTATTTGGAAGCTGCAATCAAAACAGTGGGCAGGCAAATTTAATAAAAAAGTATTTAACTTACCTGGCGGCTGCTTACCTTGGGGTCTTCATCGGGGTTGCAGTCGTAGCCTCATCTGGGAGATGACGAGGTGGTGATCTGTCCAACCATCGGCATTGCGGATCGGCTTGGTTACCAGCACGTCCTGTCGATCTCGCCTCCGAACGAGAAATAGTCCAGCAGATGCCAGCGCCGTGACCGAGGGTGCATCCACGTTGGTCAGCAGGAGACGGTGTTCCGCACACGTGCGCAGAAGAAAGAGGCCGTTATCGTTACAGCTACCGAGACCGTGGGGACCCAGCACTCCCTGCCAGGCAGCGTGGTCCGTCCCGAAGCGGGCGTTGAAGTCACCAAGGACAATTAACTTGTCCACCTTCGACACAGTCGCCAGCAGGGCGTGCAGGTCCTCGTAGAATTTGTACTTCGCCGCATCAGAGCTCGTCATTGGGGGAGCGTAGGCGCTGATGATGGTGGTGAACTGGTCTCCCAAAGAGGTAGGCGGAGGCTCATCAGGCGATCATTGATACCCTGTGGCCAACAGGGCAGACGTCCCACGATGTCGTTCCGGATGGCAAAGGCAACACCAGCGTCGCGTCGCTCTGCCTTTGGCCAACCGCTCCAGAAGAAGGTGTAGCCGGCACCCACCTCATCCAGCTGACCCTGCTCAGAGAATCGGGTCTCGCTGAGAGCAGCAATGTCCACCTTGTAGCGCGCCAGTTCCTGTGCGACAAGCGCCGTCCTCCGTTCCAGCCGGTTGCTCCTAGGATTGTCTAAAAGGGAACGAACATTCCAGGCTGCTAGTGTGAGTGCTCCCCGAGCAGCCTGGAGAGTATGGCGCGGGGATTGGGACGGGGGTATTGTTGTTTGTTTGAGTTTTAAAACCGCGTATTTTGTGGTCTGCGAGCCGCGGCCAGCTGCAGAAGACGTGAGACACAGCATTTGTTTGGGGAACCTTTTTTAGCACCTTCATTTGCGAGGAGGTAAGCAATGCTGTCCCTAAACAAGGCTGCTCTTACATCCCTGACGTCTGCCTAACTCCACTATGGGTCACGTTTTGTTTTAGTGGGAGAAAGACCTGAGGTAGCTTGGGCCGCCTATGGGGTTGCTGTCGCCCCCACCGTAGGACTTTTTGAGAGTGGAGAGCCGGGAGGTTTGGGAGTCAGACATACCGGGTGTGGAGGCACACACAACACCGGAGACCCTCACCTGGTTTAGCCCGCCGGTCGCGACGGTTGCCCGGCGTGTGGCCGCTAGGAAGAACCCTACTTTGAGGAGCCACGGGTGAGAGTTGGGTACCAGTTAGATGCGGCCACAGGAGCATTCACCACCTGTACCAGACAAATGGAGCGACCAAATGCTATCTAAAAACGCTCTTATGGACTTACTTCTTCTGTTTTCAGTGTCAGTGGACGATGGAGGCCAATGAATTATATGTAAAGCAGAGTAAAGCATGACTTAGACTCAATTAATGTCTGTTATTAAGGATTGCCTGCTCATCGGGTATCCAGAGGAGGGATGGAGATGGTTTACAGCCAGTTCTCTAGATCTGCTTTGGAGTTGTTTTGCAGGCAAGGTACCAAAGACAACTGATCAATCTGCCTGGTTTGTAGGAAAAAGGACATAACCGATAGTTAAGGCATAATAATAGAAAATGGAAGACATTCAGGTAAATGGACACAGGAAATCTTGATAACTTTCGTCGCGGACGAAATGCTGTTAAAACAGTGATCCGTCAAGCATCAAAGGACTATAGTTAAATATTCAATTCAATTCCATTTTTTCAATTTAATTTATTAAGAGAAATAGGAATGGGCCTATGAGTACTCTATTTGCATCGTGGAATCAAGTGCGGTGCACCGAGAAACCATGTGGGTTGCACAATTTCAAAGTTGATCATAAAATATGACAAGTGGGGCGTAAGCCTCGAGGGTTAAGTTAAATCCCTCATGGCTCCGGCTCATTTTGGAACATAAAACTCTCAATGTTTCTTTTGAAGCTTTCCAGCGATGGTAACATCACAACGTTTATAGGGAGAGCATTCCATGTTTTGACCACTCTGACAGAGAAGGAGAACTTGCGCACATTCAGTCTTACCTGCTAGATGCGCAGTTTCAATGGGTGACCTCGGAGATAGGTCATTGCAGCAAATTCAAAGAAGTCCGAGAAGTCCAGGCAGCAATCAAATCCTTTCACAATGTGGAATTTCTGCAGGAGATCCCCACGCATTTTCCTTTAACTCAAAGGGAAAAGATTAAGATTCTCGAGGTGGGTTGCTTATGGCGAGGAGCTTCGACTTCTGAATATTTTGGTGTCTTTCCTTTGTACTCTTTCGAGACCGTTCTTATTTTGAAATTTCCAGGATTTCCAGGCTTGTACAGCATCTTCCCAACGTGGCCTTACGAATTTTCCGAAGATCTTAGCATACAGATAATCATCTAAATCCAAAAAGGCTCGTCTGATGGTGTGTAACACAGCCACTGAGCTCTTCGCCACTCTCGAGCAGCGAGAGTACGGTGGTGGTCAGCACACCAATATCTTTTTTTCGGTTTCCACGTTTTGTAAAGCTTCACCGTGGAGAAAGTAGCTTCTTCTATCAGCAAATCCGAATGGATTGCCTAGGCAAGATGCTGTACACTTATCGACGTTGAACCGTAAAAGCCAATGATTAGACCAATCCTCCAACCAAGTTAAGATGATCTTTTTTATATTGTATATTTTGAAGGGTTACAGGCATTGCCCTTGATGACCCTATTAATGTAAAGTTATCATTGCATGTGTACAGTCAATATAAAATGGTGTACATTTAAAAATGTTTGAGTCAAAGCATACAATAACTTCAAATGCATTTTCACAGCCATAGGCGAAACATTGTGGAAGAAAAGTAGAGCCCGAAAGATTTTAAAAGGCTGGTTTTAAGTAATCATGTTGTGACAGTCGTCTTTTGTCAAATATAATGCCATCAAGCCTTCTTTTAACATCAGTAATACTGTCAGAGGTAACCGCCTCGCTTGGTAACGAGTTCCAAGGTCGTACCACTCGTTGGCTGAAACAAAACTTTCTGAGGTTCAATTGCATGCGTTCGCTATTAACCTTATTAGGATGATCACGCAGATGAGTTGTGCAGGCAAAGTCGAAGAAATCCTCCGATCTCAGGGAGGAATCATGGCCCCGGATAATCCGGAATGTCCAGAGCAGGCGACACCGTAAGTGCCTATAGGAAAGAGGAAATAATTCAAGCTTTTTCAATCTGTCTTGGTACGGTAAAGTCTTAATACCGTCAACCATCTTCGTTGCTCTCCGTTGCACCTGTTCGAGGAGGTCAAAATCTTTCTTCATCCACGGTATCCAGGCTGGTATTCCGTAATCTAAATGCGGTCTCACAAAGACGCCATAGACTTTTCCGAAGAGATCAGGGGGGAATATTTTAAACGCACGTCTGATCCAATGTAGTGTACATGTTGCCTTCTGGACCGCTTTCTTAAATTTTTCTGAGGGCATCAAATTCGCAGTTGTCCATATGCCCAGATCTTTGTACGTTTCTACCTCTTTTAATGCAGTGCCATTAATAAAGTACTGGTGTCTCAGATATATGTTTCGACTGGCGCTTAAGTGTAGGATCACGCACTTGGATACATTAAACTTAAGAAGCCACCTAGCCGACCAGGCACTTAGTTTGTCGATATTCGATTGTAACCCTTTTGCGTCATCAGCGCAGCTGACTTCAGTCCATATTTTAATGTCCTCTGCAAATATGAAAGCTTCACAATCTAGGTCATTGAGACAGTCGTTCACGTAGATAAGGAATAGTAGGGGGCCAAAAACAGAACCCTGTGGAACACCACTTTCTACTTTTGCCCATTCTGAGCTAGAGTTTCCAACAACAACTCTCTGTTATCTGAAAGACAAGAAATTCTTGATCCAATTGGAAAGGTTTCCATGACTTCCTTCGTTCCAAATCTTCTGTAAAAGAAACCCGTGTGGTACACTATCAAAGGCCTTTTTGAAGTCAAAAAATACAACATCTACCGCATGACCCTTATCTGTGGCTTTTGTCCATTTCTCGTGCGACTGAAGGGCACTCGTGAGACAGGAACGTCCTGGACGGAAGCCGTGTTAAGCATCGCATAGGATTTGGTTGTTTTCCAGATAGCGCATTTAATGCCTCTTGATAATACGCTCCATTATTTTACACGCTATGCAAGTTAAACTGACAGGGTGGTAATTTTCACAGTCGAGTCTTTAACCTCCTTTATAGATCGGGGCGATGAATGCGCACTTCCATTCTTCCGCGAGTTTGCTTTCTCTAAAGGACTTTTGGAATATGGTGGACAGTGGTACACACAGTGCGTTAGCAAGTTCTCTCAGTGCTAATGCGGGAATGTTATCCAACCCAGGCGACTTGGCAGGCTTTAAACGGAGTAATTCGGTTTTAACTACGGTCGGTGAAAAGCCTAGATCTAGGTCCTCTGTTGTGGATGAGGAGGTGGAGGAGTAAGTAAAAGTGGGGGTACACATTGGTTGGCAAACTGGTTGAATAGCAGCAAAATTATTAGGCTCTCTGGTGAAGACGGTCTGGAAGAATTTGGAAAGAAGGGATACTTTAACCTGGTCGTTGGTCTCCAGTTTTCCGTCTGCAGACCTAAGGGCAGGAATAATTTCCTGAATTCTCTTTGTACTCCGTATATAGCCATATAGCATTTTGGGGTGTTCCAACGATTTTTGCAGTATGTTTAGTTCAAACTTCCTCCACAGCTTAGTAGCCTCACATTTACAAACATTGCGTTGCTGCTTATATTCCCGTAAGTGAGCATCGGAGCCGGTTTGTCTGTAACGCCTCCAGAAGATATTTCGTTTTTTGAAAGAGGCCCGCAAGTTTGAGTTTATCCGCTTTGGGCGGTTTGTGGTTGTCTTTCTCCTGAGAGGAAAGTTGAGGTAAACAATCCTTTTCAATAACGAACTCAATGTCGTCAAAATCTTTATTGGTTTCACCATGTAGTTCTGTTTCCCAGGATATCTCTGACAGTTTTCTTCTCATAAGTGAGTAGTCCCCCGTCCAAATGTTTCTTACCCAAGTTTCGGGTAAATTTGGTTTGGAAAACAGTGAGTACTCGAAGCACAGCGTAATGTGATCACTTGACCCTAATGGCGGTCGATCCTGTAGGTCTAGCACATTTTTCTCAACTCGGGTAAAAATCAGGTCAAGACAGTTTGACTGTTGTCTTTCTCTCGTCCGTGTTCCAAAGGTGACGTACTGAGAGAGAAGTTTGTCTGTTGCTCATTGTAGTAGTTTGTTGTTGGAATTATCTGGCATTCCCGGCGCAGTCCATGTTTTCCAGTCAATACCAGGAGCGTTAAAATCCCCAACAATGAGGACGTCTTTCTTCTCGCTGGCTTTGTAGAGTTCCGTTATGAAAATGAGATCCTGATCGGAAGTCTGATAAGGCGAACGGTACACAACCGATATCGTTAGTGGTCTGGAATACTTAGCAGATATAGTAATGCTTAAGACTTCCACATCGCGTAATGGAATATGTATTTCAGCCATTGCGGTCAGCTTGCGAGTGACAAAAACTATGACTCCTCCTCCTCGACTTGGTCTTTCTCTCCTGAAGTGCTGATATCCTCTGGGTGATATTTCGGAATCAGTAATTTTTGCAGTAAGCCACGTTTCAGTGAAAGCCATAACGTCTGGTTTAATTTCGTCAACAACGTTTCTAAGGTCGTCCAGCTTGTTGAACAGGCTTTGTACATTTGCGGAGATTACTTTCAATGATCGATTAGTCGGGGAGACCCAGCCTTCATTGTTACAGTTTTTAGCCACAGGAGGGAACACATTTATCTGGACTATTTGACCGTCTTTGATTTTCAGCCGTTTCGCTCCTCTGCCAATTCTCTCCATCAATTCTCTCCGCAGTTCCCTCATTTTCAGCCGTTCCCTCGGCTCGTAGTCTGGCTGAAAAAACACTTGTTTGTGTGATCGCTGTAAGGTCCTTCTTCCTTCTAACAGAAGTGCTGCCTGGGTTTCATTTTCTAAAATAATTTTAAGAGGCCTTGGGGATATTCTCATATCGCGGCTGGGGTCTGCTTTGCCTAGTCGGAAAGCTTTTTGCACGGTGTAAATTTCCCCTTTCTTCAGGACTGCACTAGCGTATTCATAAAGAAGATTTAGATCGTGTGTCGCTCGTTTCTTCGGAATGCAGGACGTGGATTCTAGGACACCCCGTATTACGATATTTCGTTTACGATTTATGGGCGAGGTCCTAATTTGCCCGCCCACGCTAGGTTGGGAGTTCACAGAGGTGGCGTGTCTTGTGGATGCTGGCACGGTGTAATTTCCCCTTTCTTCAGAACTGCAATAGCATGTTCATGAAAAAGATCTAGATCGTGTGTCACTCGTTCCTTCGAAATGCAGGACGTGGATTCTTGGACACCCCTTATTACAATATTTCGTTTACGATTTATAGGCGAGGTCCTAATTTGCCCGCCCTCGCTAGAGTGGGAGTTCACAGAGGTGGCGTTACTCGTGGATGCTGGCACTTCAACATGAGAGTGATTTTTGTCCGATGCTGGGATTCTGGGACTTACATTTTTGGATGATATATTACCTTTGTCTTCTGCAACTCGTTTCTTTATTTTCTGGGATCCCTGCCATTTGCCCTCGTTCCTTACTGGATACTGTTTAACAGTTACATCGAGCTCCGTAGACGTAGCGTCATCTTCCTTGTTTGATGTGATGGCTACGGAAGCTGTGCCTGCGTATGTGCATTTGTCTCCCTCGTGTTCCATCGTTAGGGACTGCTTCTTTTCGGAAAAATTGTGAGGAAGTTTTTTTTTAACTTCTCTATCTCCATCTTCAGCCCCTGAATATCCTTTTCAATCTCCGAAATTTTTTGAAGAAGTTTAAAGCATGTCGCACACGCTTCGTCCTCGTAATTGACATCCAAAAAACTTACATAACTCTTGGCCCGTTTGGCGGGAGGTGATTTTAAGTAAACATGTCCGGAAATGAGGTCATTCGTATTATGATTTATGTTTATTCCATCATTAAAAATTAGGTCAGCGAGTTTGTCGGGCGGCGATAGCTCATTGGTATCACCGTCGTTCCCCGCACGCTGGTGCCCTGGTTTGAACCTCGGCAGTGCCACGTATTTTGTACGATTCCCGAAGGGTATATTTTTGACTTCCATGATAGATCGCAAAAACGATAAAGGGTGTTAAAAATATGGAACAAAGGTTTTAGCGGAAGCAACTTTATGAATAAAATATCGAAATGACTCAGCCCTCTGTTGACTGGAAGATCTCGTGGAGTTGCTGGCGAGAAGTGCACAAGAGGAGGATATCGGGCGTATCTGCTGTTTTGCTGCAGTAGTCTTGTGAGGATAAAGAGTATGTAGAATAGAATCCAACGCTTGATACATAAAGTCCACAAGAGTGACCAGTAGACTGAAATCTCGAAAGTAGTAAATTCCTCGGAGGTCGAAAATTTTAAACCGAATTCGAAGGGCACGGTTTTTTGTAGGGCTATGTATTACACTCCGTGCCCCCTAAACGGGTCACGTGGTAGATGCGTTGGACCAAAACGGGGGCCACATCAGGGCATGGCATGCGTTATTCGGGTTGCGCTCCCACAACAAATGCCGAACATGGAGGTGTGGTGGCACGCCTAGGGGTGGCTATGGCTTAGGGGACCCAGCCGCGCCAGCTACATGCGTTCTCTCCCGCCTCTGGTCTTCTTGACCTTGTCTTGACACCGGGCTCAGGTTGGGGGGAGGAGGAGAGAGTGCGGTAGATGCAGCGCAAGTCTAATATCACTTTAAACTAAAGCACGCGCAAGTCACCGTCCCTGCTCCACTTTCCCATGGAGCATACGGTGGACATCGTCGGACTACGACGGTCGAACTGTCGTATTACACTCCAGATTTTCATGTCGTCAGAAAACACTACTGCTTCACAGTCCAGATCCCGACACAATCATCCACGTATAGTAGGAACAGTATTGACCCTAGAACTGAACCATGAGGAACCCCACTCTCGACCGCAGCCGAACTTTACCTCTCTTGGCCAATGAACACACCTGGCGCCGACCCACGAGGAATTTCAATTGATTTGAAGAGGTTACCTCGGATTCCATTTCTTTCTAGCTTGTACAACAGTCTCTGGTGCGGCACAGTGTCGAAGGCTTTTTGAAAGTCAATGAAGCTGGTGCAAACCGCGTGTCTATCTTGCAATACATTTTTCGTGCAGGATCTTCCTTTTTGGAACCGGTGTTTGATAACAAATTATGAGTTTCTAGGAATTGCACCAATTCGAGCTTGGTGATCCTTTCCAAAACCTTGCCGAGGATGCATTTCAAGCTAATGCGCCTGTACTTTGTCCTTGATGCCCGGCTACCGCTTTTGTATAAGGGAGTTGTATGAGCCAGCTTCTTATAAATAGGAAGTGTTGCAAAGTCAAATGACCTTTGAAAGATAACTGACAGAGGCGCGAAAAGTTAATTAGCGAGTTCTTTCATAAGCTGGGGTGTAAGCTCATCCAGTCCTGGAGACTTCGACTCTTTTAGTTCCTATAAGTCCCTTCGGATCAGAACTTCTGAGAATAGTATGTGGCTAATGCTTACAGTTGGCATGAAATTCGCTGAGGCACGAAGGTACCTTGCATTGTTCATGTAGATTGAGTGGTAGAACTGTGAAAAGTACTCGGATTTATCTCTGTTTTCAGCAATTTCGGTGCCTAGGGCAGTCTGCGTCGTCAGGATTTGATGCTTATTCCTTGTACATCTGCGGAGGTAACTGTAGACTATCTGTGGATTCTGCGTTGCCTTTTGCAGCCAAGTCTTCTCGAATTCTCATTGCCTTTTAAGGATAAGGCTTCTCGGTTTGATTCTCTGTGTTTTATACTCATTAAAATATGTGACTTGATTAGTCTCTCAGTATTTTCTCCACAATTTATGTTTCCTGTTTATTTACGTTTTTAGGTTGCTTTATAGCCACTCAGGACGCTTGCTCTGATGTAAACTCGTTAGTGGGCAGTGGTTATATATCAGTTATAGAATAGCATTCCAGAACAACATCCAATCTTCGTTCATAAAGCCGTTTTTCCTCTATAGCAGGCAAAACGGAGAATAAGGAGTAGTCCCACATAAGCATTACATGATCACTTCGACCAAGCGGAGGCACTGAAATAGTCTCGTCAAGGCTACCTGATGTTTTCGTGAAAATCAGGTTGAGACAGTTAGCCCTGTGTCCTTCACGTGTTCTTGTGAAGAACGGAACAGAAAACCATAATCACCATTCAATTTCGGGCATAATGCATGAATAGTGGTCCAGTTAATTCTTGGTGCATTGAAGTCTCCCATACTCATGACATTAGGTAAACTGGAGAAATTTTCGAATTGTTCCAACAAATGGGTGTATGTGACTTGGTTTATGCTAGGTGGCCGATAGACAGTGAGGACATCCAGACATGGAGATCCACGAGCGTTGATGGTCAACCATATGGCTTCCATGTTGCACGCAAACTTGCGCATCTTGTCGGACACTTATAGTTCAGTATATTTAAACGTAATAGGTATTGTCGTTGAAGACCCTATTATAATGGCATATCAAATATTACAGTTAAAACGCACGTTTTACTATTAAGTAGTGAGTAAAATACGCACACAGAATGAAACTTGTTCTGTAACAGTGGATTTCAGGCAAGTCAGCCTGAAGGGTCGATGATTACCTATGTCATATCATATCATATCACAAATATCACCGTTATCTGTATGTATGTGCAAAGCTATGGTATGATGTAGCAGGACCTTCCTGTAAGAATAAATGTTTTTTTCGAGAAATAGAAATCCAGTTTATGTCTAAATTTGTTTGTCGTGTCCTCCCTCATAACGTGCTCTGGGAGTCCGTTCCATACACTGAAAAATCACTACGAAAACGAGTGCTGACGAACATTAAGGTGAGATAAGGTTCCTCGACATTTGCGAAAACTCACACGCAGATTAGTTTTTGTGGCCAAGGAGAAAAAGACTTTAAATGTCTGTATGAGATCGCTTTATATCTGCCTGTTCTCAAGAAGGAAAATGTTAAGCGCGTCAAGTCTGCATTTGCATGATAATGACTTTAGACCATTGAAGACTTTTGTAACCCTCCTTTAAACCAATACCAGCAGCTTTTAGTCTTCTTCAACTGTGGGGACCTTCCATTAAGGAATTGTTGATGGGAGTCACCCATCACGCTCGCCTTCTTCATTTTGAGCCGGCGTGCGATACACTTCTCAAAGTTAAACTTCCTCAGCCATTTATTGGACCGCTCAGATAGGTCGTTGAGAGCTTCATGTAAGGTCTGTTCATAAGTACTGCACTTCATTGGTTGCCATATCTTGAAATCGTCCACCTATCTTTCTAGTTCACTATTAATCTCAAAACATCGCTAACTGTTGACCTAAACGAAAATGTTCTGTCTACATTATTAAGTATTTGTACATTTTATCTGCACACATTGTCCTAACTATATTTCGTTACTAATGTTTTTTTAGACAGTGCCTTGCCGGTGCTATCCAAATATAAGTTCTACATGCCTTCCTTTCCGTGAAATTTATTCAAAGAGTCACTGAAATAGCTTAAGATCGTGTGTAACTTTTCACTTAGCTTTTCCTTATCTTATTAATTTCCTTCGTAATGAACAGAAGTCAGTGGTGGTTAACCTTAAGAAAGCCTTCGAAAAGGTGCACATAGACGCCTTGTAGTAGAATTAGAAGCACTCGGCCTCGGGCCTCCTCTACATAACGTCATTGAGTCTTACCTATCCAACCGCTATCAGAAAGTCATGGTCTGTTCTGTAATAGCGTCTCGGTGCCTCACACGATCACAAATGGTGTCCTCCGAGGCATGGTTCTGGGCCCGCTGCTCTTCCCTCTTTATATCAACGACATTTTAAGAGAAATCATAAATTTGCAATCGCTCATTTATAACGATGACCTTAAGTTTGTTTATTCATATTCTAAGGACACCGCAAATAGTTACGTTTATAAAATCAACTCTGATCTATTTACGCTGGCGCAATGGATTTCAAAGTGGCAGAAGGAATTTTCTTCGTCCAAATGCAGTTCCGTCTGTTTTGTCCATGTCACACTTCATGGCCTCAGTATCTTTCAAAATAGCCCAATCTGAATGCTCGACTTTAAAGGACCTAGACATGACTTATTTAGAATTAAGAATTTATATTTGGTTAGCACCGACAAGGCACTGTCTAAGCAAATATACAAATTATACAAATAAGCTCACTCTATCACTTCATGCAGATCGTATTTCTGCAAAGGTTGCTCAGATATGCGAATTCATATCACATAACATGTTTTCTTCCTGAAATAAAACGTCGAATTTATCAAATGTTTCTTCTACATGTCCTCGTATATTCCTGCCCCTCCTTTGCTCTAATGAATGTAATCCAGAGCCCTGCTGAGGAAGATAAACTGCAGATCAACCTAACTCGGTTGGAGTGGTCGAATCATTGGCTTTTGCGGTTCAACGTCGATAAGTGTACAATACTTCACTTAGGCAACCCATCTGGATCTGCCAAATGTAGAAGCTACTTTCTCAATGGTGCCGTCTTAAAAGAGGTAGAAACCCAAAAGGACCTTGGTGTGCTGACGACCACCACCTTTAAACCATCGTCTAACTGCTCAAAGTGGCGAAGAGCGCAATTGCGGTGTTGCATGCCATCAGATGAGCCTTTTTGGATTTCGATGAAGATCTTTTCGCTAAGACCTTTGGAACATTCATTAGGCCGCATTTTGAATATGCTATGCACGCCTGGAAACCCTGGACAGTTCAAGATCAGAACTGCCTTGAAAGAGTACAGAGGAAAGCCACCAAAATGGTTAGAAGTCAAAGCTCCTTGCCATATCCAACCCGCCTAATGAATCTTAATCTGTTCCCTTTGAGTTATAGGCAAATGCGTGGTGATCTCCTGCAGACATTCCGCATTGTGAAGGGATTGGATTGTTGCCTGGAATTCTCGGACTTCTTTGAATTTGCCGCCACGATCCATCTCCGAGGTCACCCATTGAAACTGCGTGTCCAGCAGGCGAGACTGGATGTGCGCAAGTTCTCCTTCTCTGTCAGAGTGGTAAAACCATGGAATGCCCTCCCTGAAGATGTTGTGCTGTCACCATCGCTGGAAAGCTTTAAAAGGAACCTTGACAGTTTTATGTTCCGCAACGAGCCTGAGCGATGAGGAATTTATTTTAACCCTCGAGAGTCGTGCACCACTTGTCAAATTTTATGACCGCCTTTTGTACCTTTGCAACCCACACGGTTTCTCTGTATACTGCACTTAATTTTACGTTACAAATAGGGTACTCAAAGGCCCATGCCTATTTCCCTCAATAAATTGAATTGAATTGAATTGAAAATCAATATGAAATCCCAGTCAGTGCTTCGACGTAAACATCCTCTTCGCGTAAAACTTCCACTAGAGCAACCCACTGTAAGCATGAAGAAATTAAACCTTGACGCCCTGGAAAACTTTAATACCTTTATGTCTAAATATGGTTCTCTCTTCACGATCCTTGGTACCATTTTTGAGGGAAAGTTGTCTTCACTCACTTCTCAACAATGCGTGAAACTAGAGCCTTTTATAAACATAGTCAGTAATGAGTCAATTGACCGACATAAGAGAAGTTTCAATTTTCTTTTAAAAAACGTTCCCAAGAGTAAAATCCCCTGGACGTTGCATTTCCTTTTCTTTACTCATGTGGCTTTAACTTTAAAGTCGCTGACAATAAAAGGTTGTCTTCCCGTAGCAAAATCCCGCTAATTCTGGTCAAACATTTTCAGCGATTGAAGTTGACCTTATTTTCTCTAAGCATGAAAACTCAGCTCAAAATTTGAAAAAAACAAGTTGTTTATCTGTTGGGATAAACCCCAATGGAACGTCGGGTTTCACCCTCGTTAACAAACAAGAATCCTTGGTCTACACCTTCAATACCAAAAGTTATCTCAGAGGTTTTTCCTCTAGTTAATGCAAGCCCACGGCCCTCCGGATCGAGAGGAACTTCGATTCCAGCTGAATCTTCACCCATTATCCTTGTTTCTGGTTTGAGTTAAATTGTGTCAACGCCACTGCTTTATCATCCCAAGCAAACCATGCCTGCTATACCTGCCAAATCTACTAAACCTAAGAAAACTCCTTGTAAATCTGAATCATTGGCTAATCCAGGCATTAAAATCAGTAATGTCATTACCGATGGGAAACCTGCTAACCCCTCAGCATCTACAACAGCTGCGAACGCTAACCTTAGCATCTTTCCCAACCCAAAAAGTGTCCGAAATCCCCAAATAATTAACGCTTCTAATTATGTTACCAGTTTTTCGAAATCATTTATTCCTATTTCAAATGCACGTTTTCCGCCAATTTATGCTAACTTCCCTCAAAATCTCATTTCTATGCCACCCCAATCTTTCATACGCAACAATATAGCCTTCCCTTCCAAGGTTTTCATCCAAATATGCCGTTGTACAATAATCTCAGTTCTCTTAACAGTAGCATTTTTGACAAATTGTAGATCAGAGAGATTTTTGTTTCCCACATTTCGTTTCTTCTTTCCAGTTTTCTTCTCCGCCACCAAATTATCCTTTTTTTATAAATACTGATGAGCGTAACCTACAGCTCAGGAATACGCTCAGCTTAGTTTCACTCAATGCGAGATCAGTTGTAAATAAGATGGCTGAGCTTAGAACAGTAGCCTTTTGAGCTTGATCCAGATGTGCTGTGCATCACTGAATCCTGGGCTCACTCTCTTATTTCTGACTCAACGCTTGCTATAGATAATTTCCATTTGTACCGACAAGACCGCGCTGAAAAACGTGGCGGTGGTTACCTTCTTTATATTAAATCATTCTTTGTACATTTCCATTTTCAGCTGAGCATTTCGTCCTTTTCTGCTTTGCTTCAGTCATCCTTCCACACAATAAAAAAGCGGTAATTGGCTGTGTCTATAATCTCCCGTGTTATTCTGGCAATGAAAGCGAGCTCTGTGAACTATTTGAAAAAGTTGCAGACACTCAATTTGATGTCAAAATAATCGTCGGCGATTTTAATCTGCCAGGCATTGACTGGCAGGCTAATTCCTCTCCGCCTTAACACCAGAAATTGGTCGATACTATTAACTTTTCAAACATGTCCCAACTGTTCAGATCAGTTACTAGAAATGACAACATTAAAGATTTAATTTTTACAAATGATGTCCACCCTCTATTTATGATTTTCTATCGTGATCTATTCACAAGTGATCACGCAATAATTCACTGTTGTTTTCCAGTCCCCCTTCTTACAAAGCCTGAGGTTAAATGCAATAACCTTGACTTTGCTAACACAAACCATGAAATATTAAATAATTTCGTAAGCACTCTAGATTGGCAAAGCATATTCTCAATCAACGATCCAAATTTTTTCCGTGATCTATTGCAGAGCCTCACAGAAAAAATCCAGGCTTTTATCCCGTTTAAGATTTTGAATTCAAATACAGCTTCTTCTATTGCTCCGCATTTTCTCCAGAACAGACTTAAAAAATTACGAAAGCATCTTAAAGATTCATCTAAAAGCTCTTTGTCAGTTCATTTAAGGATTGCACAAATATTTGAATTAGCATCGACACTTAGGCTCGCGAGAGATAAGCGTAGGGAGTCTCAGGCCCTAGGTGATGCCAAGTCATCCAAATCTGTTGCTCAAATCTTCCATATTTGGTCATCGGCTAAGCGTCTGAGTGTAACTCCGCCCTTGTTCGACTGTAACAAAAAATTTGTTACAGACGATTTGGGCAAAGCAAAATTGTTAAATTCGTTTTTTGCCAACCACTTTACCACTGAAACTAGCCCCACTCCCACAATTCCTCTGCTTTCAAATTCACTTCTAACAACCATTAATTTAGCGCCTTCACGTATTCAAAAAGAAAGACCTCACCTACAAAATTCACATTCGTTTGGAACTAATAACATTCCAAACTCACTTATTAAACAGCTAAGGGATTTTCCACCTTTACTAAGCAAATTATTCTCAGGATTTCTCGAAAATGGTTTCTTCCCCGATTATTGGAAAACTTCTATTATAATACCAGTTTTTAAATCTGGTTCCCGCTCGGACATTCATAACTATCGCGGTGTTCATAAAACACCCTCTCTTGCTAAACTCTTCGAAAAACTAATTGCATAAAAAATCACGGATTTTGCATAAGCAATCAAATTATCAACTTTTCCCAGCACGGCTTCTTACCGGACCGCTCTTGTGAAACCTGCCAAATGTCTTTTCTAAATCTATTAACCTCTATTCGTAATGATCATCTATCTGTAGTAGTTATCTATTTTGATCTTAGTAAGGCATTCGATAATGTGCCCCATAGAGGACTTCTAGTTAAACTAGAAGCTATAGGATTTCGTAGTCCCCTTACTGACTTTATTAGATCATACCTAAATGATCGAAAACAAAAAGTTTAAGTAGGGTCCTCATACTCAAGTGCTACCCCGATTGTTAGTGGTGTCTTTCAAGGTACTATTTTAGGTCCTTTGTTGTTCTTACAGTATATAAATGATATTTCATCGATAGTTAAACATTCTCAATCTTTTATTTATGCTGATGACCTCAAATGCGTGTATTCCTTCTCATTCAGACTAAGACGCACTTTTGGCACGGAGCTCCACATGGCTAATGGAGTTCACACCTACTAATTGTCGCTATATGTGTTTTGGGCCCGTTAGGCTGACGTAACCTCTTAGTTTTGAAGGTTGCCCTATGATTGAATGTTCCTCCATCAAGGACTTGGGCTTAAGCTACACCAATAAATTAGATCTTTCGCCTCATACCGATAGAATTACGGCCAAAGCTGCTCAGATTTGCGGTTTTAATTCTTATAATTTCTACCTTCCTGAAATTAAATTAAGACTTTATCGTATGTTTGTGCTTCTCATTCTTGAAATTTGCTGTCCGTTCTTCGGGTTAATGAACGAATCTAGCCGTTCAAAAATTGAAAATGTCCAAAGACATTTCACAAAAAACTCCTATTTCCGACTCTTTCAACTACTTCCTACTCACCAAGATGCCAGCTAACGAAGCTAAAATTTCTTTGGGTCAGGAGACTTGAAGCAGGCTTTTGTGTCCTTTTCCAACTAAATAATAGTTCAACTCTCCCCAAGCTTTCTGTCATTACCCCCGTTAGTCTTCCTTATAACCTAAGAAATTCTGCACTAATTATGCCTCCCCCTGCATCCTCCACGTGTAAACGCTCTCTCTTCTTTGCTTCTAGGTATAGGTTTCTTTGAAATAACTTTCCAATTGAAATAAGGTCAATTACTAGTTTATCTGCACTCAAGCCGAGACTGCACGTTTATCTTAACACTGATTCTATTAACCTTTTATTTTCCTCATCTTTTCCCATTAGCTTTCCCCATGACTCGGAGAAAGGACCATCGAGAATTTAAGTGACCCTCTTGAAAATATATTTTCGCTACATCGAGTTGCCCATGAACTATGATGTCTCCTTATATTACCAGTCATCCAAACGGTGACGTCATTCGGATGTACACATTCGGTGGTCCACAGTCTAAATGCTGCCGTTTCTTTGGATACTAACCATCATCAGAATTCAATTCTGTATCCTAAGATGATGAGGACTTAAGTTCATTGACACATTTACGCGAGATTTTGTTTCATACGCATAAGTGATCAAGAGCGAATCATCTCGACGTTTCATTATCTCATTCTGAAATGCTACTGCAGTATTCAGTATCAGTATCAGTATATTTGAGGGAGATGTAGGTGAGTCACCTTTGAATTCCCTATTTGTACATGCGAGTTGTGGTATCAAAAAATAGTATCTCGATATGTTGGCGAGGCCAACATAGTGGAGCAAAGTTGAAAAAGAGCAGACAGTGAAAAAAAACTCCCGGTGATATTTAGGAGAAAAAACTGTCGCCCTTGGGAGGGGGGGTCCAACGGGGGGCATTTCCGAGGTCACCTGATGCTCCATTGATGATATTAGCGTCCGTTGAGAGATTTCAAAGGCTGAAATAGATGTTCAGATCATCCTCGGTCCATTGCGGTTCGAACCAGGGGATAACGTTCATACACCTCATGGACGACGGTCGCCAGGTCCAGCTGATGCGAATACTCACGGTGTCACCAAGGTGTGTAAATAAGTTAAGCATCGAAGATCTCGAGGACCCCAGCATGGGAATAATGGGAGAATGCAAGCCCTCGAACGAAAATAACAAACAAGGAAATGTTACTCAAATATAACTAGTAGTATCATAAATGCCTTACTTTCTGACGTCACACTTGCAGCTTTTAGTTAGTGTTGTAGCTCGCACCATTAGATCGATCTAAGTTTCGCTTAAAAACCTCCAAGGAGTCCGACATTACAACATCCAGAGGAAGACTATTCCAAGCTTCGACTACTCTTTTGGAGAAGAAGTACTTCCGAGTGTCTAGCCTTGCTCCAGTCTCACGTAATTTGAAAGGATGACTTCTCAAGTTCTTTGTGTTTGCTAACTCGAAGAAATCCCCTGGCATGAGACAACACCCAACACTACAACCTGACCATTTAATTCAGTATATATAAGGGAGATAGGCAGAGCCTTTGAAAACCATATTTACAGATAGACACTAGCAAAACAAGCAAATGTTACATGGTGATAGTCGTTTTAGTATATCGATCATTGCTGTCGACTTAATATATGTTCATCAAGTAAAAATGCATCAAGTCTTCTTTAAAACTTTTCTACGCTTTCAGCCTGAACAACTGAGGCTGGCAGTTTGTTCCATTCGTCAATCACCCGTTGGGAAAAGAAGTTGGCCCGCACTTCAAGTTTGGCGTGATTTCTTTTCAGTTTGTATTGGTGACCTCGGAGACTTGTCATGTTTGCCAATTCAAAATGTTGGCCATCTGAAGAGCACAATCAACTCCTCTGACAAGTTTGAAGACTAAGATCATATCCCCTCTGTATTGCCTATAAGAGAGAGGAAAAATTTTAAGTCTTGCTAGGCGGCCCTCATAGGGTAGGCATTCCAATCATTTGACTAGTTTCGTTGCCCTCCGTTGAACTTTCTCCAGCAGAGCGTAGTCCTGTTTCGTCCAAGGGCGCCACGCCTGAACGCAATATTCCAACACCGGCCGGATAAATGTTCCAAACACGCGCTCAAAAAGCTCTCCGTCAAAATTAACGAAGGACCTCCTGATTGCGCCTAAGATACACATAGCTTTCTTTGCGATATTCGCACAGTGCGACGATGGTTTGAGAGTTGGTGTTATCCATATACCCAAGTCCTTTAGAATGTTTACCTCCTGGAGTTGGTGACCACTGATGAAGTACTGGTATTCAAACCTAATCATCCTTCTGGAACTAGACCGCAGTCGGATTATTTGGCATTTGTTTAGATTAAGGTTCAGCAGCCACTCATCACACCATGTTTGCAAGCGATCTAAGTTTTGTTGTAATTTCCGCGCATCCTCCGGTTTTTCAATCGAGTTCCATAACTTCAAATCGTCAGCGAACATTACCTTCTCGCATGTCAGACAATCCAGGCAGTCGTTTACGTATATCAGAAACAAAATGGGACCCAGAACGCTGCCCTGCGGAACTCCACTGTGAACGGTTTCCCAGTGAGACTTGGCGTCTCCGATACAAACACGCTGGCACCTGTCTGTGAGAAAGTCGGCCAACCATTTGAGTAGGATGTCGGTCACACCCATTTGACGAAGCTTAAAGATCAGACGTTTGTGTGGAACCCTGTCAAAGGCTTTGCTAAAGTCAATGTAGACCGAATCGACTGACAAACCCATTTCTAATGATTTTTTCCAACTTTCCATGGATGTGAGCAGGTTTGTGAGGCAGGATCGACCACTTCGAAATCCATGTTGATATGAACTAAGCAAGTTATTTTCTTCAAGATGCCTCATCAGTTCCGTCTTGATTATCTTCTCCATCATTTTGCAACATATACTTGTGAGGCTGACTGGTCGGAAACTGTTTGGTGATGTCCTCTCTCCTCCTTTATAGATAGGGGTTATTTTGGCTATCTTCCACCCGGAAGGCCGAGCCCCCGCCTCCATCGAACTTTCAAATATCTTGGAGAGCGGAAGGGCTAGCTGGTCACTGAGTTCATTGAGAACATTTGCGGATATACCATCTGGGCCAGGTGATTTAGTGGGCTGTAGCTGTTTCAGAGTTTTTCTTACTGTGTCCATTGGAAATGACACCGTGCTTATTTTGTTTGTAGATGTGGCAGCAAAGTAGTATTCGTCCTCGTCAAAAGGTGGTTCCTCGGTATACACGGACATAAAGAAATTGGATAAGAGGCTGGTCTTATCAGAGTTATCAGTTAACCTGTTTCCCTGATTGCCTTTAAGACAAGGAATGCAGTCGCGATTTCGTTTTGCCTTATTAACGTAAGCATAAAACCTTTCGAATTTCTTGGTATGTCTTTGACTATTTCCGACTCAAAGGCTGATCTTTCTTTTCTCAGAAGATTCCGACACCGATTTCGCTGTTTCTTAAAAGCAGAAAAATGTTCGAGTTGTTGATATCTGGCATATGTTCTCCACAGTCTTTTTTTCTTCTTGAAATTCCTTTTTATTTCCGATGTCACCAACTCGGTTCGTGAGACGCACGATCGCCTTTTAAGTGGGCAGAATTTCTCTACCAACTGCTGAATCAATTTACTAATGAAGAACCAGGCAGCATTTGGGTCAGGTACATGTGCAGGGCTCCAGTCTATCCCATTCAGTAATTCTTTCATTTTGGGATAATCCCCTTTCCATACATTTCTCTGCCTAACTGTACGACATTTGGGTACAGAAAAATGACTGTACTCCCAAGCAAGAACACAATGATCACTTCGTCCAAGCGGCACGTAAGAACTTAATGCAAGGATGCAATTGTCGTCTCTACTAATGATTAGATCTAAACAGCTTGACTGCAGCCCATTTCGGAACCGCGTCTTCATTGTGACATGTTGGGTAAGAAACTCGTCATTTACCAACTGTAGTAATTTCTGTTCGAATGAATTTTCTGATCGCGAGCAGTACATTGACACCCAATCGATATCGGGAGCGTTGAAATCTCCAAGTATTAATAAGTGTTTGCTACGACAGATTTGCTTTACCTCTGTGATGAGTTCTTCGTCCATGCCCGTTCGCTGTCCTGGGGGTCGATTGACCACGGCAATATGGAGGTCTGGTTGGTTTGGGACTTTCAGTTTACAACAAAGTATTTCGCAAGACGAGATCCTATTTGGCGAGGGCCCATCCAGAATGAAGTCAAAGCCTTCTCGTATAAATATTGCGATTCCACCACCCCTACGTCCGTTTCTATCCATGCGGATAAGCTGAAAACCGTCTATTCTGACTTCTGTGTCTGCGATTTGTTCATTTAACCATGTTTCAGTTAGAGCTATGAAGTCAGGCTGTAAATGGTCCACGACCAGTTAAATTTCATCCATTTTGTTCAATAGACTCTGCACATTTGTGTACATCATTTTGATCTTGTTTTCTGCCCTCGATTTTTGACGATTTTTGGTTCTTTCTTCCACATGGCGATTTTTGCTGAATATTTCACAAGATATATCCAGTCTCCTGTCTGGGTTCAAATCTATAGGCATTTGGTAGGGCTTTTGACCGGCGTGGTTGCCGTCAATTTCACCGGATGTTCCCATAAAAACGAGCGCACCGTTTTGACTATTTTTTTGTCTACAATTTTCAAGTTTTGTTCCCCTCGTATTGACGTCTTTTTCAATTCTGCTACCAGTGTCCTCATTTTCATCCGATCGGTGGGAGAGTAATCCGGCTGAAAAAAACTCCACTATGATTCTTTCGTAGTCGGGACTTTCGAGAGAGCAATAGATCTACCTGCTGTTTGCTCCTAAAGACGACTTTTAATGGTCTTGGTCGAACCTCATGCGCTTCATTTGTAACGAGAGGCCCCAATCGAAAGATCTTTTTGATGTCGACTGTCACACCAGTTTCTTGCGTATCATTCAATAAATTTTGAAATATCAGCAGATCCTGTTTTACCCTTTCTTTTGGCGTTTCCGCAGTAGCTTCTGAGACTCCCTGAACTACCAGACAAAATGATCTGTCAGGGGAAAAACTCGTTTTTGCATCCTGCATTCTTTTAGTGATGGAAGGTTGAATCATGCCCTTTGTTACAGTCTTTAATACTGTGTTCAAATTTGTCTTCATCGATGAGCCTGTTGGTTGATTTGCAGACATCTCTATGGACCTTTCAAACAGCATGAGTTCTCCGAACAATGCGTTTGCTCGAATAGCACCCGGGAAACCTGAATTTTGAATTGTGTCATCCAGGTCTGTCGATAAGTCGCAGGCCACTTTTCCGCCATTACTTTGATGGCTACCATGCCCTGCTTCATTGTATTTCGATGGACATGTAAAGAGCATGCTGCTGTCGCTCGTCCATGGCAGTAAAGATACCTTACCATTACTGTTTTTCGACTTTTCAGAGACCGTCGATCGCTGATTTACTTTTGTGCAGTCGGATTCTATGTGCACCAGAGTTCCCGAACCTGGGGAAACGCAAGACATAATTTCCTCCTCGCTTATTTTATTTCTGGTCATCTGTATTTCAACTGACTCAGAGGTTTGTTCTAATGACTTCGTTCTTTTTCTCTTTTTGTTTCGCTTAATGTTGTGCCTATTGACTTCTACCGTTTCCTTGCGATGATTATGGTCTAGCTTGCTGATGTTTTTTTCAGCTCATTTGCATCGTGTTTCGGCGAGTTAATTTTGTTATGTTTTATGAGGACTGATATTATTTCCGATAGGAGATCGAGGTCTCCTTCTAATCTCAAAACTCTGGTTGTGAGTCCTCGGCATCCATCACAGTGTGCCAGCCCTTCACTGTTTAGCTTAGTTTTGGTAATGTTCAGTAGTGCACTGCTTTCTTCATTATTGCTGCTTTTTTCAATTCAATTCAATTCAATTTATTTAGGGAAATAGGCATGGGCCTTTGAGTACCCTATTTGTAACGTAAAATTAAGTGCGGTATACAGAGAAACCGTGTGGGTTGCCAAGGTACAAAAGGCGGTCATAAAATTTGACAAGTGGTGCACGACTCTCGAGGGTTAAGATAAATGCCTCATCGCTCAGGCTCGTTGCGGAACATCAAACTGTCAAGGTTCCTTTTAAAGCTTTCCAGCGATGGTGACATCACAACGTCTTCAAGGAGGGCATTCCATGGTTTAACCACTCTGACAGAGAAGGAGAACTTGCGCACATCCAGTCTCGCCTGCTGGACACGCAGTTTCAATGGGTGACCTCGGAGATGGGTCGTGGTGGCAAATTCAAAGAAGTCCGAGAATTCCAGGCAACAATCCAATCCCTTCACAATGCGGAATGTCTGCAGGAGATCACCACGCATTTGCCTATAACTCAAAGGGAACAGATTAAGATTCATTAGGCGGGTTGGATATGACAAGGAGCTTTGACTTCTAACCATTTTGGTGGCTTTCCTCTGGACTCTTTCGAGGCAGTTCTGATCTTGAACTGTCCAGGGTTTCCAGGCGTGCATAGCATATTCCAAATGTGGCCTAATGAATGTTCCAAAGGTCTTAGCAAAAAGATATTCATCGAAATCCAAAAAGGCTCGTCTGATGGCATGCAACACCGAAATTGCCCTCTTCACCACTTTCGAGCAGTGAGACGATGGTTTTAAGGTGGTGGTCATCAGCACACCAAGGTCCTTATGGGTTTCCACGTCTTTTAAGGCTTCATTGTTGAGAAAGTAACTTCTACTTTCGGCAGATCCAGACGGGTTGCCTAAGCGAAGTATTGTACACTTATCGACGTTGAACCGCAAAAGCCAATGATTCGACCACTTTTCCAACCGAGTTAGGTTGATCTGCAGTTTATCTTCGTCAGCAGGGCTCTGGATTACATTCCAGATTTTTATTACAGTTTTTAATGTCGTCGGCAAACATTGCTGCTTCACAGTCGAGATTCCTGACACAATCGTTCACGTATATTAAAAACAGTATTGGCCCTAGTACTGAACCCTGAGGAACCCCACTCTCGACCGCAGCAGAACTTGACCTCTCTTGGCCGATGCACACAACCTGGCGCCGACCCACGAGGAAGTTTACGATCCACTTGAGGAGGTTACCTCTGATTCCAATTCTTTCTAGCTTGTAAAGCAGTCTCTCGTGCAGCACAATATCGAAGGCTTTTTGAAAGTCAATGAAGGCAATGTGAACCGCGTGTCTATCTTCAAGTGCTTGGGTCCACCTCTGGAGCGAATACAGCAAATTCGTTGTGCATGATCTTCCTTTTCTGAACCCGTGTTGACAGCTTGATAACAAATTATGAGTCTCTAGGAATTTCACCAATTCGCTCTTGATGATCCTTTCCATAATCTTGCCAAGGATGCATGTTAAGCTTATGGGCCTGTAGTTTGTCACTGACGCCCGGCTACCACTTTTGTACAAGGGAGTTATATGTGCCAGCTTCCAATCAAAAGGAAGTGTTCCGGAGTCAAAATACTTTTGAAAGAGCACTGACAAAGGTGCGGAAAGTTCATTGGCGAGTTCTTTCAGAAGCTTGGGTGGAAGCTCGTCTGGTCCTGGGGATTTCGACTCTTTTAGTTCTTTTAATTCCTTTTGGATCAGAAATTCTGAGAATAGTATGTGGCTAATGCTTGCAGTCGGCGGGTTATCCACTGAGGGACGAAGGAACCTTGCCTCGTTTGTGAAGACTGAGCGGTAGAACTGTGAAAAGTACTCGGCTTTTTCCCTGTTTTCAGAAATTTCGACGCCCACGGCAGTCTTAATCCGCGGTATTTGATGTTTATTCCTTGTACATCTACGGAGGTAACTGTAGACTAACTTTGGATTCTGCGTTGCCTTTTGCAGCAAAAGTCTTCTCAAATTCTCTTCGCGTTTTTAAGAATAAGGCTTTTCATTTTTGTTTCTCTGTGCTTTATACTTATTAAAATAGGCGACATGATAAGACTCGCGATATTTTTTCCACAACTTGTGCTTCCTGTTTATTTCCCTTTTTAAGTTGCTGTCTAACCACCCAGGACGCTTGCTGTGATGGACACTCGTTAGCGGGCAGTGGTTGTCAATAAGTTGCAGAAGAACATTTCGGAAAGACTCCCAATCTTCGTTTACGGTGCTCGAAAATATTGAGGTCCAGTTGATGTGTGTTATATTTGCTCGCATCTGATGAAAGTTTCCTCGCCAAACGTTACGCCGTTTTTCCTCTATAGCAGGGGCAACGGAGAATAAGGAGTAGTCCCATATAAGCACCACGTGATCACTACGACCGAGCGCAGGCATTGAAATAATCTCGTCAATGCTGCCTGATGTTTTCGTGAAAACCAGGTCGACACAGTTAGCCCTTTGTCCTTCACGTGTTCTGGTGGGGAAAGGGACATGCTGTGTGAGGAGTGCATTCAAGGTCTTTTGCAGAAAAAAACATAATCAAAAGTCGATTTCGGGCATGATGATTGAACAGTGCTCCAGTTAATTCCTGGTGCGTTGAAGTCACCCATAATCATTACATTAGGTCTACTGGAGAACTTTTTCTAATTGTTCCAACAAGTGGGTGTCCGCGACTCGGTCTATCCTAGGTGGCCGATAGACAATGAGGACATCTAGACATGGAGAGCCAAGAGCCTTGATGTTCAACCATATGGCTTCAGTGCTGCACGCAAACTTGCTCGTCTTGTCAGACACTATTAGCACGTCTTTCACATACACAATTATTCCACCACCCTGTCGGTTTTCTCTGTCCCTCCGAAATATTTGGTACCCAGACAATGTTATTTCGCTATCTTGAATACTGCCCGAGAGCCAGGTTTCGGTTACTGCTATCACATCCGGAGATACTTCGGCAAGGCAAATTTTTAACTCGTCAAGTTTTGATAAAAGGCTTTGCGCATTTGTATACAAGCACTTCAATTTTTGCGCCAACCAAATTTCCTGTTGCGTTTGTCAATTTTATGGGCCCAACTGCGTCTCCTCTAACGTCAAGGTCGTATGTCTTTTTCCGTTTCGTGATGATTTTCGGTAACTCTGGTTTCTTTTAGTGAGAACGCTGGGCGTTACGGAATCAGTTCTGACATCTCTTTGGGCAATTGGTTCCCTGATGGTTTTGGCGTTAGTGAGGTGGCTGCCGTTGTCCTCAGAACAATCGGTTGGTTCAATGGAAAATTCGTATTCTTTTTGAACTACCTTCCCTTGAAAATAGCCAGATTGTGTTCGCCAGCCTTCAGTCTTGATTGTAGTTCCAAGACAAGTTCCCGGCGTTTCAGCCTTTCCGCAGGGAGTAATCCGGTTGAAAAAAAACCTCTTTATGCGAGTGACGTAGGTTAGTTTTTGGATAGGATCGCCTTGATTTGGTCTTTGCTCTCTAGCATTATTTTTCAGCGGTCGCGGTCGTGGCGTTCCTAGGCTGTCTTCAGACTTTTTGCCGATCCGGAATGCTTTAATAACTTTAACTTCCACGCCCGGTGGGAGCAACTGGTTTAGGAGGCCATTAAACGAAGCAAGGTCTTCGGTGACACGGTCTTCTGGTCGGACTGCAGTTGACTCGTGCAAACCCTGAATAACTAAACACTGTTGTCGATCCTGGTACTTGGAATTTTCGCTTCCTCCTGAGTTCTCCTTACGGGCACGAGAACGGTTTACAGAGCTCTCGTTGGGATTAAGTCTACCTCTGACCAAACTCTCATCTGAAGGCTTCAATGAATCCATCAGAGTTGATTGTGACTTTGTCCTCCTGTTGTGGTGTTTCCCCACTGCAGCTTGCCACGCGTTTGTTTCTTCGGATTCAACTACGGGCTCTTTAGAACACCCAAGATAGCAGGATGAGATTTGTGGTTTGCTCTGGTCGTCGTCCGTAGGATTCAGAGAATGTGCTCCTGTTATCCGGTCGTTATGGGTAATCGCGTCCGAAAATTGTGAGCTGTAATCAGTTGTAGTTTTTGATACTTTTCGTGCTTTAGTCACTGCCTTTTTAACTGGAATATTGCTAAGCGTATTTCGTCGAGTAATGTTATCTTGCAAGAGCTTCCTTAAGTCTGCAAGCTCATTTTTCCAGTTTTTGAACTCTTAGTAAAAATATAAGAACATCCAACGCAAGATTCGTCCTCGTAGCCAACGGATTTGGCTGCCATTACGTTTTTTGCGCGCTTTGCTGGTTTTTGGTTACAAGTATAAACTGATTGAGTGCTAGTCGTGGATGTCGAAGCCAGCTCAACAGGCTTTCCTTTAAAGGAAGTTCCGTGACTGGTTCTGTTGCTAGCAAACAATTGTTTTGAGTCCATAAATGTTAAAACACTGCGAAAAAGTATGTTCTCCTTTGAGCGTATAACGAAAATTTCCGACTGGTTTTGGAGTATGGCGAGTATTTAATGCAATATGAGCAAAAATGTTTATACTTGTTCAAAAACGCTTTTGAAAAATACTATAAACGGTATGAAGGATATTCAGGAACGACTCAGCCGTTCGGAGATATCGAAGGTCCTGGATAACTTCAGATCTTCACGAGGTTGTACACGTTTGGTTCCCTGAGTGGTTCTCAGTTTTTATTGGTGCAGAGCCTGCGCAGTCAACTTGAATAAGATGATAAACAAATTCCAATTTGATCCGTTTTATGACGAATTTCGGCACAAAATCTGCTGAGAGTGACTTGAGTATTTCTGGTAAGTTTTTGTCACATGAAATCGAAAACGGTTTAC
This sequence comes from Schistocephalus solidus, assembly GCA_017591395.1. NCBI lineage: Eukaryota > Metazoa > Platyhelminthes > Cestoda > Diphyllobothriidea > Diphyllobothriidae > Schistocephalus > Schistocephalus solidus. The sequence goes on from WEDG01000141.1 coordinate 194,818, forward strand.
AAAGATAGGAGAGATCATTATTTTTGTAGTGTATACTATTTGTTTTGTCTGCTGGCTTCCGGGCGTGGCCGAGCGGTCAAGAGCATCGGTAGCTAATCAAGAGGTTGGTGTTTCGAGTCCTGGCCGAAGCGGTGAATAATTTTCTAGCGTGGTCGGGTCGTGAACATTTGCGTTTCCCATGCCAGCAAGATCTCTACGAGGATGCATTAAGTTTTAACGAGCCGCTTAAATTATCAAGCGAATAATTTACTGAGCACAAAAAAGAAGTGCTTTTCCGATCCGAATTCACTATGGAATGCTAATACGAAGAAAAGAATGATGCAGCCTTCGAAGTGAGTTTGCCAGTGGTTCTCCGTTCCTTTCTGATGAAGACACCTTTCCTGGCGAGAGACTGTTTTCTGAAGCCCGTATGAGGCAGGATCCAAATGAAGCTGAGTTAGCTCATTATTCAAGATTCCGATATCAATTTTCGTGAGCCTGAATATCACAATGTCTATAAACAATTATAAGCTGATCCTGATAAACAGACAATATGTGATCCAATGACAACTTATTTCGTTGAGTCCTGACTTTGGGAACAGATTATTGGCCAAAAATCAAAGCTTGGATACGAACGAATTTCAAACGGAAGTCCAACGACGCCGCAATAGAAACAATATGAGCAATAAATGCGCTTATTCCACTTTTAAAAACAATAAATGATAGGAAGAATATTCAGGAACGACTCAGCCGTTTGTAGAGGTCAAAGGTGCTGGATAACTTCAGATCTTCAAGAGGTTTTGCACTTTTGGTTCACTGAGCGGTTGTCAGTATGTATTGGTGTAGAGGCTGTTTTTATCAAGTCGACGGTGATAAACAAATTCCAATTTAATGTCGTTTTGTGAGGTAATTCGGCACAAGAAAAATTCCCGAAAATTGCAAAAAGCAATTACGTTCGTGCAGTGGCAGTTTTAATGTCAGAATCAGCACAAGCGAAGTGTTAACGATTTTCAAACTGTCCAAGCCGGAGAACAAAAAGATACGTGGTTCCTTTGCACACGATGACCTTGATTTCTTCCTAAGCAGTTCTTTTCTCCTACCTTCTATTCAAAAATGAAGGTCTATGGAACTCTATCTCCATTTTTTAGGAAGGAGTTTTTTTTCACTGCCTATTTTTCTAGTTCACCATTAATTTCCAAACATCGCTAACTGTTGACATAACAGGACAAGTTATGTCTACATTATTATGTATTTGTGCATTTTATCTGCACGCATTGTCATAACTTTATATCATTACTAATGTTTTCTTAGACAGTGCCTTGCCGGTGCTAACCAAATATAAATTCTAAATTCTTAATCTTAAAAAGGAACCTTGACAGTTTTGTGTTCCAAAGCGAGCCTGAGCGATGAGGAATTTATCTTAAACCTCGAGAGACACGCACCACTTTTCATATTTTATGATTGCCTTCTGTACCTTTGCAACCCACATGGTTTCTCTGTATACCGCACTTAATTTTGCGTTACATATAGGGTACTCAAATCCCCATGCCTATTTCCCTCAATAAATTGAACTAACTTTCACACACATCTAGCAGGATCTCAGTTTAAACTCTACCAAGATACAGAGAATCGAAAGGAAATTCGGATTCAAGATGTAAAAATTGACCGTCATAGTTCCATTTGGAATACTTGGGGATAAATAAATATCGGTTGTTTGTAAGATCCCAATCTTTCAAAGTCAACACACGCCACATCTTGTTAAACTTCGTAGGAGAAAGGAAATGGCATAATAGAAACTACAATGGAGAACCTCTTAAGGTCTTGAATTCAGCAGTATTGATGTTTCGTTAGCCTTGTGAAATAATTTCGTATACGTTTGTTTTTCCACGTAAACTTACATGCGGTTGCACGAAAAGAGCGTATCGTCAAATTTGCTCTAAACCCATTTGCTTGTGGAATGACTTATCTTTTTGATCCTCATAAAATTTCCACGGAAAACATATTGAAAATATTTTCAAATTCAAAAGTGTCTTTCATAAATGGACCAGAAACCAGTGATCTTATTTTGAGACCTCTAAAATCCGACGACTTTGGTATTGTCTTTTATTATTTTATTTTGCCAGATTACCCTAACCTGCTTAGGCAGCTTACGACTGTCGGAACAATAAGTGAACCCGATTTTACAAGTTTGTTCTGTTTATTTTTTTATTTTGAGGGCGATTTAATGAATTTGCTTCCCGTAAAGATACATATTTCATTGTCGTAATCGAGGACCAACGTAGCCGAAAAATAGTTGGATGTGCAACATTGCTCGTTGAACTAAAATTTATTCACACCATGTCTAAGGTATTTGTTCGTTTAACTTATTTTTCTATTATTAGCGAGGTCATATTGAGGACGTTGTGGTTGATGAATCTTACCGAGGCCAAGGTCTTGGCAAACTGTGAGTTTTTGTAAAATCTGTTCAGCTCTTTCTGTGTGCTAAAACCGCGTATGTATGCTTCAATGCTGGTTCATTTAACATTCTACCAACACTGCGTTAAGTCCCCTGAAATAAAAGTTTATTCGTAAGGATCCCCCGTAGATTATTTGTGTACTGCAAACATAGCGTAAAACTCAGAAGATGATTAAAAAATAAAATTCTTACAAACACTCCAACTCTCCATCGAAGGTTGTTTGACTCACGAATAAGAATGAATCCGCGATTAAGCTCTGACGTTCATAGTATCATTTATTTTTTTTACACTGCAGAATCATCGCTGTATTGGTCGAAATCGGCAAGGCAGAGGGATGTTATAAAATCTCACTGGATTGTAACCCCGACAAAATTCCGTTCTACGAACAGAATGGGTTTAAAGAGAGCACGCGTTTTTATGTGTGTTCGTTTTGATAAGTAATGTGACTGCCTTTTCGATCTCCGCCATGTGCGACTCCACCTTCTCCCGAAATCTCTAGTCTTTCATCATCGCTTTCTGGAAGTAAGAAACCTGTGATTTCATTCGTCATTTTGTTCTCTATAAACGGAGAACCTTTCGGCTTGGTGTTCTAACCTTCCTTTCTTAAGACCTTTTTGGCTCAACCTGCATATTTGTTCTACATATTTCGGGCGCAGGGAGTTTTAGGATTCTTTGGTCGTGGTTGGCCACTGTGTGCCCTGCTTGTTCGAAGTTCTAGCCATTTAATAGGAAGTTTGGGGTTCAAGGCCTATTCAAATTATCATTTGAGTTGGGCGTGTCATAATTACGATTTCAAAAAGATTATTCGTGCACGTTCACGAGCGCTTTCCGGTAATCCCGCTTACAGTCATGAATATAAAACCATTCATTTCATATAATATGTGGCAACAGGTGGTGTGTTTGCGTTCGTATGGGTTATCATTGAGATGTTAAATCCGTTTCTTCTGTCCACATCGGGTCATGAATTCGAGACATTTTCCACAGACCTCTCCCACCACAAATATATACCGATTTACTATTCAGTAGTTCGAATCCATTCGGGTCATTTTCACGGCTCAGTGGTGTTAGCTGACGAACTTTGTTATCAAGCCGTTTCGTTGCGGAATACTCCTCCCATATTAATTCAGATAATCTTCAGTATATCGAAAGTGTTATTCCTCTCTTTTATCATTTGAAAAGCTCTTTTCTAACGGGATTTCCTGTTTTAAGGTTGCAGGCAGCAGATGTTTTTGCTTTCCATAGCGGGGCCCACCTTTATAAAAATTTGGGACTTTCGATCATAGGCAAACGACCTTCTAGAAGATGACGAACTAACTGCAATAGACAGGTCGGCGCATGTTATCAATTGAGGTAAACAGTTATCATTTTCCAAAAATAACTTCGAGAGAATCTTTAGACATTTACCTCAGCGTGAATATAGGATCGTGGCTTATAGGTCTAAGTCCTGCTGTAACGGCCGGCCTATAGATATTGACAGACTTTTTCAGGGCAGAGCTCGATCTCCTCAAAAGATCACAGTGCGCAATAATTCCCTCTGTTGTCTATGAAACTGGTTTTTTCTAACTAAATTAATGTATTGGAATAAAGACAATCAGCACAGTCGTATAAAATAAATAATGTCCATGACTTTACTCTCTCCATAGTCTTTCTTATGCACGCTTATTTTCTAATGTTTTCATTGCGCTTCTATCCCGAATGTTTTGTAACTCATCCCTTGGAGATTTTCTTTTCCTTGACTTGCTCAAGAAAAAAAACATCTTTTGTTGAGCACATCCTCATAACTTCATAGCTATGAAACGTGGGGTGTGTATTGTGCGCAGTTCATCGAATTTTTAAGCCGATTTTTTGTGAATTTAATCATTTTACCGTCTGCAAATTTCCGAGGAATCCGCTCTATTTTTGCTGAAAGAAATTTGGTTTCTTGCGCGTTATTGGACTTAGAAAAATACGTTTTTTCCACCTTGATAGTACTCGCAACTTTGGTGGTTAGCTGTATATCTTGAACTCCAGAAGAATTCTTCTCCGACTCCTAAAACGACTGATTTTATCATCCCATTACTCGAGCGTCGCTTAAGTCATATACTTTTTTTTGTGAAAGTTGTGCCCAAAACTGGGACATTTTCACTAGAAAGTTGTGATCAGTGTGTAGCGTGCTTCAGAATTTTTAACTAGTAGCTATGACTTTCCGGAACGTTTTCTGCCGATTAGTTCAAGACCTATATCCCTCTGGCACTGCTACTAAACTGGGTAGCGGTGAGCTTCCAGTTTGTTGTGGTTAATGTTTCAATTTGGTAACTGTGAAGCAATCCTTCATTCCAATTCTGTCAGCTCATGTCAAAATTCATCCAGCCTTTAGTTATTGCATTTTATGTCGATTCTTTTGAATCCGCTTGGAAACTAAACGAATATGGAACTCTTTGATTTATAGGAACAGGGGCTTCTGACCTTAGGAATTGTCAGTGGTTTAAGCACAGTTAGACCTAATTTGCCGCAAATTCCATTGAATTCTGCATCGATTCCTTAGCACGTCCACATTACTCATGCGGTAGCTAATCGGTCGGTGAATGATATTTTTATGCTCGACACGACGCGCATTTCTACACGCTTTCGCCTGGACGGCGAATGTGCAGCCTTTTTGGCACACCTGCCGTTACCTTCTCCTTATATCTGTGTTTGTTGGAGGACGTACTTACATTATCTCTGTTTTCATCAGTAGTCTAGGCGTGACCAGCCGACCACTTTTGTTTTTCGTGCTTGTCTTCTGTTTGATGTATTTGTTATTTTTTGACCAAGTCGCATCTTCTAGCCGATCTCTTCTCTCAACACCCGCATCAGATGAATGTGAACTTGGCGTCTGTTCAATATAAACGTCCTTACCCCATGGAAGTTCGAAGTTATTGGCACGATCTTAATATTTTATTTTGTAAGTTTCTGAGCGAGTGGATTCCCCTGTCTTTGTGTTGTTTGGTTGGGCGTTTTTCAAGGAGAGAAGGATAATTTCTATCGCCCAGACCAATCAAGGTGGCTGCGATGAAAAGCCGTTTGCTTTTCGCTTGACTTCAGTTTAATTACACCGCACAGAGATTCCGTCAAGTGTGCTTTTAAACAAACCATGTCCAGAGCATTCTTTGTAATTCCCTCGTAGTGAGGGCTCTACTGCGTGTTTTCGAAATTCGGGTTTATTTGTCAGGCACCCACCTAGTTAACTGCCAGAGTACAAAAGAAAACCGAATCGCGTGAATGGCATCTCATTCATCACCGCTTTCTTGACTGCAATGGGCAGAGGTCTTGTGTCTCGGTCCAGAGACCACGGATTTCTCGTTTGTTTACCGGCTACGTTTTTGCGTGAGACTCAGACAGCATCCAAATGGGCTTTTGAAAAGCATAAGTTGGGTGGGGGTTTACGCCAAAATTTAATTTCCAGCAAGCACGCCGTTGCAATATTGGAGGAAAATGGGTAAGGTCTATCTTGCCTAGCCTTTCCTCACGAAAATAAGTTGACACGCTTTTAGGCTATCAAGATGCTTCAAAAGTTGAATCTCGGAAGCTTAACAACTGTCTGAGCTCCATCTCCATTAGGTGTATGTCTGTGCAGAGCGAGGAATCAGCATGTATGTGGCACCCTTGGCGACTTTATTGCAAATCAGACACGGTACACGTCTTGATTTCTTCGTACCGTAGAAGCACAATGAGCATGGGAATAGGTCGCTCTTATCCAAATTACGTTCATGTCGAAACTGCCTTCCCAGCCCATATTGGGTCTTATCGTAGTCCTAAAGGCCCCCCAATGTCCCAAGCTGCTCGGCCCTTTCGTAAACTCCCATTTTCACCTCTTCTTCGTTGCTTTAAACAGATGCCGATGACTAGGAGGGGACCCTGGTATTTTGTTTCCCTGTACAGTAGCCAGTCCCTTCAGCATTGCGTAAACCCCCAGCCGCCTTTAACCAGCATACCCCATCTTCAGGGCGGAAACCTAGCAAGCTAGCGATTTGTCCTTGAATAGCTGTTGAGTGCTTAGGCCTGAGGTTAAAGACATCAAGAGGCAGTTCTAAACGACAGGCCTCTGAACCGTTTTCCTCCACATCTTCAGGGCTAGAAATGTTCAGAATGTACGGAAACTCAAAACACGTGTGCAAATCAACAATAGACGGTCGGCTACATGTGTGGCTTTGATCAACGAACCAGGCTTCAAGGAAAAGAGTCACTATCTGACTCTGCATCCTGAGAATGGCACTTATTTCATCAACTGTTGGTCTTTTAAACCACGAAGAAGTTGATAGTAGCTTTAGGTATTTACGACAAGGAGGATAAGCGGATTGAGCCCACGTTTCCTCCTCTCATGCGACGGTGCACTGTCCGTCGCGAGCCGACTGGAGCTGACTGAATCGGGCTCGGGGGTTGACGAGGCATAGAACCGCCGTCCAAATCGAGCCACACACGAGCGCTGTGGTGCTGATATGCAAGACATGGCGGGGATTGTTTGGAAGATAGCCCAATCGGCTGTTTATAAAGCCGTACTCGAGATGAACTCACCTTTGTGGGCAGCGTCAGCTTTTGTGACAGCCACTATCATAACCATCCATCAGGATGAACCGTAGCCTGAGAAGGACCGAGCCTTACTGCACCTACTTACTGTCCACCTATGAATTGTGGGCAGTGGCTGATCTTCAGAAGAACAGACGGGCTCGCTAAGATTTATGCTCAACCTGGGGCATTAATGCAATCAGACGACACTTAAGTTAGCCGATGTCCACATTCTCGCAAGGGCTGACAACCGCGTGAGCCATGAACTACTTGAGTCTTGGTTCTGCAGTCGATTAATGGATGCAATGCCATAACGACTCCATATTCTGTGTTGAGATTTTTGCCTAGGCAGAGTAATTAGCCACGCGGGGAGGGCATGAAAGACCAACGGTTCCAGCGTAAGCGAGTAAATTTCCGAGAAGTTATCACACCAATAATCGAAAAATGTAATGAAATTTCGACAGTTCACGACTCGAACTTGAACCAATGGACCATCATCGCATCAACTACAACCCCAGCGACGAAAGCGAGATCTGATAATTGGATTAAGCATATGGTCGCATGACAACTGCATCCTACAGATGCACTGCACGCCTTTTGCCACCATTATTTTTATATGCGACTATTGCCGATGATGGGTTCGGGTGAGAATCCGAATTTTCAGGCCGATAAAATCCATGTTCCAACGATGGCAAATTCTTCTTTTGAATTATTTCCTGATACACGCCTCTTCGTCCTCTATCGATTTATCATCTGGCAGCGAGCTAACCTGTTACTAACGCGTCCCGTCGTAGAAAAAGGCATTACCGTCAAAGCGAAGGTGCGGTTGAGGCCTCCTTTGTGCCACGTTTTCATCCCTTTCTACTGCGGTTAACAGAACACTTAACAAGGGTAGGAACACCATGACTGCTTTAACCACTGTACCGAGGCCTGTAACAATGATTTAGCTCAATGTGCTAAGTATATAGGAGAAAGTGACTGATCGCGGCTCTACAGAAACATTTTAACCAAGGCTTCTTTGATTAAATAAGATGTCAGCCGTTTGAGAATGCTTGTGATGACTGGATAAACAGATATTGGAAGCTTATCTCGCACGGGTGGGTAGGGGGGTGCGGACACCAGAGACTATTTTGGCGGCTCTGAACTTCGAGCGTGAATTTCCCCATGGGCGTTTAAAATTTGAATGGCCTGTGTTTAATGCGATGTGGCATTTCTCCTGAAGGACTTGTACTATTTACTGACTGACTGTCAGGCTGCAATGACTCCTTCATAATTTGGTCTTTATGGCGCTCCCATTCAGTTGGGATCAGAACCGCAGCCACCTCCTCTTGTTGTGTGAAGTCCTGGTGGCCCGTTTCGGTGCGGGTTTATGCCACGTCAGTCGCCTGCGCCCGATGCTGCGTCCAGTCTTCTTTACTCTAATGGTAGGTGGGTGCTCACCGGTTCCGGTACGGGAATACTCGCTCCGTTATGCACCGGGGCTCACTCTATAGCCTTGCCAGCAGGCGCACAGTGAATTCGGGCCACAGGGATTGCGAAAACCCTAGGGTTGGATATGGCTGGCTGATGATGGCTACTAAACGAGAAATAGTGATTTAGTTCTGCCTTGCCTTTTTCGGTAGTGTTATTCATCTTCATTCCCTCTTGGCGCCAATAAGGGTTTGGTGGTGGGGTTATTACAACGGGTAATATAAGGTGTATGCGGTCCTTGCACAATTGCATGTGTTGTACTTTCTGTTCTTTGAATTCAAGAAGTCGATAGTGCGCATACGTTATAAAGGCTCCAAGAATTTGATAGCCATACCGGATAGCCGCCTGAAAGTCCTGAGATGACTTCATTGCCGGGGTCACCCGCACAGACTTCGAAAGAATCCTGTTGCTTCGACATCAGTGTGAAAAAGATGGTTGCTCTGGCGTGCAACATTGGTGAATTGCAAACTTCTCCACCGCGGAACATAAAGCAAAGCATAAGCCTGGAGTTTTTTGGTTTCCTTGGTGCTGTACATAGCCTACCGTTATAGTTTTTAGCTGTGAACTTTATTTTATTAAAAACCATACAATAAAAAAACGACTCTATCGCAGTTTAATTATTCAAGGTCCAACTTAACTGCCTTTGGATAAGGAAATATAATAAAAAAATAATAACTTCAACGTATGCGTACTTGGCGAGCATGCAAATTTGGTTTGCAGGGCAGTCAATTTCTACCAGCTGGCTTTTGACTGGTAAAATTGCTAGCCATCCGTGGAAATCACAGTAGCAAAAATCACACAACCAATGTGCTTTGGATTTTCAGCCCTACAATTTTCTTGCTTTAATAAATTCAGTCGTCTCATTTAGAAGAATACCGGCATTTGAGGTTTCCTACTGGAATTTAGCGCAAGGTTACCTGTGGTATGGGTGGGGGAGAGACTCCTATTTTCAGGTCTTAACAATAGGCTGAACCACAGCTTTCTCCAGCAGGACAAGGGGAAAGAGAGTCTATTCAACAGAAAGCATTGACGAAGAACTGGTGGGAATTTAAATGCTGTTCCTCGAAAACGGCTATTCTGACGGATACACCCCTTCACACCAAAATAGCCGAGCAACTGAGACTTAGGAAACCCTAAAACAGACTGCATTTTAATCCTTCTAGCAGTAGTGAAAGGACAAGAGATAATAGAGCAGCCGTTTCTGGCTTAGTAGTCTTAATCAGCCAGCCACACTCAACCCCAGGTGTTACGACCCCTGAGGGTCGAACCCACCTGGCCCTAACCAGTGAGCCACAGACCCATTGTCCTTTCAGATACAATCACGTAAATTAACAGTGGTAGTGGGGAGCTCACTGATCGCCTTACGGAATACACTCGTTTCGTACCTCCTTGGGGCTCAATATCAAGCCCCTCCGGCAGCTGCTCAGTGACTGGTAGTATAGGCGGAATATCACCACCGAAGAAGACGATGAAAACGTGAATCCCCATTTCTGGCCTGTTGGTCGTCATTAGCCGGCCATATCAAACCCCAGCCTGTGCAAAGCCTGACCCTGTAACCCACGACCTGTTGGCTGGAAGTCCAAAGCCCTAAACATTGAGCCACAGGCTCGTTATCCTGTCGGCTTCTGTTGGGTATATTGAACCCCAAGGCACAACGGGATGAGTATGTCGTGTAGGGCGATTGGTGAGAGCTCCTCTGCCATTTAACAATTGTAATTTAGGCTTATATTGCGTTGATGATAACTCATTGGCTATGTCGGCATTTTTTGTGAAGCGGTCTTCTCTGTTTAAATCACCGGACTCCTTGACTTAGGGGAAGTTGGAGGAACGCCGCTCTCTGCTGGCAGTTCTCTTACCGCGTCGACTGGTGAAAGTTCGGCCAGACGCTCTGACTGCCGTGCGTTCCAACACCGATCGTCTCTGCTCGCCCTTTGACTTGCACGCCACCTGCTGGCCAGGCAGTTGTCGCAATTTTCATAAAGGCTCCATGAATTTAATAGCTATAGGGGATAGTGACTTGAAGGTCCTTGGGTGACTTCATTGCTGGTTTTACTCTCATAGAATGCAGCAGAATCCTGTTGCTTCGATATAGGTGTAAAAAGGATAATTGTTCTGGCGTGAAGCAATCGCGAATCGTACACTTTTTTATCGTTAAGCATAAAGCAAAACACGAGCCTGGGGTTTCAGACTTTCTTGGTGCTGTACATATTCTAACATTACCGAACAAGTTGTTAGGCACACCAACCAACTCACATAAGGAGCCGGTGATGGAGAAAAGCCGACCCGAATGGCCATTTCTGGCTAAATAGACATCGCCAGCCAATATGATCTAACTCCAGGTTAGCACGAACTGAGGTTAAACCCGCGTTCTTTGGTCGAAAGATTTCTAACTACTAAGCCACTGGCTCGTCATCTCGGTTGTGCTCGGAAAACATACCTGTTGGAGAAGGGCACTCACCGATTAGAGTGCGCAACATTCCCGTCCCGTTGTGCCTTGGGTTCAATCAAGAGTCCGAGCAGGCAGTCGCACAGCGCCCAGCAGTATATGAAGATATGGGGCTACCTAGTAGGAAGGAAGTGAATGCATGTTTTCTGTACCTCTGAAACAACCAAACAGTGGATGTGCGGTAACCTCTAGACACCGTGTTTCTGAACTTCCGGAAATAATAAACCCTACCTATTTGCGACCGATTATAACAGCAAGTCAAGTGTCGTTAGCTGAGGCGAAGCACTCAAGGCCTAACTGTACAGCAGTCGGAATATTCCTTTTTCACCCTTTTCTGTTGTTAAGCAATGCAGTGACGAGACCAATAGCATGATTAGTGGTGCTTGTTTATGCATAAAGTTGCGCAGTTCTCCTACTGACACGCAGTCGGTGAAACGCAATTGGGACAAGGAAGAAAGCAATGCCTTCTGTTTCGGCTAATCTCTATATCTAGAACCTGTGACCTATTTTGATGCCAATGTGCAACCAGCCGGAACGTAAAAGGAAACCGACCCTTGGTTGGTGTCCTGCATAACAACCGTCGCCAGTACAGCGCACCCACATCGAACGGCGCTTTACGATGCACCAAAGTAAGCGCAGAATCATGTCAGCAGAGACATAACCGTGCGCGAAACAAAATTTTCAAGGGGAAATAGAGATCTGGAAGGATTCGACTCTTGAAACGGCACCCCTTACTTTTTGCCCCTAAAATGGGTGCATCTTTTGATTATCCTTCATCTCACATGTCGTTCATGTGGACCTCACATTACCGGAAGGCAAATTAACGCAGAATTCATTACAGCTTGAAAAAGGAAGCAGCTCGGGGGGGGGGGGAGAAGATACGATCGCTGAAACAAGAAGTTCATTGGCCTGACATTTCGAATTCTCACTGGAACCAATCATCAGAGATAGTGGCAGATAACGGTGATAGAGGTGCAAGGTGCGCACTATTTTTAGTACCTAGTACGCAGCCAGTTAGCTCCTCAACACATATTTCGAAGGGGTAAGCCTCCTACCAAACTATGTCATGGTATCTTTTTTCATTCTATTCCGCAGGACCTGGCAGTTGAGACTACAGAATCACGCCTATAAGACACGTACGATGAAACGGAGAACTATCTTCCGACACGCCCAAATCCTCCAACTCCTGAAGTTCTGTCTCAGGACGTTTAACGGACCGATTTACGAGCAGGTGACGAGCACGCCCATGGGTTCGAAGATTTCAGAACTCATGGCCGAAGCGGTCTTGAAACGGTTAATTCGCCGGTTTTGCGACACCACAGACCGAAATTCTGGGTTCAGTATGTGAATAATACCTTCGTTTTCATCGAACGGAATCAGGAGCTGACATTCAAAGAGCATCGCAACGTCGTCTTTCTGCACACGCAATTTACGATGCAGGAGGAAGGAAAAACTAACTGGCCTTTCTCTATGTCCTCGTTTGTTGCAAAGATTGTGGTGGTCTTAAGACAAAAGTGTTCAGGACAGGGACAAATAGGACGCAAGTACGGAACCTCAACAGCAACCACCCGATCAGACACAAACGCAGTTGCGTAAGGGCGCTATAGCGGCACGTTGAGAAGCTTTGCCGTGAAAAGGAAGACAAGGTTGCTTAAGCGCAATATCGTTGACGGTTATCGAGAGCGAACGACTACCCTCGGAACTTTTTCTGCCAGTGTATACACAAATCCAAACGGCCCTAAATGTTGGTGAGCTCTTCCGTACGTGAAGAACGTCTCGAGAGCTGTCAGCCGCCTTCTCACTCCTGTTGGATTTGAGGTTGCACACAGGCCAAAGGTAACTATCAGGCGCTGGGTCATGAGGCCGAAAGATTCAATGCCACGGCGGGAAATGTGTTCCGTATAAACCTCCGGTGAACACAGAACTGGCGAGACGCTCGATATTTCAAAACGGCAGACAAATGATCCAAGTGCTTCTTCAAGACTGTCACTCGCGACTTCACAAATATCGTCCGAGGATTGACGAAGAGAGGACGAGATGGTGCGAATTTATCGGCGATCACGTCCATCTGCCTCCACAGAGTGGCCGAACGAACCGGCGAACGGAGAGCAATACGCGAAGCAGCACTGGAGAAAACGTTTCGTAAACTGCCCCGTCCAAAGTCCTTACAAAACGACAAACTTGTTCACAACCTGTCGTCAAAGGAATTGACAGAGGAACAAATGCAGGTGTTGCGGCATGAAGCCTCATTTAACACAGCCGATGCCAAACCTGTCAACATGGTTGTGGCAGTGGAGTCAATCCTCAGCCAGAAGGAAGCAACGGACGAAACAAAAAAACATATCTGACGCCTAGTGTCATACCTCCTCATAGCTCATAGGCCACGCAAAGTGCTCTCTAAGGTCGAACGCGATGCACTAAGGGAACTCAAGGCCGACAAATATTGTTATAGTGCCTGCGGACAAGGGGCGATCCACGGTCGTATGGGACAGGTCAGGCTACCTTCTGAAAGCCAAAGGCTTGCGGGAAAACCGCCAGTTCTACGTCCCATGCGAAACTAACCCTGTAAAAACGCTGTCAAGCGAAATCAATTCGACTTTGTTGGCACTAGAGAACTGAGGTGCAATATCACCGATCGACCGCCGCATGGCCAGAGCAAAAACGGCCTTAGCCCGATTCTATGGTCTTACGAAAGTGCACAAAGAGGGCGTTCCTCGCCGGTCCATTGTATCACTCAAAGGTACTCCAACTTACGGAGGGGCAAAATGGCCGTTTCAGTGCCTTACATTTATAACTGCGGATTCAGAGACCCCAGTCAGCTCGTCAATCCAATTCTTGGAGAAACTTAAAGGGGTAAATCACCTGCCAAATGACGTTATGGTATCTTTTGATGTCCTGTCTCTTTTTACTTCCATCCTCCAGGATCTGGCACTCGAAACCGTCGAGTTCTCCTCCATTCGCCAGAGCAAGGGAATGGGTCACGTGGGAGGGTGCGAGTGAGAGAGAGTGAGCCAAACTGCCGGGTCATTATCACGCCAATATCCAACATGGATGATGAAATCCCGGCGATTATCGACCCCGTCGCGGATGCCCAAGGTATCATCGCATCAATTACAACCCCAGCGGTGATCACGAGATCTGCTAACTGTAGTACGAATGGGATCGCGTGACCACAACGTACTATAAAGGCTGCTTACCTTGTACCTCTACCACCCTTATCTGTCACTATCCATGATTTTGGGTTCGAGCGAGAACGGTCAATAAACTGCTTGTTCCAGCGATCGCATCTTCTCCTCGTGAAAAAAGGAGTCCTGAGTAGGTGTCCGATTTCCAAGCCACAGCCTAAAGCTTACCTAGATATCTCAAAGATTTGTTCGACTTTATAAGGCGAGGAAATTCAGGCACGGTGAACTAACAGCATAGGGCGAACTCCTCACGCGCGCGCGAGCTCCAAGGGCGCGTGGTCCTCATGCAGATTGGAGGACGGAACAACGCAGTCCGTTTGCAGACAGGATCTAGTGCGAACAAATGGCATATGCCGGTGGTCGTAATGGTCGTGGTATTATAAAGGAGATGGATAGGGAGGTGGCACAGAAAAGGCCAAAACAAAAGCAGTATATAGAGTTTGGAGAGGGGCCGGCGACATTAATGCGCAAAAAGCTGCACGGCTATGATACACGTGAGGAAACCGGAATAGATCCACCAAGAGAAGGCAGGGAAGTAAAAGACGCAGGCAAGGCAACGAAACTGGTATTGACTGGGAGAAGTTTGGAGAGATGGAGGGGAGCGGGGCGGGGCGGGAGCGTAAAAAACGCGTAAATGGGGGTTGGGGGTGAAAGGGATGAAGGGGTTATGAGTGCCCGCCGGCCAAACGGGAGCCCATAAGGTCGCCGCAGAGCGCGCTCGTCCATTGTGCGAAGGGAGTGAGGACGCGCATGCCGTTGAGTCGGTTCAACTCGTCGCGGTGGACGTGGCTAGAGGAGGCCAATTTGCCAACAACGATCGCTGCGTTCCGCTTAGTCTCCACCCGCTCGGCCTCCTGAAAAGGGTGCGCAGAAAAAGTGACCGCCAAGCCTGTTGCAGAGAGGCATGGCATGAGCATTGACGCGAACAAGTGTAAAAATGTGAGCAGCAGCGAACTCGCCTGCAGATCTCAAACCAAATTTGATTTCTGCCAAGAGTTCACGCCGAAGCTTTTGTGCCAGCGGAAAATCAAACCCCTAAGGTCAACACTAGCAACGAAATTTAGAAACGCACTCAGCAGCGACTGAGAAATGTTTACAGCGAGTTGGAAAGCCGGGCCGCAAACGGTAGCAGAAAGTATGGAGGCTTTGACATAGACAAAACATCAACTTGCATTGTTTCAGACATTAAAACCTCATCCCCTGCATAACACCTGCGAAATTCCCGTGTCATGTGTGCACACCAAGTCTATAACTGATTTGCACTTCCTCAACAAGTTACAACGTGTGCGCACTAAGTCTATAACTGATTTGCACTTCATCAACAAGTTACAACGAAATTCCTAAGCTAATCAATCACGAATTCACGAGCGGACAAAAAATCATACTGAGAGAAAAGGCGCAACAGTTGATATCACAGACGCACGGAAGAGGTCATTTGCAGCAAGTTGACTACCCATTCGGAAACGAGCGTTTCAGAAATTATTTGCCCGGCGCCTGCGTCACAAGCGCGTCGGGTGAGACTAGGGCATTTTGCTGAAAAAATGTTTGCTCTTAGCAGCTCCTAAGCGAAAATTGTCAGATCCATCAAACCACAAAATAT
The DNA here is from genome assembly GCA_017591395.1 of Schistocephalus solidus. Lineage (NCBI taxonomy): Eukaryota > Metazoa > Platyhelminthes > Cestoda > Diphyllobothriidea > Diphyllobothriidae > Schistocephalus > Schistocephalus solidus. The sequence continues at coordinate 210,478 of WEDG01000141.1, forward strand.
CCGCTGTGACATGTCACAAAATGCAACATGAATTTAGAAGCAGAGGCCTATTTTCTATGGTAAGGAGGAGAGACACGGCCTTAAAAAAGAATCAGCTTTGGTACACGCTTAAAAGATACACGCAAGTAGACAAATGTGCTTAAAGAAAAAATGCGAAGGTAACTGCGCTTGAGGGCTTCCGCTAACGGAACCCTTCCACAATAGCCACAGGAACGTGGTTCTGTAGGTTGCAATCGGGAATATTGCCAATCGTAGGAGGGTTTCGTCTATCAGGGCCCGTAGCTGAATTGCTTAACGCTCAATGCCCAAAGAGTCGGTGTCCCCAAAATCTGGAGTTGGATAATTAAATGTAGACGACGATAAAGGAGCCAGAAACGGTCATCTCAATTTCACTTGTTTTTATCAGTACTCTTCCTGCGCATACTACTACTATTACTAGTAACACTACTATTATTACCACAAGTAATAATATTACTACTATGACTACCATGATTACTGCTACTATTATTATTCCTACTATTACTACTGCCACTACTGATTTTACTACTACTAATACCAATATTACTACTATTACTACGAATACTACTACCACTACTACTATTACTACTACGATTACTACCACTACTACTATTACTAATACTATTACTACCACTATTACTACTGCCAATACTACTACTTACCACTACTACTATTACTAGTATTACTACTACTACTACTACTAATACTACACCTTCTCTTACTAGCACTTATGCTTAGTTCTGTCGGTGAGCACATTTTACGTAGATTTCAATCTATCCAAAGGGACTGTCAAGATTACAGTCTCTGCCGTTATTGTTAAACAAATTGAACTGACTTGCTACAAGTAATGACTACGAATAGATAAAAAAACAATTCCTAGCATTCATGTAGGAATTTGTCCTGAGGGATACTGCGAAAGTTCTTACTTATAAGCCCTAATGCCGCGGCGTAGAAATAAGAAAGAGTTTATATTCCATGCCAGTCAGTAATATGGTACCATTAAGAAATCTAAAAGCCCCTTCAGTAGTCTATTAAAAAATGATTTCTGAAACTGGTAATAAGGGGGGTGGGAGTGGATGGTGTGGTTGAGAGTACAATCGCCTTGAAAGAAACATTGTTTTTACGCACCTTATTTGAACTATTCGTTGTCTTCACTTTTCTGGAAGCAGAATTTAACTGAACTTTATAACCCTTCAGTTAATTACCTTAGGCCAAGCTTTAAGTTTGTATTATCTAGAGTTAAATTGCGGTTTAACCGGTTTCAGCGTAATAACTACCGAAGGATGTGTTTTTTTCTGTCGTATTTTTAATCCGAGGAACATTAAAATATATATTCGGTGCTGAGCCGCATCCAATATAGATAGAGTTCACTAAGGAAGCTGGCCTTGTTTGTTTACCGTCTTCAAACGCAGTTCATGCCCACTGCCGGCTATGCATAGGAATGATGCGAACTTCGCAAGTAACAAGGTTCACCACTGTCCGTTCCCTTCCCCGAGTTGGGGGGGGAGTCATGATTTAGAGTGAATTTCTTCCTGTTCGGGTAGACTTTCACTGCATCTATCCCAATACCTCCTCCCACAACTACCATACTCAGACGGAAAACCATAGCCCAGACAATCACAAAGGCAAGCAGCCTGTCTACGCGTGCCACAAGCGACCTACTGAGGGGTTCTGGGATTGCACGCAAGTGAGAGTGCTACGACAGTCAAGCTACGAAGGGGCTGTTCTGACCTGACTCTTATTTTTGATTTGGATCGAGGTGTATAGTTAGTGGTCAGGTTTCCAAGTCGTTACTGATAGTGCGTCGGGATATCTTCACTGGTGGTCGCGAGGAGCTGAATGGATCTGCATCCAACTCTCTTCTCCCATGCTTCAGCGGCCTGCCCGGGGAAGTAGACTGGGAATGTGCTTCTAAACAGTGGCAGTGCTTAAAGCCCTATCCAGACTAGGCGCAGTCTGACCGCCGCGTGTCATCAACCAATGTGGCTCCCCTATGACCTGGTTCACAAGTGAGGAAACGCGGTGAATGGTTAACCACCCTCACGATCGCGAACGCTTCAGCTGAATGGCTTACGAGTGACTTGGATGAATCAAAGTCACTACTACTATTACTACGATAACTACTACCACTACTACTATTACTACTAAGATTCCCTTCCCATGGCACGTTTTTGTTTTAAAAATCCTACCCGCAGTTTCTTCGGGCAGTTGGAAACAGAGAGAGGTTCGCGTCGGCTGGTTGTGAAGCTTACCAGTTCAGAAGGGGTGGCTAAATGGGGCTTTCAAATCAGATATCTGAGACCGAAACTAATGACATGGGAAAGTCAGAATCCCGAATTCGAGAGCACAAGGACCGCTAACTACACGACGCATATATTGGCATCACACGCCAACCAGCAGCTACAATGCCAAACAAGTCACACTCAATCGGTGTGCATTAAGTCAAAATGAGCTGTTCAATATTGCCTTTACCGCATTTTGTCAACCAGTTATACTTGCAACTATACAAACCAACCAAGATAAAAACGAAACACCAGTTTGCACCGCGAGAAAGTGCCCGTTCGAAGGAGATTACTCACAGGTTAAAACAGAAGCATATCCTTAGACTCGGCTGTCCAGTTAAATGAAGAAGCTGACACAGTGAGACCGTCAGATACATAATTCGACCACTGCGCGTATAAAGAGGTGCCCCGATTATCTACCCCGACTGCGCTCACAAAGTCCTACGTATTCCAGCTGAAGGATGCAGACTAGCAACTAACGTTAAGGCAATAGTTCGCAGACAGGAGATGGATTTAATTAATTAATTTTCGCCTTCTGGTTGACTTCCGCATCTTCCCCTCCCCCAATATGGGCCAGAGAACAAGTTTGGGTGGAGATTGCTTATACACCCCCTCCGCGCCCCGGTAGGACATGGGAACTGGAACCGCATGTAATACAGATGGCCTTGGGCTAAATTCCAGGGAAATTAGGGTTAAGGATGGGGCAGGGATAAGATAAGAGTTAAGGTTAGGCTTAGGACAGGGAGAGTATTGAGCGGGAGGCCAGTGTGGGGGGCGATCCTAGTCCAGAGTCCTGCCGGGAGCCAAGTAAGAAATTCCGACCAAAGTCCGAAAGCTTGGAACAATAAAAATGTTTCCCACCGTTGGACTTTCCCTTCCACCCCCCCTCCTCTACATCAGAAGTACTTCGCCCCAAATCCTCATTTCACGAACCTTGTGATGGGGGTGAGAAGGCAGAAGACTGCATGGCTTAACTTCAAGACCGCGACATGTGCTGGATTGATGTGTCCACCCTACCCCGCGACTGGGGGAAATAGCCGGCAATCGAAAAGGAAGAAGGTAGACGAACTTACTGTGATTACTTTGAGCAGGTCGAGGATTATGGAGGTGCCAGTTAAGTGTTCGGCCAGAGGTGTGTCATTGACGCACTGCTGCAGAATGAGGCAGACGTTGGCCACCAGTGGTTCGTCTCGCGGAGGCAGCGGGGCAGTTTGGCCGGCCGCGGGCTTCGGCGGCTCGCCGCTGAAAGCGGTGCGAACGCGAACGAGGCAGGCGAGACGACGAGTAATCAGCCGACTGTCCCCGATCGCGAACCGCACATCCTCGCAGCCGGGAGATTTCGTAATAGCCGCTAGGGCGCGAATCGAACCACGCAGGCGGTGAGCTGCCAGGCTTGACTCAGACTCGTACACCTTGCCCGAACTGTCAGCAACCGTTTTGGGAGCCTCATGCAGAACACTGGGTGAGCTGGACGAAGGCATGGAGGGGAAAGAGCAGTTAATCAGAGGCTGAAATCAAGGAATCATGCACCTAATGATGCGAATGTTTGCAAACGTGTAAACCATGGGTGCATGCTTGATCACCCCACAGCGAGTCCCGCGGAACATTATCAAAAGCGGGAAGTCGGCGACTGGATCATCGGAAAACGCTGTTTACTAAGAGGAGTGCGCAGGAGGCTATTTCTGAACAGAAAGGGAACCTCTTTTGTACCGTGAAATACAGAACAGACTGGTGTAGAGCGGCACCTCAAAATGAATAACCTAAAATGCCACCCACAGCAACCGCATCAAGAGAAATACTGCTAGTCAGATAGTATATACTATTGTCATTGTACTGCAGAGTTCAGATAAAACATGACATTTCAGTAGTAGTTTTCCCGGTTTTTTTGAAATAGCGGTCGTTCAAAGCTTACCACCTGAGCATGGAAAATCGTGGTTTTAAAGTGATTCTGAAAGGCCCAAGCACGTTTGTCTAACGGCTTCCCAAACCACACGGGATGTGTGTTTTCGGAAGGAATTTTCCTAGGGTCCCCCTTCCAGCAAAATTGCAAACATGGTGTTTCAGTAATTTATCATACTGAATACTGTCCACTAATCGCATGTTAATGCTTTAGAAAATTGCAGCCGCCTGATGATGAATTACCGAAAACAATCGTTTGCCAATTTGACTGGTAAAGCGTAACATGAGAATATTCACCGAAGAGCTGGAATAATTGACATTGTCTCTCAGAAGGCATGATGACTAGGTACTTATTTACGTTTAAGTCGACATAGCACACACCCAAAGGCAGTAACTTTTAAGAGGACGTAATTTTCTACAAATAATGACAAGAAATTACTTTTCAGGATGACTTCTGGCTAAATTTCCGCAGCATGGATCGTGGTTGGGGAAAAACGAGACGAGTAAGCCTCGACATTCTGCTCACAAAATAGCAGTGTGAGTGTGTTAACACAGCCCGTTTCTACATACCTGGTAAGCATAAGTAAAATAGGTTTCGACAGAACTGTGTGGGTAGCTGGATAATTCCCCAATTCTTGGAGGGGCTAAGTTTAAGTGCAAAAAACAACGAATAACGTGCATGACAGTGTTTTCTTGAAAAAAAAGACTGGTTCCAATTTTTGTAGAAAAAAACCAAGTCTTCACAGAATACGATTTGTCGGTTATTTACTTTAACAGAGATCAGTACCCATTCCTGGTCATCACAGGGACAGACACTCGCGTAGAGAGTAATTTTTTCCCTGCTTTGATTATTTTGCGAGGATCGCTTACGTTTCTCTACTGCCGTTCCTAATCCTAACCCAAACGTTTAACGTAACCCTGCAAGTCAGTCGCAGCGCACACAGCGTGACCTTATTTTGCCACAGCGGGTTGAGGGTGAGAGAAAGAGACAGAGGTCGATGGTGCGTTGGTCTTCTGCATTATAGGCCATTGTCTGCACACGTCACTATCCCTCCCGCCCCTTCTCTCCCCACCTAGCATTAGAATTATGCAAGCCGAAAATTCAAGCAAGCGACATTCTGCGGTTAAAAGCTCAGTAAAGGATACGACACTCAATGTCAACATGGTTCGGCGCACACTGAATGTGCAACTAGACAACAATAAGTCCTTTTGATCGCAAATGAAGGAAGACATCGATAAAGCGGTGGGCTGAGCTTAGAAATTTCATACAGCTTAGAAGAGATTAGCCACAAAGGTGACTGTATGCGCCTAACCGAAGCTGAAAGGTCATGCTGGTGTCCCAGCGTGAACTCATCAACCATAGTCACAGTATTTATAGGGGGTGATAGCCATTTTTGTAACACAGCGTTGATTGGACGGGTTTACCTTAGCAGTGTACACGATAGGAGGACGGGGTGGGGGAGTCCTTAATTGGCTTCGGCGTTCTTTGCCGGCATACACACAGGAAATTGCTGTCAGTTGACATGTCTCTCGTTGAGGGGGGCGGCCATTGTCTGCGTCTGCATTGACCTCAATTGGCGCCCTGGGTCGATATTAATGTTTGTGTCCTGAGGGCATGTCTCCTCGTCTGTCGGGTTAGCAATTGATGTGGCGGTAATTATGACTGCGCCTTCGTCGGCCCCGAATTGTGGCGTGGTTAGGTGCATATCCGTCCTAGGTTCTCCCGCGATGGAATTCATGTTTGGCCTAATTCCGTGTTTGCTCTTACGTTCGATGAGCTAAGTCCGGAGGGCCTGGTAGGCTGCCGGAAGGGCGACACAACGGTTGATCGACGTAGGCTCCGTGTGCCAGGCTTCGATTGTTTCCCTGGTTACGCGGTCATTTCCTTGACCCAGGATTTCGGCGTTTTGGAAGGCGAACGTGTGTTCAGAGTTCACACAGTGTTCCGCCACCAGGATCAATGGGTCCATTCTCCTCACTGCCCGCACGTGTTCGGTAACACGGGTCTGCAACCGCTTCCCTGTCTCTCCGACGTAGTTAACTTCACAGGAGTCACATTGGATGCGGTAGATGATGTTTGACGTCTCACCTCGTGGAAGGGGGGCTTTCGGTCTCATAACTAGATTCCGAATGGTTGAATCCGGTCGATGGGCGATTCCGATCCCCAGCGGTCTGAGGAGGCGGGAAACTACCTCAGAGATGCCGTCAATGTATGGCAGTGCACGCCAGACTTTTGGCTGTTCTGTTACCAGATTTTGTCTTGGTTTGGCCAGCATGCTGCGCTCGATGAAGTTACGAGGGTACCCGTTGGCCATGAAAAGGCGCTGGAGGTAGCGGAGTTCTGCCCTTTTGTCGTCCGACTCGCTGCAATTTGTTTCTGCCCTTCTATAGAGAGTTCGCACACAGCTGCGTTTGTGGCACAACGGGTGCTTACTGTGGTAACTTAGGATTTGGCGTGTGTTGGTTGCCTTCCTATAAACCGTAGTTTTTATGTGCCCGTTGGATTTTCGATGGACAAGAACATCCAGGAATGGCAGTTGGTTGTTAATTTCGGCCTCCATTGTGAATTCGGTGTCCGGGAAGATGGAATTCAGGACATTATGGAATTCTTCGATCATTTCTCGTTTGATGATGACGAAGGCATCGTCGATGTATCGAGTCCAAAACGTTGGCCTGCAGTTTGCGAAAACCAGAGTCTTAAGTTTTTGGAGAACTGCCTCAGCAATGAAACCCGAGAGCGGTGATCCCATTGGCGTCCCTCTGATCTGCTCGTACATGGTCCCCTCGAAGGTGAAGTACGTCTTCAGACAGAATTTTAAGAGTTGGACAAGATGTCCCCGCTTCACCGACTCGCCTGCATCATCGTACTGCTTCTCAAGCAATCCGCTTACCGTTTTGACTGCTAAGTCCTGCAGGATTGAAGTGAAGAGAGAGGTGACATCAAATGACACCATGACCTCGTCTGCGGTAAGTGGCATCCCCCTGAGCCGTTCTAGGAACTGAGTAGCCGAAGTGACCGTTGCGGCTGTGCCCGAGGTGAGAGACTTCAGGTGTCGGAACAACCATTTAGCCAGATTGAATGTTGGTGCACCACGCAATGACACAATTGGACGAAAAGGAATATCGGCCTTGTGTACTTTTGGTAATCCGTAGAACCTTGCTGCGGCCGCATCAGATGGTTTTACAGCCAGTCTTACCGACTTACTTATTACTTTGTTTGTCAGCATATCAGCAAGCGTTTTGTCTAGCTGCATCATCAGCTTCTTCATCGGTTCACCATCGCATCGAAGATATGCCTGTCGGTCTTCCAGCAGGTTGTTGGCCTTTTGAATATAGTCGGTCTTATCCAAGACGACTGTAGAACGTCCTTTGTCCGCTGGTAGTATCACAATATTCGTGTCAGCTTTCAGTCTCTGACAGCATCCTGCTCCATTCTGGTAATAATTGCGCGTGGTTTATGCGCCATTATGAAGGACTCCACCACCCCGTCCTCCTATCGTGTACAATATTAAGGTAAACCCGTCCAATCAACGCTGTATTACAAAAATGGCTATCACTCCCTATAAATACTGTGAGACGCGGTACGATACTCACCTCCGACGATGGAAGCTTGTATGCTTTTGAAACGTCAGGACCATACACCTATAGTCCCTGAGATCGCCTTTTCTTCTCATATATATATATATATATATATATTGCTAATAGAAGCGAAGATGGGCATTCCTGGAAATAAATGAGAAAAAGAGGCGATCACGGGAACCATGGTTATATTGTCCTGACGTTTCAAAATCAAACAGGATTTCATCGTCGGAGGTAAGTATTGTACCGCGCCTCACAAGGACAGAATGCCGAAATTCTGGGTCGGGGAAGTGACCGCGTGGCAAGGGAAACAATCGAGGCCTGGCACACGGTAACAACCTCCATCAATCATTGTGTGACGCTTCATACGGCCTACCCAGCCCTCCGAACGCAGCTCAATGATCAAAAGAGCCAACGTGAAAATGGGCCTAACGTGCATCCGAACATCGGTGAGTCCATGGTGGACACGCACGCAATCGCAACACAACCCAGACCCGACGAAGGAACAGTTATCGCCTCGGCCAGCTTAACCACTTATACGGCAGGTGCGAATACACACGGACCTGCGATCGCAACCAAGATTAACAGCCTGGGACGGCAGCTTCGGTCGATGTGGGTACTGACGACTACGGCCAACGTGCGAACGCCGGCCCCCGACTAGATTGAGAACAAGCCATCACCGCCCTCCCCCAGTCCACCACGGACTCAGAGAACAGGCAAAGGATGATCGCCAAGGATGAAACACCACCCTGCTCATCAAGAAGCATGATGACTGAGGAGCTCCACCCCCAACCAGGCCCCTCCTCTACGCAAATTCAACAACTTTAGTCATCCCGTATTAGCCGAAATGTTACCACTTATAAATACTGTGAGGCGCGGTACAATATTTACCTCCGACGATGAAATCTTGTTTGATTTTGAAACGTCAGGACAATAAAACCATGGTTCCCGTGATCGCCTCTTCTTCTCATTTATTTCCAGGAACGCACATATTCGCTTCTATTAGCAATATTTTCGGGCGCGAAGCGCTTGAGTCAGCACAACGTTGGGAAATATTTGCCCTTCATCTGTCATCAACGTACGCGCAAATTAAATTCCTCCACAGATGCCTTGACAATCACGTGCTTCCGAAAAGCTTGTCCTACAAGCCACCGGTGAATACAAGTCTGGCGAAACGGTGGGTGACACAACATAGCAGACTAATGATTCGGATGCTCCTCCAAGACTGCCATCTTCGACTGCGCAAATACAATGGGGTTTTGAGCCAAGCGGTTGCACAGTGCGCTGAACTAATCGGCGAGGATGGAGTCAGGCTGCTGCAGCAGGTGATTGATAAACGGGCCAGAGAGCTGCGAGCAACGAGAGATGCGGAGCTGGCGGATAAGCTTCGAAATATAACCCATTCATCTCAAGAAGACAACGAAGTTCTGGTGCACAATATGTCATCGGGTATTTATTCAAACTTGGCCGAATTCGGCCTGGTAATTGGTTGCCTGTTCGTGACCTTTGCCACCCATACGGAGCTTGTTTGCTTCGGGAAGCCACTAGATCGGTGTGCGCCTTTTCCTGTTTGAATAAATACCCGATCTGCAGCGACAGATAATAACAGGTGGTGAGGCTCTGATGAACTTCGGTTCGATGAAGTGCTTATGACCCATCTGCTAGACCCGGTGTGTGGACTGTCTGCGCCGTACTCGAGTGCATGTTTGTGTTTCCAGTCCCAGCTGGTAGTCAGAGTTGTGATTGGCTAAATGAAGGCAGAATAAGCCCGAAACAGACTGTATCAATTTACCCATATTCTCTGTCATGTTTCCTCTCTGCATATATATATATATATATATATATATATATATATATATATATATATATATATATATATATATATATATATATATATGTATATATATATATATATTGGTAATGGGGCGCTCACCGATCGGTTACAGGACTCACTCGTCCCTTTTGTGCCTTGGGGCTAACTCTCAAGCTCCCGCCCGCAGCCGTAAGGCAGCTAATATAGGTAGACATGATCGATAAAGAGTGAGACTGAATGGCCATTTCTGGCTTATTAGCCGTCGTATGGCTGGCTGACGACGGCTAATAAGCCAGAAATGGCCATTCCAGTCTCCCTTGTCTTTGTCGGTCATGTTATTCTGCATATATATATATATATATATATGTTCATTGAAATTTCGGGTCTGACCCTAAAAAGTCATGTCCGAAGCACCTGACTCCATGTCCTGCACTTAATAATTTCAGAAATTATTTCCCCGATTATTCTCTGGAGTCCATATACCAGAAACCGCATAGAGAACGCTGGGGACCCACTGAGAGCCGAACCCCTCGTTGCTGTGTCACACAGCAGCAGAAACATCGGCGAAACACGTGTCTGGGCTTTTAGCTAGTACCTATGTCGGAAGTACGGTATAACGTCTTTGCCATATAAGATTCATACTACTTGTAGTACTACTTGTTTGTAGAATGGGCATTACGTGGTTATTCCACAGTGGTTGATTGTCTTCGACCCAAATGTTCATTGAAATTTCGGGTCTGACCCTAAAAAGTCATGTCCGAAGCACCTGACTCCATGTCCTGCACTTAATAATTTCAGAAATTATTTCCCCGATTATTCTCTGGAGTCCATATACCAGAAACCGCATAGAGAACGCTGGGGGACCCACTGAGGAGCCGAACCCCTCGTTGCTGTGTCACACAGCAGCAGAAACATCGGCGAAACACGTGTCTGGGCTTTTAGCTAGTACCCTATGTCGGAAGTACGGTATAACGTCTTTGCCATATAAGATTCATACTACTTGTAGTACTACTTGTTTGTAGAATGGGCATTACGTGGTTATTCCACAGTGGTTGATTGTCTTCGACCCAAATGTTCATTGAAATTTCGGGTCTGACCCTAAAAAGTCATGTCCGAAGCACCTGACTCCATGTCCTGCACTTAATAATTTCAGAAATTATTTCCCCGATTATTCTCTGGAGTCCATATACCAGAAACCGCATAGAGAACGCTGGGGGACCCACTGAGGAGCCGAACCCCTCGTTGCTGTGTCACACAGCAGCAGAAACATCGGCGAAACACGTGTCTGGGCTTTTAGCTAGTACCTATGTCGGAAGTACGGTATAACGTCTTTGCCATATATATATATATATATATATATATATATATATATATATATATATATATATATAGGACTTAATGCAAGTTTGAGCAATAATTTCAGAGGAAATTGAAGAAAAACAACCATCTAAAATTTTGAATACTTGACCATTTCTGCAAAAAACAGAGTTCGCCAAGTGGACAAGCTTTTAAACTGTCAGTTGTTCGTAACCAAATACACCGTGATGAAATAAATCCTAAGTATGTGACAACTGAACCGAGACGTTAGAGATCATTGAAATATGGAAATCAACTTCAAGCAGGTAAGACTCACTCGGACTTAATAATGGAAAGGAGTATGTTGACTCGTTCAGTGTACTGAGGCTTTCGGCCGTCAGCATTACTGGTAATCGGATTGCCCGACTTGCACCACTTGTCGATCTGAAATTCAAAGAAAGCAACTGAGAACTGGTGGATGGCAGTACGATTGTTCCTTTCTATTGGTGCTTAGGCGGACGCATGGTTCAAACGTCCTAATTTAGAAAAACAGGGATTAATACACAGAACATTACAGGGTCAATGGTCCAAAAACTGTCTAGGAGTATTACATGTTAACCTGACCTATGTGTTAAGATCCGATTATCGAAAATTACTTGATGATAAACTGCAGGGAGTTTGTTACGGCAATAAGACTACTACTAATACGGCTGTGTTTACGCCAAAAGTCCCATTGACTCCGAGATGAACGAGCTGTGAAGTATGAAATTTACACCGTCTCACAGAACTAAACTATAGAGAGAAGAGACCGCACTCACGACAGTTTTTCGCACGATTAAGGTGACTGTGGGGGTCATTTAGCATTGCAGTAAATGAAAGGAACGCATTGTTTACTAGAAGGTAGGTTAACTTTGGACGGTTACCAGTTGACACGATAACTCACTTATATTACAGACTGAAGGTTAGGCGGCAATGGTTCTTTCGACACATGGTGTTTATCGTATCTTTCCTTATCTAAAACTCCAGAGTCCTCTTTTAAGCCTAAATCACGAGAAGTAGGAACGGGCACGTGCGTGGCACGCGTAAACGTAAATTAAAGTGTGTCAATTACTGAGCCTCCAACCACTCATCGTTTGAGCAGGGTTGTGGGAAAGAGGAGAGAGAAAGAGAGAAGCGAGAGACCCCCAATTCATGAGCAAATCACGGCAGTGCCCTCACAATATAGCGGCTGTCGGAGACGCCAGCGACGGAGTAGGTGTCATTAGGACTAATAGTTCATCCGTTGCAAGCGCAGAGATCAGTCAGTGTTTCATGCGGTGGGTCCAGCAACGGTAAATTGCATGTGAATTTATAATAGAGCAAACAAGCGCTGCATTTACTGTACTCTCGCCAACAAAGACAAGAAGGACTGGAATGGCTATTTCTGGCTCATTAGCCGTCAGCAGTCAGTCATACCCAACCATGGGTAGTGTATCACCCGACTTCAAATCAACTGCTCATGTGTTCGAGCCTCGGGTGGTGCACTACCTGTAACCGATCGGTGAGCGCCCAACTACCACCGTTGATATTCCAGATCGAAACCGGAAAGACAACGAGCTCGTGGCGCAGTGGGTAGAGCGTTGGACTTCTGCCCAACAAGGTCGCGAGTTCGAGCCTCGGGCGCCCCAGCGCCTGGGGTTGGGTATGGCTGGCGGATGACGACTAATAAGACAGACATGGCCATTCCAGACTCCCTTGTATGTGTCGGCATTGTTCATCTGTTAATTATCCTGTCTGGAAGCTGCGATTACAGCAACTCAGAGCTGGAGTGTCTGAGAGGATTACAGGTCAGCGGTTTTACCCCGTTTGACAATTATAGTTTAGTCATCATCATTCACAAAGCTGAAGACCACTACTTTGGCATTTCCACAACGCCGACTTCGGGCGTCGGTCAACAGTAAAAATATTTTCCATCTTGCATAGTATGCCACACGAAATGTTTTCAATGCTACGTCAACAATCGCTCAATAGCCCAAAAAGAGGTCTGTTGGACAGAAAGTACAAAATGACTTAATGAAGCGCAAGCAAACTACAATCACTTAATAAAATTTCGATCACGGAAGACGAAAAAGACGGTCTTAGAGTGAGGATATTTTAAAGCATTGCCAGTGAGATGGCCTGAAATGTAGAATAACTTTGTAGGCTATCCTCTGACTTATGAATGGTGCAAATTGAGCCTCAGTGAGAAACGCTATAAATATATTTTCTAGAAAAGTATGACATGTGCGCTTGTTGCATTAAGACCACGGGTAAAAGACATGACAAGCACAGACGAACACACTCAGGACGCTTATGAAGCCTGAGCACGAGGCAGACCAGCCGGCCTATGGGAATGAGTAACCGAATAGTCCCCTAATTCGGGCGTGAAATAAGCCCATCCCAGTAATCTTCTCTTCTTCTTCTTCTTCTTCTTTTTCTGCATGTACAGAATTCTCTCAGCAACACTACAGCAATTGGGTCTTTGTTTAATTTTAGGACACTGCACTTCTACAGCCGTCTACTTATTTACGTGGCAAACTTGGCATTCGGACGATCTTATCAGATCTAAATTTGAAAAAAAACTGCATTAAGACAGCACAATCGAGCATGGAGGTGGTGGCGGCGGTGGTGGTGGCGGCAGCGTCGGTGATGAGCAGGAAGTTAGCTTACTTGGGCGTAGGAACAAAGTGGCATTATCTTGCCGAGGAGGACGATGACAACAGCGAGGATGATCGGCCCCCGAGAAGGCTGATCAAGGACAATACCGACGCCCAACAGGAGGGCTTCCAGCTCCGGCTGAGAAGGCACCGCCGCATTTTCACCAGTCAGACAATTGTGCAGTGTCCGACACAGAGAACCCACCAGGGCCACGTGGCTAGAAGTCCAATGGACAAGAGTAATGCGGCTGAAAATAATCTTTTAGTGACGATCTTTCACAGGTATAATCCCCGAGAAACACCTACAGAACCAAACTTTGTCTATGTTTAAAAGTCTCCCTCACAAAAAAAAGAATAACCCGATGTAGAGCATTTTACAGATGTATTTATAGAAACGTTAATTATAAGTGAGGCTAACTTCTACTTGCGTTTAGACGATTGCTAGGGTCATTTTTATCCGTTGAGTTGCACTTCAAGAGCGTCAGGCTCACATTACTTTGCGTAACGCCCTGAAAAAATCCACATCTTAATCCTAAAGCTCGATCTCAAGACAGCGCCCAAACTTTCCTGTAAACTTATCTCAAAGCTTACTGAAAAAAACACATATCACTGCAAGTCAAAGAGTGAAATGCCACACCATCGAAGAAAACTTGATTTTAGTCCACAACAAGATAAAAGCCTTACCTTTTACATCTCGCTATCAATGAGGTAAAAAACATGCAAGCTACGGTTTATGGCATGGCACAAGGTGATGTTTGCGAAGTTGACAACCTACGCAACAAAACAAATAAATTGAACATGAGACAAAACTCCTTTCAGGTAGACAGCAAATATGGGGGGTTAGCTATTTGTGCTAAGACTAACTGTAAAACCTCCTATGTTTACAGCAGCGCACTCTGGCTTTACAGCCCCCGACAGATGAAGTGTTTAACTGTACCGCATTCGTTCAATGTTTCCGCAATCCACCACGGTGGCGTTGGCGCCAGTTCACACAGTAATTAGGTGATATGACTCTGGCGTCGACTATGTACGTGACCCAGCAGTTCACAGTGACGAAATTAGATATACCACTAACACGCGAAAGTGCGACCATCGTACCTGGTGAGGTCCACCGTCGCAGGGACGGTGACTTGCGCTGCATCTACCGCACTATCTTTCTTTTTCTCTATCTTCCCTCACCCACCTGTGCTCGAGGTCAAACAAAGCCAAGGAGACCAGGGGCGGCATCGAGCGCAGCTGGATGCCGCGGCATGAACCTGCATCTACGGGTTCCATTACAGCCCGTGTCCCCATTCGTGCGACATTTTTATGGGAGCTCCTTTTGAATTACGTCTGCCGTGCCCTGATCTAGCCCCCGAATTCGTCCAGTGCATCAATAATTGGTGAATGATCGCGGAGGTTCATATTTTACACATAATCTTTCAGTCAGACAGGGTTCCAATCCAGAGTCAATGAGGGTTTTAGTTGTTAAGTTACGTTTTAATAAGGGAAAGGTAGGTGACGCCTATGAATTCCCTATTGCTTAATATTGCAAATTAAAAACGCTGACACATAATGCATGTTGGACAAAAGGTGATCTCATCAGGCTACAGGGCATCGGGCAAAACAATTATAAAAATATATTACTCAAAATAGGGAGTAGTATTATAACGTGAATTTGTGAGTGAGAATGGCTTGGGAAAATGTGTTAGTTTCTGATGTTGTGGTGGTACATGTGGCTGTACTGATCAAACTTTCGCATAAAAATGTCAATGGATAGAAACATGATGTCCGCAGGCAGAGCACTCCAGGCATAAATCACTCTGTTGGAGACGAAAAACCTTCTTGCGTCCAGTCTTGCCCCATTCACACGTAGTTTGAAAGGATGCCCTCTCAAAGCACTGGCAGTGGCCAGCTGAAACAAGTCGCCGGATATGAGGCGACAATCCTGACCCCAACAGTACGCGGACGCCGCGCTGGCTGTACTCCAGCCTTCATCTTTAACTGAGGCATACGGGTAGACTGTGGGCATTTTCAGAAGTAACACATAATGTACTACGAAGCATCGAATATACTATTGTTTAAAGAAATAGGTTTTTATTGGTGGGATGGTGCATATGCAATGTCATGATCGAAATTTGAGTGAGTAGTTTAGTGTGCATTTAGTCTTGTTGTTTTGGTTTGTCGGGCGGATTTGAGGCCCCGAAAGCCCTCTTCTAAGGAACACTGCATTTTTAATCTCGTATATTGAAGGAAAACTGGCAGAATTTCGGTAAAATCGGAGGTTTCCGGATATCCAAGTAATTTCCTATGCTATTTAATATATCACAGAATAAAATCTACTGTTTTGTGCGTTGTGCTATAAAAGAACATTAATATTAGTAAAAAAAAGATTTCAAATAAATCCCATCTGAAACCGTAAAATCTGAACTTAATGGGAATTAGGTAACGAAAAGTGTGGGAATCGCATTATTTTCCAGAAACAAGGAACGCATTCGGTTTCAAAATTTTTTTCCGGAAGTTTCCGACGCTTTTTGCCAGTAGTAAACCTACTTGACTGTTTTCCGTTTTACGACATCGAGAATTTGGCCCATAAACAAAATGCGTATATGTTAATATGGAGATGGACACCCACAAAAACCTATGTTAAATTCGAAACATCTGGAAATATACATTTTTGCATATTATAGTTTGCGCTAAGGCGTAATTTAGAAAACCAACGCGTAGAGGAGTAGCAGTTTTCGAAAAATCTTAATATACTCAGCCACTCTGTTGTGCCTCTACCATCTTAGAACGGGGCCGAAAGTAAACAAATATAGCGAGAGAGAGAGAGAGAGAGAGAGGTGAGTTCTTTCATTTCCAGCCGAAATAGCATCCATAATTTTCAGCGAAGTCAAAAACCGGTCACGATTTCTTCTTTTTACCTTGACTTAACCGTGGAAAAAGATGAAGTATGTAGATATTAATCAGCAAAATATCTAATTAAAGCGCTTTTTATAGGGAAAACTTATTATAAAAAAGCGTTTAAATTGACGTGAGGTAGATTAATTTCTGTTTTCTGTTGTGGACGTGCGCTTTCCCCGGCAGGGAGTTTTCATGTTTGTGTAAGCCTAAAAATATTGCTCAAACGGTCATCCACATTAGAAAGAATATCCAAAAACTCACTACTTCGGTAAATGCTTTTCAGAAATATCTTATTTTGAAGGTTTTGATAAACAAATAGACCAGAATCTAAATATATGGCCAATCACTTGTAAACACCGAAAACTGAGTAAGTATTCGCCGGTATTTCACGGACGATCTTAAGATAATTGTAATCCAATACCAGAAATATCAATAATAAAATTTGACGAAAGGAAAGCTCTTCAAATATACACAAAATGGTATGCTTACGATTACACATGGCAATTCTATTTACATTTATTTGTCACAGTTACCATGATTTTTTCATGTTTTCGAAATTTGCTGTTTGGTATTCCTAAACAAAGTGGCACTGCTTTTAATATTTTATCTGAATTTTATAGTCGCCTAAAGTTGTGCTTTGAGGCATGCGTTGGTGGCAGTTTATGGGTGTTTAAGAATCCTTTGTAAATTTTGGCATTTTTCATGAGTTATGTCACCTACCGTACGCGAATTTACTTAGCGTTTCCAACCCACATTCAAGTCCCACATCAGAAAATGTAACATTAATTAAACTCTCTCTTGGATTAATATCGAGTTTGTCGGGTTGGTCAGAAAACTAGCCTCACACATACAAATATGGGGGTCCACCCTAAGCTAAACTAACTTAGCACTGGTAGAAATTCCGTAAATTGCAAGGGAGATCGGGATGGCCAGTTGTAGCTTATTAGCTTTCATTAGTCGGTTATTGTGTGTGAAGTTCAGTGATCTACCATCGAGTCACGTGCCCGCTGTCCTGTCGGTTACGATCGGCAATATAAACAATTATAGCATCATCATCCTCAGGCCATCATTAGTCAACCAGTTATTTTTTCTAGGGCATTAAAACATGTGGTATGGGGCAATCGGGTAAGTAATGTTATCCGCACGTTTCAGGAGGGCGGTAGGGAAACGGGAGGATGTACACACGTCAGAATTATTACTCAGCCCCAAGTATCACAAACTTCAGTTTCAAAGAAAAAAAACAACAACGGTTGCCTTACTTGTCATCAGCAATAAGCGGAGCATGCCGGACAAGACAATTGGCAAGATTGAGAACAAAGTTGGGCTTGGAGACGAGGCGGCGTCGTAGGCCAATGTCATGACAGGCGAAGGAAAGACAGTCTAAGAGGAGTGACAAACACATGGCAGGAGCTGCGGTCGTCGAGGTGGATGCAGAGGCAGAGGATGGAACGGCAACAGCAGCCTCTACGACATCCTGCAGGCCCTCGAAGCAATCTGAGGAACGCACCATGCTCTAAAAGAGGGAACGAAATGTAACATAGAAACTCGTTTATTGACCTCATTGTCAGGACGCTTGTCAACGAAGTTTTGATTCGCCTTGGACAAAAATCACAGTTCAAAAAAGAACATAGGCACAAGAGCCTCTTCTGGGCAGTGGGTCAATTGACGCGTGTTCCACGTGTGATTTTCGTAAATGTCAGATGAAAATATAACGAAGAATGCGCTACTTACAAGCGCAGGGTAGTGCGATTATTAAACGCAAATATGTTGCCGGTGTTGCATCCAGTCGTACCCTGTTCCTTTTGCTAAATTACCATTCCGTATCTTATCATGGAAGGTAGGGTCAAGGCAGAATGAGTTCCTAGGACGTTCCACTTTGGAAATACCAGGAATGTAAACGAAAAATTTGGCAGAGGGCATTTATACAGGGCACTAACAGCAAGCCCAATTGTACCCCGCCTTACAAGTGAAAATCATTTATAATGCTGGTTGAAACATTTAAAGAAATTACGGAGGGGAAAAAGGTGGACCCGGCTCATCAT
Source organism: Schistocephalus solidus (assembly GCA_017591395.1). NCBI lineage: Eukaryota > Metazoa > Platyhelminthes > Cestoda > Diphyllobothriidea > Diphyllobothriidae > Schistocephalus > Schistocephalus solidus. Next base: position 228,965 of record WEDG01000141.1, read on the forward strand.
TTTGTCCCTTCAATATAAAAAACCAAACATTTATTCAAACTATCGCGATGATTTGAAATCAGGGGCTTCAAAAGTGGCTGAATAGAGGGACAACTTTGTCCTCCACTAAGGTGAGAATCAAGCAACAATAGCTCCTTCTATATGCGGTCTTTGAAGGCAAATTCTTTCAGCTACGAGACCTGAAACCCCACCCTCCTCTTTGAATTCTTGTTTATGCACGAGCGAAGACCAGAAAGTGAGTGACACGCGTAGATTGGTATTAAGTCGCGTCAGCCAATAGGCGCATATCTACCTGCAGGTCTCTTGACTCGCCATTAAATATGATGCTCGTTGGAAGAGGGGAAAGATGTTGAACAAGCCTACTTCACCACGTATCAGTTCACAGACAAGTTATTACTGCACCTTCGGGTGAGGAATGGATTGCTTTAATGGTCGGTGTATCCGGAGATGATCAACACACCCGGTTCAGATCTTAAATGTACGATAAGAGTGGGTACAGCTTGCAGTGCTGTAACTGATTAACATCTTCGGGTGTTTGGAGTCCGAGCAGACAACGACCAGGCGAATATGTGCAGTTCAGGAAGATAGGAGCAGCGGGCCTGGATTCAGGTTTCGCCTCCCTCTTAGAACCATGCACATCAAAGGGTTTAAAGAACTCCAAAGGTTGGATAAATGTCAGCAGGGACGGTGCGATTAGCCTGAGAGACCATGCTGTTGGTGTGGAGTTGGACAACTATTTGGCTAACCAGAACTATCGTGGCTTGAAATATTTTTTTGCAAAGTTAACAGGTAAGGATGGGTTAGTCAAAACTGATAGGGATGCATCAGCGCATATTCCACATCGATACAGTTGATAAAACAACCGCGGTGGACGCAAAGGTGGCCCACGTCCCCAGACCGCTTCACAGCGCCCCACAATTATTGCCCACTTTCCACCTAACATACACCATTATGCATTTGTTGATGAAAGCTCACCGATCGGTAACGGAACTGACTCGTCCCGCTCTACTCCGGGGCAGACTCTCGAGCCCCACAAAAAGACGCACAGCGGCTAGTAGTAGAAGTAGAAGCAGCAGCAGCAGTAGTAGTAGTAGTAGTAGTAGTAGAAGTAGTAGTAGTAGTAGTAGTGGTAGTAGTATTAGTAGTATTAGAAGTAGTATTAGTAGTATTAGTAATAGAAGTAGTATTAGTAATAGAAGTAGTATCAGTAGTAGTAGTAGTAGTAGTAGTAGTAGTAGTAGTATTAGAAGTAGTATTAGTAGTATTAGTAATAGAAGTAGTATTAGTAATAGAAGTAGTATCAGTAGTAGTAGTAGTAGTAGTAGTAGTAGTAGTAGTAGTAGTAGTATAAGTAGTAGTAGTAGTAGTAGTAGTAGTAGTAGTAGTAGTAGTAGTAGTAGTAGTAGTAGTAGTAGTAGTAGTAGTAGTAGTAGTAGGCAGACGAAGGCAAGGGAGACTGGAATGGCCAATCCTGGCTTAGTAGACGTCGTCAGCTAGTCGTGCCCAACCCCAGGTGGTGCCTCACCCGAGAATCGAACTCGCGATCCGTCGATTGTAAGTCCACTGCTCTAACCATTGAGTCACCGGCTCGTTGTCTTGCCGATTTAGATCGGGAATATGGACTGCATACGTTGAGGAACGCTCACCGATCGCTAACGGAGCTCACTCGTCCCGTTTGGCCTTGGGGCTCACTCTCGAGCCCCACCAGCAGCCGCAAGGTGGATAGTCGTATTAAAGATAGATTAACAATACCGAAGAAGACACGGGAGACTGGAGTGGCCATTTCTAGTTCGTCAGCCGTCATCAGCCAGTCATACCCATTCTCCCCAGCAAAGTCTTGCCTATCACGGTTGCAATACGGACTCCCGAGTGCACAACCAAAAGTCTATGCTTTTAGCGGATCAGTTCAGTTATACTAGGGAAAACGTCGGCGAAGGCCTTTGAACTCCTTATTGTTTACACTAACGTAGCGAAACGAACACATCTATAGATAAAAAACGCTGGAAAAAATATTGGCAATAGAATAGCATGCAATTGCTAATATGTATCAGCGTACGTTCTCTATGTATGAGAAATTCAAATTAAAAACATGACCGGTGCTTTCACGAAATCAATCGGTCCCGAGTCCCGGATTCGAAATACTATGCTGCCTTAAAAAGAGCACATATGTCCTTTTCAGTAATTAGTACTTTCATTTAGCTGACGGAAATTCGGCAATTTCAGAGAAGCATGTTTCACAAAAGAGCCTATTGCCAAGCACCCATAGAAAACGTCGCAATTATTTACCACATTGACAGCTAAAAGCCCAGACAGGTGTGTTTAGTGCATTAATTTCCTCGGAAATTAAACAATAGAGGGTGAAAACTATACTTCATATGCCAGAAAACACAGGGGAACGCTGGGGACCCCCTACTGATGAGTCGAACACCTCGCAGCTGCATCAGACAGCGGCTCAAGATCGACGAAGCATGCGTGTCTGGGCTTTTAGCTAGTACCTGTGCTATCAGTATGGTAAACAATTACGTAGTCATGTACTACTGACTGCCCGTTGGCAGTTTGTCGATATTACGCGGCTATACTGCAGTAGCTGATGGATTTCCGCTCAAACAGTCAAAATAATGTTGCGGACCGAGCCAGAAGGATTTTCTCCAAGTTCGCACATTAATTTACTCCAAAGTTAAACATGACAGAGTAAAAAACGTCATGATAATCGCCTAATCGGCCGCTGCAGTGGAGGCTTACCAGAAAGTGTGGACTGGAGGTGAGGTTTTCAAGGACACGGGCAATGGCAGCAACGGTTTGAACGGCGAAGGAAGAGCCAATCATGTTAACAGGCAGTGAGGGTCTCTTGGGCTTCCGTAGACCGTCGGCAAGGGAACGCTGAACCGGGGACTTGGGCAAGCCGAGAGCATCTGACAGACAGAGAGCTATGGAGGAGAGCAGGCGAGCAGGGCCAGGCGAGGCCAGTAGACCCTCCCGACCACTGGCATCGGCGGACATCAGGGCCAACAGCTCGCAAGCCGAATAGCGCAGAATGTCCAGCTTGTGTCTGTGACGGATTTCCACGTCCAGATCGCTGAAACAGGACCAAAAAGTGTCAGCCATGATCACGGCGGCAGCAATAGTCGAAGAATCGGGAGCATGTGTGAAGAGGGAGCAGTAAATGATGATCTGATCATCCCATTGCTGTTAATGATGTCGCAATGACAGGGGTTCCCGACGACGGGACCAGAACACATTTTAGCACCTGTCTACCGTCCGAGTCGGCCAGTCATCTGATGTGGGGGGGAGATGGGTGCGTGCCACACGCACGACCTGGCCCCGCAAAACACATCAGGTTTTTCCCACAGAGGGTGGGTGCAACAGAAGAAGCCTGACTGTCAGTCCAATATTCAGTCACTGCACATACACACGCACGCTGAGCTGACTGAGGTATGAATTGGGTGAAGTATAAGAAATGTCCGTCCCGTCAGCATCTAAGAATGAATAGATGCATGAAGTGGTTGAATGTGTGTACACTATAGGCAGGGAAGGCGCGCGGGAAATCTTTACTGGGGGGCTCAAGGTCCCGGATCGCCAGTCATACGGCGACGGATTCGCAGATGTCCAACCAGTGCAGACCGAGACAAGAGGGCAGATGAGGGCTACTTTGTGACGGTTGTGTCTGCTAAGCGTCCCATTCTGTCATCGCGAGGTCGCCAGACCACTACTGTAAACCGTCCAGGGCACCTAAACCTTCTCATTACTTTTCAAAGGCCGCGTCAGCTTTCAGTGTCGGAGGCCTTCGTCGGATCAACAAAGATGATGCAGAGACTGAAACTCATTCCCTTATCACACACATGCTGGTACCTAACTCCGCATGAATCAATCTTCAAAGCAGGGTCTCGGACCAGAGTCTTAATAAATAGCATTTGTGATAGTTTAAAAGCATGCCTTATTGTGAAGAACCTCAGCGTGGAATCCAAACTGGACCGACTTCAGACTCCCTTCCCACCCCCATGCGACAGCGTCCTGTCCGTGGCAAGCCCGAGTGGAGATGACGGTTTACAGGAAGGCAACGAACACCATACAACTCCTCAGCTTTCACAGCAACCACCCAGTTGCTCACAAACGAAACCGTGTGAGAATGCTCTTCAAACGGATTCGGACTCATTGCAGCAAGCCGAAGGAAAAGGTACACGAGGTCCGAAAGCTCCGCGACCAATTTATGCGGAATGGCTATCCGAAGGCGTTTATAAGCCGATGTCTACACGTTCGGTCTCGGATGACCCAATCAGGAACACAACCGAAGATATGACACGCTCTGTCCTATATCCAGGACGTCTCAGAAGCGATTGAGTGCATTGTTGCCAGACTAGGTTTTGGCATTGCACACCGGCTCAAAGCTACTATGCGCAGCAGAGTGATTAAAATCAAAAACCGACTAAACTCGAAGGAGCAATCTGGGGTAGTGCGTCGCATCGCATGCCTAAACTATCCTTGTAATTACACAGACCAGACTGAACTTATGCTGGGATCGCGGATACATGAAGATAAGTTAGCAGTGCGACGGGGCGACGAATTACCGTAAGTTGCTGCCCACACCTACGAAACGGGCCAGGAACTCAACTTCGCATCCATCAAGGAAATCGTCCACGCCGAAAACAAGACGGGCCGAGAATTGACTGCAGCCTGGTCCACGAATGGTAACTCAATCAATCGATGCATCGATTGATGGAGTCCTACAGGAGTTTGAAGGCTCAGAATAATGCACAAATTGTCCCGGTGCTCAGACAGACTTCGTCTTTTCTCATGAGATTGGACGCAGCGGCTAAGGTGGCGTGAAACCGTCATCTACCGCGTGCCAAACATCAAAAAGGCGGTTTAACTGTAGAAGACAGTAGAGTGCTACAATGAAAGAAAAAACGTACCCTGGTGTAACGGAGGCGGAGTGTGTAGAACTGGGTAGCTGTATGGTCGTCGGTGAGAGCTCGAGGCATTCAACAAGTACCCGACTGAACAACTCTGGTGTATTCTCAACCAGGAGCCTCTGATTCTCACCACAATCCCGACACAGGTAGTAGGATACAGTCAGCAGAGCAAGAAGATGATCCACGAACTGCAGACACTTCTCCGAGGACACTGGATCGCGATCGTTGACCTCTGAGTAGAATGCTTTTAAGCTGCCAGTGGATTCCAAGAGCTAGTAAATTAGAAGAGGCGACATCTGCAGGCGGTCGCAAACAAAAACTCCGCAGAGAAGGAAAATAAGCATGCGCGTTACCATACATGGTGAAATGTGTTAAGTGATGAGTGTGGTGGAGGGGAGTGCAATGGGAAAGTCCATAAAATTGATTGCGACTCTGTAGTGTAATTTAGGACGCTAAATGTGTGTGAGTTAGTGTACTTCTTGTGCCAAAAACAGATGAATGAAAAGAGTACTGACTAGCCGAAAAAATCCACTTGACATAGATGACTCTCCTTCCTCTCCAAAAAAATGGAATACACAAACGCGTGGTAATAGACCCGTAAATAGGGAGTAACGATTCCTCAGCCGTTAACGGTTAATAAGAGCCCGCGTGCCTGATCCCCGTTCTGTTCACGGATTAGAACATCAACTCGGAATTAACTTTTTAAGGTCAGACTGAGATCGCGGTCCAGTAACACAGCGCCTACCTCCTGGCATGGTATATGTCCCGCGGAAATCCGCGGTTGCATATTTACCACGGTTTTGCCGGGAGGTTTTTTCGGCTATACCCAAGGACGCATCACAGTTACTACCACTGGCACAGCGATTGCAAAAGGTCATTAAATAAGCATCTTGCTGAAAGATACATGTAGGGATTCTAACCAAGCTGGCCCAGCATACAATGCAACTGAAACCAGTCCTTGGCCTAAATAACATGCTTTGGTGAGCAAGCAAAACGAAAATATCGGGGGACAGATAGGGCACAGACAGAAAAACAGAAAGAGAACAGTACACATCACATAAAGGACAATCGGGCGTCAGCGGAGATTTGATAAACAGACGACGCGGCAGGAGCGGGCGACAGGGCACCCCAAATACCATACATAAAAACAGACTCACCAATTTGACGAATAACTAATGTGGAGGGAACAAAACTCGGGTAAATTGCAAGTAGCAGGCCTGGATAAGAACAGAGCAAACTCCAACCAGGGGGGGGGGTGAAACGCCAAGGGTCAGGAGCACCCACTCAGAACATGCGCTGGCGGACTTCCGGACAAATATCGTAATAGCAGCAGCAATTCTGCAATGGTTCTACTTGCAAAGTATGCATTAAAACCTACGTAAGATTTATACGAGTCAGGAAAATGTGTTTTAAATAAAATTTACAATACTGGGAGATAATAGAGCGTAACCTCAGAGTGGGCATTAAAATGGAAAGTCTCTTAGACACATATAAAGATGCGTACCTGAAACTAAGGAACTCCAAAACTTTGCTACGAAACGCTATTGGCCTCATATTGGCAGTGGATCGAAAAAATACCAATTGACTAAGAGGTCATCTTGTGGTTGAGACAACGCAGCTGGTTATAGGGGTCTGCAAAGTGAGAGGAGCTGGTATGTCGTGCTGTGGGATTGAACATGGCATGGGCTTGAAGAGTGACAGCGATGAAATCTCATTCGAATAAGCCCAAGTTAAAGTTCACTCATGGACCCTGTGGCAAGACTTTTCAGTCTTTGGTCATAAGCAGTCAACTTTCGGGCTTCATGCATTCATCATCGGTTGAGGGCCAGATATGGGGTTGTCACTGCGTAGGCGGAGGTTTATTCGAAGGTTGGCAGTTGAGGCAGACTACCGAAACTCGAGGCAGACTCCGAACATTATCAAGCGGGCAGACTCTCGGTCTGTAAACCCATGTAGTAGAGCATTTTGGCAGATTTTAATAATTCATTCGACCCACTTGTGAAAAAATCGGCGGCCTCGGTGAGAGTCGAACCCACGGCAGCAAGGGGAAGGCTTTAGTACAGCAAACGCTCTAGCCAACTGAGCTAGAAGACCCCACCGGGAGCCGTGACTCTAATCACACTTGGTCCAAGTTACCCACCCAGCCTACTGCAACGTATGGAATCCACCAATCTACCAATTGTGCCCGGTAGTCATTTGGTAGATTCTAGATTGATTGCTTAGGAAATCCTGTTTGGGCAGTCAGCTTGCTGTATCAGAATTGGTGGATTCCATACGTTGCAGTAGGCTGGGCGGGTAACTTGAACCAAGTGTGATTAAACTCACGGCTCCCGGTGAGGGCCTTGTACTAAAGCTGTACTAAGCCTTTCCCTTACTGGCGAGGGTTCGAATCCCACCGACGCCGCTGAGTTTTTCACAAGTGGATCAAATGAAACCGTGTTATCTCATTACGTGTAAACCTTCCTAACATATATATTTTTAATATCCTCCGAAAGTTTGCATTAATATTTCCGAGGAAATTAAAAAAGGAAACCAATAAAACTCGAGTACATACTAGAACGCACATGAGAAACGCTAGAGAATCTACTGATAATTCGAACTCCTCGCAGCTGCGTCATGCACATCAGACTCATGAAAGTTATAAAAGGTGGAACAGGAGCAAAACTGCAGTCATTCCTAGCCTATAACGAGCCAGATGCAAAACCGAGCAATTGAAATGGTTGAAGATGGCTGGTTTGAACATGCGGTTAGAATGACTAAGTTACCCACCCTCAAGGTTATTTTGCGCCAGCCCTAAAACATAAACAAAACGCAACCCCAAACCTATCTACCACCCTGAACTGCGGCCTAACAGAGTATGAACCCGAGGCATGATGCAAGGTGTTGCTGTGAAAAAAAACTGTTGTAAGTTCCAGAAAAGTGCTCAGATGAGAGCGCATTACCCTGGTAGTCTAGTTAACAGAAGTCTATAGTAGTAGCGCAATTGGAGTCACCAATCAAGACTTACACGGATAGTAAATGAAGTTACATTTACCACTCTGCGACTGTGTATGTGTATGTGTGTCGCAAGGGGTGTAGGGGGTACTAGTTAGTGGTAGCACCACACAAATAGCATTTGGTCGCTCCATTTGTCTCGCACAGGTGGTGAATGCTCCCGTGACCGCCTCTAACTGGTACTCAACTCTTACCTGTGGCTCCTGGAAGTTGAGTTCTTCCCAGCGGCCAAACCCCGGGCAACCGTCACGACCGGTGAGCTAAACCAAGTGAGGGTCTCCGGTGCTGTGTGTGCCTCCACACCCGGTATGTCTGACTCCCAAAATTCCCACCTCCCCACTCTCAAAAAATCCTACGGTGGGGGCAACAGCAACCCCGTAGGCGACCCAGGCTAACTCGGGTAACTCTCGCACTAAAACAAAACCGTGACCCATAGTGGGGTTAGGCAGACGCCTGGGATGTCCGAGCGGCCCTGTTTAGGGACAGCATTGCTTACCTCCTCGCAAAGGAAGAGGCTAAAAAAGGTACCCCAAACAAATGCTGGGTCTCACGTCTTTTGCAGCCGGTCGCGGCTCGCAGACAGCAAAATACGCGGTCGTAAAACTCAAACAAACAATAATATCCCCCACCCCAAACTCCCGCGCCATACCCTCCGGGCTGCTCGAGGGAGTCCGCTCACACCGGAACAACCGGCCGGAACGGAGGACGACGCTAGTCGCTCGAGAACTGGCGCGCTACAAGGTGAACATTGCTGCTCTCAGCGAAACCAGGTTCTCTGAGCAGGGTCAGCTGGAGGAGGTGGGTGCCCGCTACACCTTCTTCTGGAGCGGCCGGCCAAAGACAGAGCGACGCGCCGCTGGTGTCGCATTTGCCACTCGGAACCACATCGTGGGCCGTCTGCCCTGCCTGCCACAAGGTATCAATGATCACCTAATGAGCCTCCACCAGCCTCTTCGGGGAGACAAGTTTGCCACCATCATCAGTGCCTATATGCTCCCAATGACGAGCTCTGACGTGGCGAAGGACAAATTCTATGAGGACCGCACGCCCTGCTGGTGAGTATGCCGAAGGCGGACAGGTTAATTTTCCTTGGTGACTTCAACGCCCGCGTTGGGACGGACCACGCTGCCTGACGGGGAGTGCTGTGTCCCCACGGTCTCCGTAGCTGTAACGATAACGGCGAATGTGTGCGGAACACCGTCTCCTGCTGACCAACACCTTCTTCCGTCTTCCGACGCGGGAGAAGGCCACGTGGATGCACCCTCGGTCGCGGCGCTGGCAGCTGCTGGACTATGTTTTCGTCCGAAGGCGAGATCGATAGGACGTGCTGGTGACCAAGGCGATCCGTGATGCCGAGGGTTGGACGGATCACCGCCTCGTCATCTCCAAGATGAGGCTCCGACTTCAACCCCGACGAAGACCCGAAGGTAAGAGGCCACCAGGTAAGTTAAATACTCTTTTATGAAATTTGCCTGCTCACTGTTTTGATTTCAGCAACCAAATAACGGAGAAACTGGAGGACCTGTATACTCCAGATAGTAACGCCATCGTGAAGACACGATGGTGTAAACTGCAACAACAATCCCACAACATGAACCTCTGCCACGCCTGCCTCATCCCCTACGACGACGACCACTCCAATCACTGATAACAATTTTACCGATGCACCGCCGCCCACGCTCACCGACACCATCCTACCTCCTCCACCATCTGCGCCGATCACGGCGACGAACACCAATTGCCCCACTTCCACCACCTCCAACTACCTGCCACCTGCTACCTCCAACACCACCACCACCCCCAGTACCAGCGAGGGGGACTCGGTACTAACCTGTCCTCATTGCGATCGCACATTCACCTCAAACATCCACCTGGCCGGTCACTTGCGAATCCATCGCACATAGGCTGGCGAACTAGTGCCTGGAGAACCAACACACAGCAGGGACCACCGCCTCCAATACCCTCGCTGCCCACGCGCATTCACGCATCGCATGGGCCTTCTCGTTTGCATGTGCATCCATGAAAGTGGAATCCACCCGATGCCATCGCATCTTGCACACCCATCAACATTTCTGTGGAGCATACAGTGGACATCGTCGGATTACGATGGTCGAACTGTCGTGCGTGCAAAGTCAAAATATTTTTTTCTAAATTCTTTCCACGAAATCAGTTAATGAGTGATAGTGAGTATGCCGACATTAACAGTTTGACTGGCACGTAGAGCCAATGCAGGCGTGGTTACAATGAAAAACTGGGCCGCATCGATGGGATTCGAACCCACGACAGCAAGAGGACATTAACTGCTCTTTAACCACCGGAGCTACGAGCTGCCGACCGGGAACCGCAAGTTTAACCACATTTTGGTTAAGTTCTCTGCCCAGCCTACTGCAACGCAAGGAATCCAACAAATCTGACGCATCAGGCTGGCTGCCCAAGCAGGATTTCCCAAGCAATCAATCTAGAATCTGCTAGCTACCTAACAGGAGCAATTAAGTAGGCGGGGTTGGCAGATGTAAATGATTCATTTGACCCAATTTTGAAAAAACCGTCGACAACAGTGGAATTCGAATTGATAGATTCCTTAAGTTGAAGTAGGCTGAACGGGGAATTTGACCCAACGATGGTTAAACTCGCGGCTTCCGGAAGGGGGTGCGGCTGGTGGCTCAGGTTGTGAGGTAGTTGATTGTACTCAAGCCTTGCCCTTGCTGTCATGATCTCGAATCTCATCGAAGCCACCTGGCACTGATATCGAAAGTAGCACCACTGTCCAAGCCGGTCAGTTTTCTGATGCGTGCAATGAGCGCAGTGGCTGACATAGCTAGGGACCTCGCCTACGCAACCTGGACCCAAACACAAAACCCCAGGATTTTAATCCAAAGGGGGGTGGTCAGTTCGGAGCTCACACGTGTGGGAGTGAACATAGAGTTCACGTTAAGCAGGAGTCATTGCAGCCTGACTTTCTGTTTGCCAGTCGATCACTCCACACAAACACACACTGGGCTGACTGCACAGTCCGAGTTAGCCAGTCTGGTGGTAACCTTCCAAGCCCCGGGTTTTAGCGCGCATTGATAGCCTTAGGATTTAATCACACGCAGCAGCCACATAGATAAGGAGTCGAAAAACGCACTTTCCACTTCAGTGAGAGGTGTCGATTCTTTCCTTGTGTTGTTTGATGTTAATCGTGTTCATATGTGGCGTAGATGTTGGTGAGAGATATTTGCTGATGTAGTATGACCGGCGGTATTCTACCGCAGGTTTTCGTGGAGGCGTATGTGGTCGAATAGGCCCATGTGATTACTAAATGAGCGTCAGCAGTGTGGGCAGTTGAGTTTGGGCGCAGTGGATGTATGTTGGGGCTACTGACACTGGTTCACCAGTCTCGGTGCGATGGCTTCGCAAGTGACCGATCAGGCCGATGCGTGAGGTGCATGCGTAAGAACAGTGTGGACAGGACAGACCGGGAGCGACAGAGTCGAGTATAATTACAAGTTAATGAGTACGGTGTAAGTCTGACCATCTGACATGCCCGTCACAAGGAATTGCAGCGTGATGCTAGAGTCGCTTCAGATAGCAGAAGCCAGTTTGCCTGAGAGTTGAGTTATCTCCCACCATGACACAAAAGACTGTTCCTCTTCAACTGGGCTCTCATCTCGCCAATATTATCAGTGCGCATGTCTCTAAAAAGACAGGCAATGGGGACAGGAAGATTCGCACGTCCCCCTCGCGTCAGTGGAGCAAGCGATCAAACAGACAATGTCACGTATTAAAAAGTGTTCGGTCGTCTCGGAGTACGCAACTGCAACAGCAGTGGATTCCTGCTGATGATTGGCCCAAAACACCAGAGTCTCGTCAACCAAACCATCTTTCGGTTTCCCAATCGCTAGAAGGCAATGTCAATACACCAATTCTCATGAACGACACCTGTTGAACTATAGGCTTGTCAGGAAGGCGTGATCGCCCTGACGTGCCCCTAACAAAGAAAGAGGGTGATACCGGATGCGAGATCGACAACAACTCATGTATTTCAAAAATAAGGCTGCAAATCCAGCCTGGGATGAGGACACTAACAAAAATGAGCATGGCAGAACTGGGCTTGGTTGAAGGCAGTTGCAAGCCCTCCAAAAAGTAAAAATCATTTCAGACCCCCTTCAAAGCATGAGCAGATGAATCTGTGAAGCACTGAATTCGTCAGATCTGTAAGTGCCAAACCCTACACTGGTTGGATGAGAAGAAAGACGACGAAATACAGGCCAGGATTAGAAAAAAACAGTGGCCAAAAAAAACACGGTTCAAAATAATGTCGTATTAGCCTAATGCCGTCGCCAACTACAGCGGAGACGGAGAGGTTACATTACCAAATGGAACTGAGATGAGTGAAATTAAAGGATATGCAGACCACGATGAAGTTAAGTGGTTATAAAGGCATGGGACGATGGGTTACCGGAGACGAAGTGTTATCCATTAGCCTAGCAACTGGCTACCCGGCGCATCCACAGGTGGCGATAGTGGAACGGCCTTCGGTGATGGTTAGCAGCGAAATAAGTAGACGCTCGGGTCTGGCTAATAAGTAGTCGCGGACCAGCAGCGACAGTGCTACCAGGTGCGACGGGCTGAGGTCTGGCACACCAAAAGCCTTTAAAAAAGCCACAAAGCCCGATGACGGCACTGTGACATGGCGAGTGTACACCGGCATTAAATAAGTTCGATCGCCCCCGCAGCCTTATGGGTAGGCTCTTAAGCCAAAGCGCTAGAGGAGACAACCTCGAAAAAAACAATCCGAGCGGCTGTTGGGAACCCGTCCGTACTCACAATTTCCAAGACACCTCATGAAAATATGTCCTAATAAAGTACTACGATCTATGCTACGGCGTCCGCGGGAACCGACGCGCTCCGCAACCCTGGTCCAGTGGTGCGGGCGATTAGTATGCGAGCTGGACTACTCAATCGGACTCGGACCCTTGGTATTGGATGCTGGAATTTGCGAAAGTTTCTGGACCCTGGTATCCAAAGTTTGAGGCGCGCAGCCTTTATCAGTATAACGTAGATGTGTGCTGCCTGTCAGAAGTCCGAATACCTTACTCAGGCTCTCTGAAAATAAAGATCCCGGGAGCCAACTCACACTTCACCCTGTACCACAGTGGTCCTCGTGATTTTTCTGGTAGACATGGTGTGGCGATATCCCTATCGGGACAAACGAACCGTGCACTGCTTGCTTGAGAACCAGTCAACGAACGGATGGTCTATGTGCGACTGAAAGGCCACTTCAAAAACATCTCTATCGTCTCCGTGTACACACCAACTTCCGCTGCCAAACAGCACGACAAAGAGACGTTTCACTCGCAACTGCAAGCGTTAGTTGAAAGACTCCGGCGCCGCAATCTGTTAATTGTTGCTGGGTACTGGAATGGCCGGACTGGACGTGTTGACTCCACTAACAGTCATATTATTGGCCGTTTTGGGCTTGGTTCTCGATGTGAAAATTGTGAGACTGCTAAACTTTGCTGACCAGAACCGACTGTCACGAACACGGGTTTCCAGCACCGCGACAAACACCTGCTGACCTGGTATTCAAACGACAGTCATACGGCCAATCAGATCGACTACATCCTAGTCATTTCACGGTTCCGCAGCCGGGTTCATGATAGCAGATCGATGTGTGGTGCCGAGACTGGTAATGCCGATGGGTTTGACCATGTTCTCGTCCGTATACGCTTGAAAGTGCACCTAGCATCCGCACCCAAAATGTCACGTGCTAGACGCCTCGATGTCGCCAAAATCCAGCAACCCGGCACTGCCGAGGCCCGGTCCTGTTTTACTACACGAACAGACGGAGAAGGCAGTAGTGAGTGGTCATCACTGAAGGCATTAGTCTATGGGGCGGCTGAGAAAATCATTGGGTTTACTCAGCGACGCCGCAGTGATTGGATCAGCAGAAGAACCATACAGTTGTCTGCCTAGACGGCTGGAGCCAGGTCACACAACGATGCTTCCTTCCGCCAACTCCGAAAGATGACGCAAAATCGGCTAGGGAAGACCGGAAGAAATATTGAGCTGAAATAGCGACCTCGATGGAGCAGGCCTCAAACATAGGTGACACTCGAAAACTACCAAATTATCCGCCAAGTGAGTGGTAGACACTATACTGAACGACGCCGTTCGTGACGTGAATGGCAGCTTTATTGCTGAAAAGCTGCGCAAAAACAAGGCACCTAGATAGGACGGTATAACCTCTGAAGTCTACAAGTCCTGTGTCGACACACTCGCACGCTGGCTCCATGAATTGATTGAACAAGCGTGGAGAGACGAGGCTGTTCCTGATGACTGGGGCTCAGGCATCCTTGTGCCTGTCCATAAGAAGGGAGACAAAACAAGATACGAAAACTACCGTGGCATAATTCTTATCGACGTTGCTGCTAAAATCTTCGCTATTACCATTATCAGGCGATTCCAGGCTGTGCACGACTCTAGGACGAGGCCCAACCAAGCCGGATTCCGTGCTGGACGTGGATGTGTGGACCAAATATTCACACTAAGGCGTATCCTTGAATCCCGACATAGTTACCAGCAACCGACAGCCATATACTTTGTCAACTTAGCTGCCGCGTTCGATTCCGTCCATCATTAATCCTTATGGCACTAGAAAATAATCGCCATGATCAAAGCCTATTACAGCTCAACCACTGCACGAGTTTTGGTCCATGACAATCTTTCACAAGCACTCGATATCCGGGCTGGCGTTCGACAAGGTTGTATTTTGTCGCCCATCCAGTTCAACTACGCTATCGACTGGATTCTTGGGAAGGCCCTGTATGAAGAGGACGGTGTTGAGCTTGCACCCAGACGCCGGCTGGCTGACCTCGACTACGCAGATGATATCGGCTTACTAGCCTCAAACCTTGGTGATCTACAGTCTATGGTGTAACAGGTGAATGAAGTCGCTAAATCGGTTGGCTTGTCTATAAACGCGGGGAAGACCAAAGTTTTTCCAAGCTACATCCCTGTCTAGGAAAAAGCACCTCTCGAGGTTGGTGGCTGTCAACTTGAAGAGGTGGACAGTTTCAAATACCTTAAGACGAGGTTGCTGCCGAATGGACAGAGTAAGGATGACATTGTCTCCCGAATCGATACTGCTCGTCGGGTTTTCTCAAGTCTTAGAAAGTGCCTGTGGACCCGACGCGACATTTCTATCGACACAAAGATTCGCATATACCGTGCGTCTGTCCGGTCTGTCCTTCTCTATGGTTGTGAATGCTGAGTTACACGCATAGAAGATGAGCAAAACTGGAGGTATTTAATCACCACTGCTTGAGGACCATTCTCCAAGTGAAGTACACAGACTTCGTCTTAGATGAGACAGTCCGCAATCGCTGTACAAACATCGTAAGGATATCCCAAGCCATCGAAGAACGACGTCTGAGGAGGTGCGGAAACGTTCTTTGTCACCCACCTTACGAGCTCAGTGTTACTTCCCTTGAACCGACTCAACTACCTAATTGGAGACGTCGAAGAGGGGGTCAGCTCAAAACCTGGTCCGACACAGTTTGTCAGGACACGGAAGTTGTTCTTGGACCTTCAGTATTCGGGGTTCGTCGTTGGCGAAGAAAATGGATTGAACTGTCTAGGTCTGATGCCACGGATCGTCATGCGTGGAGGAGCACAATCCGTGACACAATCGAGGCCGGCTAGATCAGGCATGATCGCAGCCGTAACAAGTAAAAGTTATAAAGGCAGTCAACAGCCCCCAACCCATCGGATTTGCTTCATCACCCAGTTTAGATGGAACAACCTTACTGAAAAAAAAAGATCGGTGATCCTGGAGAGGTGGGCCGAACAGTTTAATTGCGTCCACAAAGGTCCGTCTAAAATCTAGGAGGAGGCCATCAACGGACCTGCTCAAGTGGAAATCAATGGATATTTAGATCATCCGTCCTCTGTACAGAGGACAAAGCAGTGCGGCAAGTATTTGCTGGAAATGTCCGTATCCGTACTCATTTCCAGCCGAAATCTACAGATACGGCGGCTTCCAAAGCGTGGACAAGCTCACCTAACCGCACCAGATGCAGCCGGAAAAATAAACGTTGAAGATCCCAAGGAGACAACTGCTATCCCTTCACATAGACACAAGGGAACCTGGCCAATCTACGAAAATCACCGGGGGATCACCTTCCCCGTACTTTTACGTGGTGCGGCTGTGATTATGCCCGATCTATCCGGCCTCGATATCACGTACTGTACCTCTCCACGCGTGATGATTTGCGGCAGAGGATCTGGACAGCTCACCCATTTTCTTCTCAAGCGACGGAGACCGAATACCGAAGGTCCAAGAACCGCTTCCATGTCTTAACGAACCGTGTCGAGTCAGGTCTTGAGTTTAACTCCTCTTCGACGCCTCCAGGAGGTCAACGGCGCCGGATCGAGGGCAGTATAACTAAGGCGAAGTCGGTGTACTTAATTCGAAGGATTTTCCTTACGCAGCGGTGATCAAATACCTGCTATCTTCGCTCACCTACGCGCACAACCCAACATTCGCAACCTCAGAGGAAGACCGACCGGACATATGCATGGTACACACGAATCTTCGTGGCAATGGAGATGTCGCGTCGGACCCAAAGACACTGTTAAGGCTTGGGAAAACTCGACGGTCAGCATCGATTCAGGAGACAGTCGTCGTTACGCTGTCCAGTCGGCAGCAGCATTGCCCCGAGGTATTTCAAACTGTTTACCTCTGTCATTACTCCCCAGGGGTGCTTTTCCTGGTCAGGGATGCAGCTCGAAAACAAGTAAGTGTTCCCAGCGTTTATGGATAAGCCGATCGAAGTAACAATCTCAGTCAGGCGTGACACCAGACTGTAGATCACCTAAGCTCGAGGCTAGCAAGGCAAGATCGTCAGCGTATTCTAAGTCGGCCTCCTAGGCGCAGTTGAACAGAATGGTGAATAGGATGCTACCTTGTTGAACACTAGACCAGATACGGAACGTTTGGGAGATTGCTCGTACTGCTGGCAAAACACTCGCCCGGTAACTACTCGGTCATGGAGTAAGGGTTTCTTACAAACAGCCAATGTGCCTTCCCGCAAAACAGTAGGACCGGTATCATAGCCTTCACAGCTAGGTATGTGCCACCATATAAGAATTGGCTTCTAAGCCATATTTGTTGATCTGACAAAGGCCTTCGACACCATGAATCGAGATGGTCGCTGAAAAGTACTGAGGAAATTTCGATGTTTCAAACGATTCAAGATGATGAGCTGGCAATTTCACGATGGTCTGATTGGGCGCGTGGCGGACGGCAGATCCACGTTGGATATCTTTACAGCGACGCATGGAGCAAAACAGGCTAAGTCCTAGTTCTAACTACCTTCAAATTCGCGTCTGCCGTAGTACCTGTGGGCGCCTATAGAGAGAATCAGGCGAGAATGGACCTAACTACCAAACCGATTGGAAACCATTAAACATCCGCCGCAAGGAAATATTTTTAAGAAATATCCAAGGCCAGGAGAGATGCAGCATCTGTCGGAAAATGTGCACTGAGCATCAAGGTAACTATCGATGGCCATAGCTCGAGGCGGTAGACCAATTTCCCTACGTAGGCGACGTGCTCACACGAACTACGAAAATCGACGAGGTTGTGATCAGGATTTTTAAAGCCCGTCAGGCTTTTGGTAAACTACAACACTCTCTCTGGAATCTCCGCGGCATCTACTGCCACATGGAGAACGTACAAGGCTGTCGCCCTAAAGATGCTAATGTATAACACGGGGACCTGAATAACCCACCGAGGGCAAGTTAGAAATCTAAACCACGTCTCAGAGGATATAAAAGGCGAAGCTGCAGAAACCAAGTCTGGAAACCCAGGTAATGGAAGCGACTTAAATACCAAGTATCCAAGCTGAAGCCCATACAAGTACGATGGATCGGCACTGAATTCATCCGCTAATCTAGCAAGGGTTGGACTGTCGAGGAAGACGAAGTTCGCAACTGTCCCATAGGATGGGTTAGATAGTGACTTGTGCGTCAATTTGTTTATGGTGAGTCAGACTCGGGCGCGGTCTGTCTCACTTTCTCCTCCCACTTTAGTTCCTCCAGGTGGGCATGGATGTAATGAATGACAAAGACAAACAGCCCATCTACGCATGCCACACGCGTGTCTTAGGTTTTAACCAGGGGGTCTCGGACCTAGCACAAGCCGAAATGCCATAAAGGGTACACTAAAAAGCGAACGCTGCAGCCTGACCCTCAGGTCTGAGTAGGACAGAGTCATCCCATCAGTTGGCAACTTTCTCAGCCACGACTTTTGTCCCACCGTGATAGATTCGGGCGCGTCCGACTTCTTATAGTGAGGAATGAGTTGAGCGGTTGTGAGGAGGAAGTTCCTAGTACCGAATCAGGCTAAATGGTGTTGATATCGTGGACAGTGGCCAACAAATCTGAAACTGTTACAAGGCGAACAAATTCTGACAAGGCTACAGCGGCCGTAATAAAACTGCTTACAGTACAATAAGGCAACCAGAGTAGATACACAAGACAGACAGTCGGATAGAGAGAGGCAGAGGCTCAACTTACATTCATTTGCTTTGCGAGAACTTTAAAACCGTTCTTGACACGGAAGTAGGACTGTAAATGCTCCAGTGTGACTCCTTCGTCTTTATCAGGAATTTCGCCGTTAGTAGCAGCAGCAGCAGCATCAGGTGAACACTGTTGAGAATGGCGACCGCCTTTTCGCCTCCGACGGCGACTGTTGCCGTTGCGGACTTCCGAATCGCCTGCACCTACACCTGCGCTCACCGAATTATCTAGCTTGGACTCAACCTCGGCCGTTTGATCACCAGCTGAAGGTGTCGCGTTGGAATTAGGCGGCAGGTCGTTTGCAGCGGAAGATGGCTTCTGGGGTTCCGTGGTGACAGCACTCAAGACCTTGGCCATCTGACAGAGGATGGAGGTGTACTGGGGGAGCTCGCGTCCACCGCAGGCAGCCTCGGCGATCAAACGGAGGAAGTTGTCCCTGTCAGTAGAAAGAGCAAGCCAATGTTTTGCAAAATCACGCTAAGTGGCCAGTCTTAGGCCCATGGCAGAGTCAATGTGTATTGAATTCACTGCTAGGGACGGAAAACCAGCCGGCAAACTGCGGAAGTTCTAGAATATTTAGGAAGTGCTTGTGTAGCATCAAATAAGCCGTACCAGTCGTGCACTTATGACTTGGAGGAACGCACTGTGTTGGAAGAATGTGCAAACTCATTCGCACAGCCCCTGTCAATCGGCCAAAAGCCCAAAGACCTATCGGACGTCGGGATTGACTAACATGGGTCGAACTGGGGGATTCCGGCGGATGAATGATATCTAAGTCTAAAGCTAAGGAGAACTTCGGGAAATGCGTAAGTCAACCGTACGAGAGGAAAGATGAGATTATGTAGGTCTAAGTAAACTACTAGCAAGTGCGGAAACTTTAAAGAGAGAGTCGTTTTGCCAGTAAATTTTAGCCCATGACCATAAATTTTACAACCTTGTTTCCGCAGGTTTTTGGTTGTTGTATCAGCAATGGTGGCAACATCATACCAGCATCGATTATATATAATAATCTTGGGATGACGACTCTAGTCGAGAAGAAAGGCTTTAAGGATCAGTACTGCAAAGGGATGGAATGTGTGAGAATGGCTGTTGCGGTGGGAGCCTGCACCTACGCGTTTCACCACGCTTCCCACTTCCATGTTCGGCGTTTTTTATGGTAGCGCATCCCGAGTAACGTCTGCGGTACCTTGATGCGGCCCCCGTCTTTGTACAGCACATCTACCCCGCGGCCCGTTTAGGGAGCAAGATAAAACAGACAGGGACCGGTAAACTCGCCAGTTCTTATAGACCAAATAAAAAAATGAAATACAATGTGCCCGGGAACATGTGCCAGCAAGCAAACGGCTCTGTCTCGTCCTAGTCAGCCTGATAAAACGCAGCAAAATATCATATATAGATGATATTTAAAATATTATATATACATATATATAATTTTGGCAGATTTGAATAATTCCTTTGACCCACTTGTGAAAAACTCGGCGGCCTCGGTGGGATTCGAACCCATACCAGCAAGGGGAAGGCTTCAATACAGCCAACGCTCTAGCCAAGTGATCTACGAGGCCCCACCGAGATCCGTGAGTTTAATCACACTTGGGGACCCACTGAGGAGCCGAACCCCTCGTTGCTGCGTCACGCAGCAGCAGAAACATCGGCGAAACACGTGTCTGGGCTTTTAGCTAGTACGTATGTCGGAAGAACGGTATAATATATGTGCCATATACGATTCATACTACTTGTAGTACTACTTGTTTGTAGAATGGGCATTACGTGTTTATTCCACAGTGGTTGATTGTCTTCGACCCAAATGTTCATTGAAATTTCGGGTCTGACCCTAAAAATTCATGTCCGAATCATCTGACTCCATGTCCTGCGCTTTATAATATATATATATATATATATATATATATATATATATATATATATAATTTTACAACTGTCAAACACCGTGAAAGGAGGCACTCAAAAGGCAGGCACGTACTCGCTTGGTTTCAACAAATAGCTTAATGAGGCATCCGCCTCCATAGAACCGATACGTGTTTGCATCAGTTCCTCAGCCTGTGAGTCGACGTTTTCAGCGGCAATGGCTGCCTGTGCTTGAGCAACATACTCTCGGAGGAAAGTCGGCCACTGATCCGGACTGGAGCTGGCTTTGGCAGTCACAGCCGGGTTCTCCGAGCAGGCTTTGAACGCGCGAGAATCAGAGTAGGCCTGGAGGGCGTCTCGGGGGCGCCGTAGAACCAGTAACGCCTTGCCCCGATGAAGACAGGCCTTGGCTGCCATGAGGTTCGCGTTGCGTGCCTTATCGGCCTCTTCACCAATGTTTGTTGGGGTCCGCATGGGCTCAGATGGCAGCAAACGCAGGGCCAAGTCACAATCGGCCAGTGCTTTCTCCGGTTTCCCGCACCGCAAGTAGGCCTGTTGAAATGAAGACACGTGAATGTAGTTAGCCCTGTGAGATCTCGGGATGTGCCTACAGTATGAGGAGTCAAAAACAGTCAGAGCACTTACGATGCATGACTTTAACATCAAAAACTCGAAGTCCAGCTAGTTGGCTAATGGGCGGCATGTGTGGCTATCTCCGAAGAACGCAGAAGCAGATACTTTCCCTACTGCTCTGCGATGCTTTTTAACGAAGTTCATTACGCAAACTGAGTGTCATCTACTTCGGAAGACCATCATCCTGGGTTTTCATTTGGGACTAGGCCAACATAAACATCGTGCACTATGCCCTTGAACGCCAAACAAAGATAAACTCTGCACTGAAGCGATGGAGACTGATAAAGATTTATGTGTAGTCCTTAAAGATTGACTCCTCTTGCTACTGCATAATTAGAACAGTAGTTCATATGACCGGGTTCGCCGTCACTACATGGTTCATGCTCCTTCCAAGGTCAAAGAGAGATCAAGCGCTCTGACAACTTCGTGGGACACATCGTCTGCAAGCACTCGGAACGAATTCCGGATCAATTGAGCAGTCTGAGGAAAATTGATTAGATTATTTAACGTAAGGAGACCGATGAGGAGCCTGCCAGAGTCTTTCATGTTTGCATTCGGGTGGTGTGAAAAGGTAAAGCGATACGGAACATTAAACTACCCTTCAGCCTTTCTACGGCTGAATTTTATTACTTTTGTCGATCGACATCCTAGCACTACATTATATGATGTAGACCGCCATTTTTTTTGTCATTCGGCCTACCAAGGAACTTAAAAAGACAGGTACAGAAAAATGGGTAGGAAATCACGAGCACCTTCCATGAAATTATAAATTTTTTTTCAAAAGAGAGTTATCCAAAATAATTCCAAAGGAGCGAAATTCTTTTTCCGTGGGCAACACGAATGCACAAGTGCCCTTAAACCGCAGTAGGAACAGCAAATATGAAGAGCGGTCAGAAAACCCAAGAAATTCGAATGCTGGCAAACGTGAAACAGGGTTCTGTTTGATGAGGCTGGTCAACTACACACATGCTGTCTTTTTAAAGTCGATATTTGAAAAAGAAACAGGAAAGGGCAAGATCCACTCAAAATATAAAAATGAAAATGCCTACTTGTGCGCGATTTGTATACAAAACCGACCAGTCCTTGCAAACTTCGATCGCCTGTGTATAAATATTAACGGCATTTTCCCAGTCGCCAGCTTTGAAGTAGTCATTTGCTTGTGATTTTAGCTTCTCTGCTTTGGCCATCCGCTTCGCTCTGCGTTTTGAACGCTCCTCCGCATCTGCCGCAATGGCGACTTTGAAAGCCTCGACGTCCATGTAATCTGGCTGCCCGTTAACAGGAGCAGGGGAATCTGAAGACACCAAAAACATCATGAGGAAAGATGCGGCCAACAGAAACTAAGCAGAGGGCCCGTGAAAAGCTATAGGCAATAAGAATAGAACGGGTATGTACGCATATATCAGGTCTGTTAAACAGAGTTAACGGGTTCCTTTTCCGCATATGTTCTCATAGATTCGTTCGCGAGCATCACGTTTACACCAGTCCAGATCAAAGCATTGCGTTCTTTTGAAAGGTGGTGACTCAGCATAGTTGGGTGCCAGTATCTCGTCTATTTCGTACCTTATTCGGACACTCAATGGAGTTCTGAGTTGAAGTTTTGAAATTATTTGCACGTGGACATAGTTGATGGAATAGTCAGTGAAATCATGTACTTTGGTGAACTGGTTAGCAATACTATCGATCTATGCGGTGAGCTAGTTTTATGGATTTTTGTGAGTCATCAGATCTCCAAAATTGTCAGTTCAGTTTGTTTTAGGGACCGGTAATAGGTTTTACCCGTAAGACTAGCACTTTATTAGCTGAAGAAAGCCACAATTTGATAAGGTTTGCAGAAAAACGTTAAAAGATCAAGTTGCCTTTTAAAAATGACATCTTTTCAGTGCAGACTATTTTGTTGAAAACTGTGGTTGAGTCATTTTTGTCAGCTGGGAAAACGGCAATGTTTTTCCGGTTTTTAGGGGGCCTAAATGCATTTTTTAAACTTTGTGTGACAGTACTGAAATCTGATTTCGTTCTTTTAAGGTTTGCACTTCGAATTGTCAAAAGATAACCTACAGTCCCCTGATGGGGACTCTAACCTTCCAGGGACGACTTCAAAGTTCCAAGCGGGAGTATTGAACTTTATTTTTTTGGAAGAAACACTTTCCGTCGTTGTAGACGTTCTCGAGGAGCGAGTCAAACCCTTTCAGAACACTGCTGTATGCGCAGGTGTGCTGAAAAATGGTCATTTGTTTTGCCTGAAAAATATTGTTACTCGGGTTTCAAGGCGCGATAGATTTTAAAATACGGTCTCTGGGAGGTATCACGTGTTGCTACCTTGAAAACAACAACTAAAGTTGGTAATGGGTACTATTTATGAATGCTATGTTCATGTTGTTGTAATGGAGATGGATATTAGGAAAATATACTTTCAGATTTTGTGCTGACCTCACGTTAAACCTTCAAGAATTACACATTTCCCCATCCCCTAGTCTGAAGAAAAAACTTATGTTCCTAAGTATCATACAGGTTTAAACGGATAGGCCTCACTAGAAAGATAAGTTGAACTCAAATAGCGCAAACGGGTGCGCTGCACTCAGGAAGTCTAGGGGAAAATGTCACAGCCTGGTAATTTGTCAACTGATAATCTTTAAAATACTGCCCAACTTTGCGCGGTTCTATTCATCCTCAGAAGAGAATCTCCTGATAAGAAGATTCGTTAGATATTTTGAACAGACTAGATGAGAGGCAGCGAGGAATCTAGTAAACCCCGAGTCAAAAACAGCCAACACCTCCAAAAGCCACACCCGGTAGAATGGACCAGAGGGCCACATATACGCTAATTATAAAGGATTAAATTGCCAAAATCATTGGGACGATGCAGCACCACTGAATGGCTATGACAGAACTCACTCAGCAAAAATCTAACCGCGTTCTCTTAAGTCCAATATGGCTACGCAAGTATGTATGCAAAGGATTCAAGGCTTAGACTTGTGCATATCAGGCTTCACTCTTATAATATATCTACACGTGTTTATGTTAATATATATTAACATATCTACATACATATCTATACACGTGTCAGTATAGACACGTGTGTAGATATGAAGGAAAAAACGAACAGCTTATTGCAGCTAATGTACGTAGGAAGCATTCGGTCTGTGTAAAAATAAAACACCTAACAGAGTAACTTTGAAACGATCATCTACTGAGCCGCAACGTAAGAACTAACCTTCGCCTTTCGATGTATTGATGAGAGTTCGGTCTACTTCTATGAGATTTCAAATTGTTATTTTTTTTATATTCCAACTACCTGGCTTCTTTTTATCACTTTCAATATCCTTCAGCATGTTTTCTGCGTCTCTAATAGCCTTCTCAGCAATATCCTTGTCAGGTGATGACATATTTTTTATAATATCCTGGATTTGGCTAGCCTTTTTAAGGCCCTCTAATTCCTCTTTTGTTAATTTTGTGGAGCCTGCCGACTTCAACTTCTTATCCATTTCTGAGGTTAACAATTTCCAAAGTGGGACGTGCGGAGAGGAGACGCCGGCACACGGTTTCTATTAGTAACTTGGTTGTTTTAAATAACCCCCTCAACACTATGGAACTTGCTTGCAGTCACCTCCGAATGTGTTCAAGGTGTTGGTGCTCAAGTTTTTGAAGGACAAAACTGTTTCACTTCCTATAAAAAGCAGTGCCCTTCCAACATAGTCTGCATATTTTTGGTGCCCAAACGAAACATGGAGTGCTACTAAGCAACATTCGCTCACATGGCGGGTCCTAAAGTTAATGATGTTATCCTTGCTGAGCACATTGTAGTCTCCAGTTTGGGCTTCGACTCAAGCATGAAAAGTTAAATACTTCTTACTGATTATTGATGCATTTTCTGCATAGCCCTTTTGACTCTAGCTCTGAATACAAATTTTCGTAAGGGGTGCAGGAATTTAACCAAGGTTAAATCCATGCTGGTCTTTGTAGAAAATCCCTTTTTGTCTTTTTCATGTACCAATAACTTTTCCGTACACTTGATCGGATGAGTTAAAAAAACAACACGGTGGCCTTTGATTTGCGGCAAGCCATCTTATGTTTGCGCTGCTGCATGACGTTGGCGCTTCAGTACTTGCGTTAATCTGCCTCCGGCTTCTTTAGGCGATTGCATCGGTCGATTTAATTTCTCGATTGCATTCTGCCGTACGTGAATTCATTTTCGCGGCAGTATCTTTACTCCTCCTCGGTGTTTAACCTTCTGGATTTAGTTCACAGCATATTATATCCCTAAAATAAACTTGACAACTTAGAGGGTAACGTTTTCGTCAATCGTTTGCCGTTTTCACCGTCCTTTACATTTAGAGCTTATCGAATTTTTGTGCTTCCCATTCTTGAATATTGCTAGCCATTCTTTGGTTTAATGACCGTGTCTAGCCGTTCTAAAATTGAGAAGTTCCAAAGGTATTTTACTCGGAAACTCTTACCTCTGACACTTTCCACTAACTTCTGCTTCAATAAGTGTCAGCTAACCAACCTTAAATTGTTATGTCATCGGAGACTGGAAGCCTGCTTTTGCCTCATTTTCCGCCTTCATAATAATTCAAATATTCCCCGAATTTCGGTTTTTACCCCTGTTAGCAGTCCCTCCAGCCTACGTACTTCTTCACTGATTATACTCCGTTATATATCCCCCACATATAAATACTCTCTGTTCTTTTCTTCCCCGTATTGCTTTCATTGGAAGAACCTGCCAATCAATATAAGGAAAATAAATAACTGGTTTGCTTTTACGCGAAGACTGGACATCTATCTTAACAATAAATTGATTAAACTTTTATTTTCCCCATATTTTCCGAGCATCTTTGCTATGACCCAGAGAAAGGAATATCGGGAATTTAGATAACCAACTTTAAATTATGTATTCAATGCATCGTCTTTCCCAAAAACTATATGTTCTCAAAAACCATCCCCTCAGTACAGTGATCGGCCAAAATTTGGTATATTAATGCACTCATTGTAAACCATCTCCTTGTTCATTTACCGATAACCAGAATCTAAATTCTAATCTGACCACTGAGATATGCCGGTCTCACATTCAGCGTGGATTCTTAAAAAGAGAACTTAACAGGCAGCTAAAGAAGAAGAATAAAAATGGAAGGTATTCAGGCAAACAGGGTCAGCAGAGCATCTTAAAGAATTTCGTCATCAAAGAAATGCTGTAAAAAGAATGATCTGTCAGGCAAGGAAGAACAATGAATCAAGAATTATTCAACAGGCTGAATATAAACCAAAAATTTTATTCCATTATATCAATAGCCGACTAAAAAACAAGGACCCAGTAAAAGTACTCATGGATAGGAATGGTGTTGAAGTCGTTGAAAATTGCGACAAAGCCGAGTACTTCGGTCGGTTTTTTGCCTCAATTTTCACTAGAGAACCGGAACTTCAGCTTGACCACGTCAACAGTGCTGTTATGGACGCCGGTCCAGTGCTTGAATATATAATCTTCCAGGAACCTCTCGTGGAACTAGAACTGCAAAATCTGAAAGAAGCGAAGTCATCTGGCCGGAAGATATACCGGCCAAGTTCTTGATAGAACTGGCCAGTGAACTGTCCAAACCACTAGCGCATATATTTAATTCGTCGTTTGAATCAGGGAAACTGCCATCCGAATGGAAGGCAGCAAATATACACCCCATATACAAGAGTGGTGCTCGATCTAATGTCAACAATTATCGGCCTGTCAGCCTAACCTCCATTTGCTGTAAAATAATGGAATCATTAATCAGGAAGGCAACCATGAAGTTCCTTGAGGAAAACCAATTACTCTCAGATCTCCAGCATGGCTTCAGACAAAATCGCTCCTGTCTTTCTAGTTTATTACTCTCCACAGAGCAGTGGACTCGTGCACTGGACGAAACTGGTAGGGTTGACGTCATATACACTGATTTCAAGAAGGCGTTTGACAGTGTCCCACACAAACGTCTCATCTTCAAATTATCTGAAATCAGCATAAGAGGAATGCTGCTGACATGGATCGCAGACTTTCTCACAGATAGATTGTAAACTGTGTATGTCGATACCTCGAAGTCAACACCTACTCCGGTTCTAAGTGGTGTCCCAAAGGCTCGGTATTAGGTCCGTTACTCTTCTTAGAGTACATCACCGACTGTGTTGACGACCTGGATTGCAGCGCCATCATGTTTGCAGATGATATTAAATTGTGGAGGGTCATCAGATCTGATTTCGATAGGATCGCACTTCAAGAGGATCTCAACCGTCTTAGCAGCTGGTCTGCTCGTTGGCTCTTAAATTTTAACATTGGGAAGTGTGTGGTCCTAAGACTGCGTACCAGAAGGACCAGTGAGGATGACGATTCCTACCAATACATTCTCAATGGGCAGCCCCTTTCAATTGTTGAGGAACAGAAGGACCTCGGTGTTCTAATAAACTCCTCACTTAAACCATCTTCACAGTGTTTAAAGGCAGCTTAACGCGCTACACAGGTCTTATTTGCACTTAGACGTGGATTTCTGCAGATTGATAAGGAACTCTTTCGAAACCTACGGGGTATTTGTTCGATCTCACTTGGAATATGCCATCCAGGCCTGGCGTCCGTAGTTTTAGAAGTATTATCTACAGCTGGAACGAATGCAGGCGAGTTCAGTTCAGGGCTACGAAGATGGTCAAGAATCTATGTCATCTGCCTTACGAAGCCAGACTGGTTGAACTTGATTTGTTTCCTCTAAATTACAGGCATCTATTTGACGACCTCATCCAAACCTACCGGATTGTCAGAGGCCGCAATTGTGCCCTAGAATTTGCTGAATTCTTCGAATTGGCTGAAACGGAACATCTGCGGGGTCATCCCTTTAAACTGCAGAGGAAATTTTTTCCACGCGGGAGTCCATCAGAACGCCTTTTCGCAGAGGGTCGTTGGAGCATGGAACGGACTCCCTGACGATGTGGTCCTTTCAGAAACTATTGACACATTTAAATTCAAACTAGATACTCATTTTCTGAGAAACTATTGTCAATATAATGAAGATTGTCTAACCAGTGGCAGGTTGCGCCTGGCCCACACATATCGATGACCCTACATTTTCCTTTGTCAGATATATCACTGTAAACGTTTGTACTATTGAAATTTTTGCATGTGAGTAGGGAGCTCAAGGGCGAAAGCCTACTTCCCTCAATAAAGTGACTTAAAGTGACTTATGCGAAAAAGCACCCCTGAGCGCACTATGCTGACTTCTTCTTACTCAATTACTGGATCAACAATTATGCTTTTGTACTACGTTCAGAGGCAACCTACCATGCTGCTTCATATCCCCTCACTAAGCAATTTTTCACTTGCAACTTTTTTGTTAAAAATAACAGATGATCGTCGCAGCCGTTTTTCGTACCCTCTTGATTTCAGTTCAATTCAATTCAATTCAATTTATTGAGGAAAATAGGCAGTGGCCTTTAAGTACCCTATTTGTAACGTAAAATTAAGTGCGGTATACAGAGAAACCGTGTGGGTTGCAAAGGTACAAAAGGCGGTCATAAAATATGACAAGTGGTGCACGACTCTCGAGGGTTAAGATAAATTCCTCATCGCTCAGGCTCATTGCGGAACATAAAACTGTCAAGGTTCCTTTTAAAGCTTTCCAGCGATGGGTACATCACAGCGTCTTCAGGGAGGGCATTCTATGGTTTAACCACTCTGACAGAGAAGGAGAACTTGCGCACATCCAGTCTCACCTGCTGGACACGCAGTTTCAATGGGTGACCTCGGAGATGGGTCGTGGCGGCAAATTCAAAGAAGTCCGAGAAATCCAGGCAACAATCAAATCCCTTCACAATGCGAAATTTCTGCAGGAGATCATCACGCATTTGCCTATAACTCAAAGGGAACAGATTAAGATTCATTAGGCGGGTTGGATATGGCAAGGAGCTTTGACTTCTAACAATTTTGGTGGCTTTCCTCTGTACTCTTTCGAGGCAGTTCTGATCTTGAACTGTCCATGGTTTCCAGGCGTGCAAAGCATATTCCAAATGCGGCCTAATGAATGTTCCAAAAGTCTTAGCGAAAAGATCTTCATCAAAATCCAAAAAGGCTCGTCTGATGGCATGAAACACCGAAATTGCGCTCTTTGCCACTTTCAAGTAGTGAGACGATGGTTTAAGGTGGTGGTCATCAGCACACCAAGGTCCTTTTGGGTTTCCACGTCTTTTAAGGCTTCACCGTTGAGAAAGTAACTTCTACTTTCAGCAGATCCAGATGGGTTGCCTAAGCGAAGTATTGTATACTTTTTGACGTTGAACCGCAAAAGCCAATGATTCGACCACTCCTCCAACCGAGTTAGGTTGATCTGCAGTTTATCTTCGTCAGCAGGGCTCTGGATTGCATTCCAGATTTTAATGTCATCGGCAAACATTGCTGCTTCACAGTCAAGATTCCTGACACAATCGTTAACGTATATTAAAAACAGTATTGGCCCTAGTACTGAGCCCTGAGGAACCCCACTCTCTCGACTGCAGCAGAACTTGACCTCTCTTGGCCGATGCACACAACCTGGCGCCGACCCACGAGGAAGTTTTCAATCCACTTGAGGAGGTTACCTCTGATTCCAATTCTTTCTAGCTTGTACAGGCAAAAGGCGATTCTCGGATTTATTTACAACCCGCCTAATTCATCATCCGATGATGCAAAACTTTGTAAAATTTTTAAATTGATTTCGAAGTCCAATTTTAACATTAAAATAATCGCTGGGGACTTTAATTTTCCTGAAATTGACTGGATTTCAAACGTTTGTCCACCCAGATTTCAGCTTTTCCTCGATACGATTAATTTTTCTAATTGGTCACTGCTTGTCCGTTCTTCAACGAGAGAAAAGCATATTTTAGACCTGATTTTCACAAACGACATTGCTCCCCTCTTCGTTGATTTTAAGCAGAGCCTCTTCCAAAGTGACCATACACTAATTTACTGTTGCCTTCCGATTGTTTCATCGAAAAAGGTTAGTGCCGTTCGTACCTATCATGCTTTTGACCTCGCAGATATGAGCTTAATTAGTAACTTTTTTGACTCATTGGACTGGCAGAATCTCTCCTCCATGAACGACGCAGCAAGTCTTTGTGACTTCGTGTCAGTTGTTTCAAATAACATCCTGAAGCTTGTGCCAACCAAAATAGTCAAGCCCTACGTCTCAGAATCAACCGTTCCTCACTTTCTTTCGCCACGACTAAAAAAATTGAAGAAGCAGTTGAAAGATCAATATACTAGTTCGTTATCTGTACATCTAAGGATCGCAGAGATTTTTGAATTAGCCTCTAAGATTCGTCTTGCACATGACAGACAGAGGGAATCTTGCGCACTCAGTGAGCCAAACTCTGCAAAATCTGTTGCTCAACTGTTCCGCCGTCGATCCTCTTCTAAACGAGGTTATGAAATTCCTCCATTACTAAATGAAGACAAGAACTTCGTTCTGGAAGACTCTGACAAGGCAGAACTGTTTAGTGCGTTCTTTGCAAATCATCTTACGATGGAATCTGAACCGGTTCCGACGTTTCAGGCATGCTCATTGAATGTTATCAGCACTATTGATTTCTCCTTAGAACTAATTCGTAAGCAAATAATTCGTCTGAAAAACTCGCACTCTTCGGGAACTGACGGTATTCCAAACTCAGTTATTAAGAGAGTGCCGAGCTTTCCCCGATTGCTTAGCCATGTATTCTCAGTTTATCTTTTAAACGGATTCTTTCCTGACTCATGGAAGACATCTATTATTCTTCCTGTCTTCAAGTCGGGATCTCGTTCGGACGTAAATAATTATCGAGGCGTTCACAAAACCCCGGCTCTCGCAAAACTTCTTAAAAAAAATATTTTTAATCAAATTCTCGACTTTGCCAAGAAAATAAGCTTTTAAGCGACTCGAAATATGGTTTTTCTACCTGGGAGATCATGCGAAGTGTGTCACTTAGCTTTTCTTAACCTCGCCACTTCCCTTCGTAACGAGCAACAGTCAGTGGTTGTGATCTACTTTGACCTGAGCAAAGCCTTTGACAAGGTACCGCACAGACGTCTTCTAGTGAAACTGGAAGCCCTCGGCATCCGGCCTCCTCTCCTTGACTTCATTTGTTCCTACTTGTCTAACCGCAGCCAGAAGGTCCTAGTAGGTAATAGCTATTCGACGCCCTCAACCGATCACGAGTGGCGTTTTTTCAAGGCACCGTTCTAGGTCCCCTTCTCTTCATTCTGTACATTAACGAAATTTCAAATTTACTCACAAATTCACAAAATTTCGTTTACGCTGACGATCTCAAGTGCATTTATTCATTTTCTAAAGACACTGCTAATAGTTGCGTTGACAAAATCAACACTGATCTACTAATGCTCTCACGTTGGAGCTGTACTTGGTAGATGGAATTTTCTCCATCCAAGAGCAGTTTCATGTGTTTTGGCCCCACCAAGCTTCCTGGACCCCTAGTATTTCAAAAAAAGTACACTTTTAGAACGATCAACCATAAAAGACTTAGGTCTAAGTTACACAAATAAGCTAGCATTATCGCCTCATGCAGATCGAATTTCTGCAAAGGCTGCACAGATATGTGGTTTTATATCACATAATTTCTTCCTTCCGGAAATAAAGTTAAACCTATACCGCATGTTTGTTCTTCATATCCTCGAATAATGCTGTCCCCTATTTGGGCTGATGAACGCCTCTGACCGCAGTAAGATTGAAAAAGTTCAGAGGGTTTTTTTACTCGAAAACTATTTTCTCTTCCTGGATCCAGTTTATCTTATACGGATAGATGCCAGTTAGCAAACATTAAATTTCTGTGGGTTAGAAGACTCGAAGCTGGTCTCTGCTTCCTGTTTCGCGTTAATTCAAGCCCAAATATCCCACGAATTAACGCTCTCACTCCGGTAGATCGACCCTATGCCACTCGTAATTCCTCCATGTTCATTTCACCACCCCTTAGCTCCACAACCAACTGGTCTCAGTTTTTTGCCTCCAAATATGCTTTCATATGGAATAATCTACCACTGCAAATTAGGTTGTCGTCTACATTAGCTATTTTCAAAACAAAATTACGCAAACATTTAACTTCGAAAGATATAAAGTCCTTATTGTCTGTTTCTTTCCCAAACTCGCAACTTTTGGATTTTGAAAAGGGTCCTCCTGGTATTTGAGGCAGCTCCCTTGATATTATATTGGTCTCTAATTATATTTTCCATCATCCTCTGCAGAGTCAATCTTTGCATTCCCTTTTTCTACCCCTCCTTTTGAACTAGCATTGCCAACTCTTGACAACCTTGATACTTTCCTTCGAATTTGCAACCTTGACGATAGTCTCCAGGATCTGTTGATGATCGAGGTGGGTTCTGATCGTTTCGCCTCTTTGGTGATGGACTATGCAGTCAGCAAGGTCGCATCTCGATGATGATCTCGTGACCTCTACTGTCTCCTCTTCGTTTCGACCATGTTGTCTACGATGAGTTCGTCCTCTCTCACCTCCACTGGTGTTTATAAACAGTAGCTCTGACTGCTATATTACCTCTCACCCGAGAAGGAGCGTCCCGAACCCTCATACGCAGTCAGCAACATCACAATACTATCCCATTGCATTTAGCTATTAATTTTTTAGTGAAGCAGTTTTTTTCTCCTATTTTTTTAAATTGGCGGCTCGCCGAACTCCGCCTCCGATTTAACCCTAGGAGTTTTTTTAACTGCTTCTTTTCGAGTTCACCGTATATGCCAACGATTGTTGACTTTTGTTTTTAAAAATGGCAAATCTTTTTGAATCGGATATGTTTACCATACTACTCATTTCTGCTGTTCATATGGATGCTCACATAGTGCAGCAATTATCCACTTTGTATTTATTTAAAACATGGTACTAAGTTTGTAATGATGGGGCCCTCTGGGCCTTAAATATACAATTTATTTATTTATTTATTTACAGCAGTCTCTCGTGTGGCACAATATCGAAGGCCTTTTGAAAGTCAATGAAGGCAATGTGAACCGCGTGTTTATCTTCAAGTGCTTGGATCCACCTCTGGAGCGAATACAGCAAATTCGTTGTGCATGATCTTCCTTTTCTGAACCCGTGTTGACAGCTTGATAACAAATTATGAGTCTCTAGGAATTTCACCAATTCGCTCTTGATGATCCTTTCCATAAT
This sequence comes from Schistocephalus solidus, assembly GCA_017591395.1. Lineage (NCBI taxonomy): Eukaryota > Metazoa > Platyhelminthes > Cestoda > Diphyllobothriidea > Diphyllobothriidae > Schistocephalus > Schistocephalus solidus. The sequence continues at coordinate 262,078 of WEDG01000141.1, forward strand.
CTTGCCAAGGATGCATGTCAAGCTTATGGGCCTGTAGTTTGTCACTGACGCCTGGCTACCGCTTTTGTACAAGGGGGTTATATGTGCCAGCTTCCAATCGAAAGGAAGTGTTCCGGAGTCAAAGGACTTTTGAAAGAGCACTGACAGAGGTGCGGAAAGTTCATTGGCGAGTTCTTTCAGAAGCTTGGGTGGAAGCTCGTCTGGTCCTGGGGATTTCGACAATTATAGTTCTTTTAATTCCTTTTGGATCAGAAATTCTGAGAATAGTATGTGGCTTATGCTTGCAGTCGGCGGGTTATCCACTGAGGGACGAAGGAACCTTGCCTCGTTAGTGAAGACTGAACGGTAGAACTGTGAAAATTACTCGGCTTTTTCCCTGTTTTCTGAAATTTCGACGCCCACGGCAGTCTTAATCAGCGGTATTTGATGTTTATTCCTTGTACATCTACGGAGGTAACTGTAGACTAACTTTGGATTCTGCGTTGCCTTTTGCAGCAAAGTCTTCTCAAATTCTCTTCGCGTTTTAAGAATTAGGCTTCTCATTTTGTTTCTCTGTGTTTAATACTTATTAAAATAGGCGACTTGATTAGACTCGCAATATTTTCTCCACAACTTGTGCTTCCTGTTTTTTTCCCGTTTTAAGTTGCTGTCTAGCCACCCTGGACGCTTGCTGTGATGGACACGCGGTAGCGGGCAGTGGTTGTCCATAAGTTGCAGAAGAACATTTCGGAAGGACTCCCAATCTTCGCTCACGGTGCTCGAAAACATTGAAGTCCAGTTGATGTCTGTTAAATCTGCTCGCATCTGATGAAAGTTTCCTCGCCAAACGTTACGCCGTTTTTCCTTTATAGCAGGCGCAACGGAGAATAAGGAGTAGTCCCACATAAGCACCACATGATCACTACGACCGATCGGAGGCATTGAAATAATATCGTCAATGCTGCCTGATGTTTTCGTGAAAACCAGGTCAAGACAGTTAGCCCTTTGTCCTTCACGTGTTCTGGTGGGGAAAGAGACATGTTGTGTGAGGAGTGCCTTCAAGGTTTTTTGCAGAAAAACATAATCAAAAGTTGATTTCGGGCATGATGATTGAACAGTGCTCCAGTTAATTCCTGGTGCGTTTAAGTCACCCATAATCATGACATTAGGTCGACTGGAGAAATTTTCTAATTGTTCCAACAAGCGGGTGTCCGCGACTCGGTCTATCCTAGGTGGCCGATAGACAATGAGGACATCTAGACATGGAGAGCCAAGAGCCTTGATATTCAACCATATGGCTTCCGTGCTGCAGCCAAACTTGCTCGTCTTGTCAGACACTATTAGCATGTCTTTCACATACACAATTATTCCACCACCCTGTCGGTTTTCTCTGTCCCTCCAATATACTTGGTATCCAGACAATGTTATTTCGCTATCTTGAATACTGCCCGACAGCCAGGTTTCGGTTACTGCTATCACATCCGGAGATACTTCGGCAAGGCAAATTTTTAACTCATCAAGTTTTGATAAAAGGCTTTGTGCATTTGTATACAAGCACTTCAATTTCGCGCCGACCAAATTTCCTGTTGCGTTTGTCAATTTTATGGGCCCAACTGTATGTATTTTCCGTTTCTTGATGATTTTCGGCAACTCTGGTTTCTTAAGTGAGAACGCTGGGTGTTTCGGAATCAGTTCTGACATCTCTTTGGGCAATTGGTTCCCTGATGGTTTTGGCGTTAGTGAGGTGGCTGCCGTTGTCCTCAGAACAATCGGTTGGTTCAATGGAAAATTCGTATTCTTTTGAACTACCTTACCCTTGAAAATAGCCAGATTGTGTTCGCCAGCCTTCAGTCTTGATTGTAGTTCTAAGACAAGTTCCCGGCGTTTCAGCCTTTCCACAGGGGAGTAGTCCGGTTGAAAAAAAAAACCTCTTTATGCGAGTGACGTAGGTTAGTTTTTTTTGGATAGGATCGCCTTGATTTGGTCTTTGCTCTCTAGCATTATTTTCAGAGGTCACGGTCGCGTCGTTCCTAGGCTGTCTTCAGACTTTTTGCCGATCCGGAATGCTTTAATAACTTTTACTTCCACGCCCGGTGGGAGCAACTGGTTTAGGAGGCCATTAAACGAAGCAAGGTCTTCGGCGACACGGTCTTCTGGTCGGACTGCAGTTGACTCGTGCAAACCCTGAATAACTAAACACTGTTGTCGATCCTGGTGCTTGGAATTTTCGCTTCCTCCTAAGTTTTCCTTAGGGGCACGAGAACGGTTTACAGAGCTCTCGTTGGGATTTAGTCTACCTCTGACCATACTCTCATCTGAAGGCTTTAATGAATCCATCAGAGTTGATTGTGATTTTGTCCTCCTGTTGTGGTGTTTCCCCATTACAGCTTGCCACGCGTTTGTTTCTTCGGATTCAACTACGGGCTCTTTAGAACACCCAAGATAGCAGGATGAGATTTGTGGTTTGCTCTGGTCGTCGTCCGTAGGATTCAGAGATTGTGTTCCCGTTATCCGGTCGTTATGGGTAATCGCGTCCGAACATTGTGAGCTGTAACAAGTTGTAGTTTTTGATACTTTTGGTGCTTTAGTCACTGCCTTTTTAACTGGAATATTGCTAAGCGTATTTCGTCGAGTAATTTTATCTTGCAAAAGCTTTCTTAAGTCTGCAAGCTCATATTCCAGTATTTGAACTCTTAATAAAATATAAGAACATCCAACGCAAGATTCGTCCTCGTAGCCGACGGATTTGGCTGACATTACGCTTTTTGCGCGCTTTTCTGGTTTTTGGTTGTAAGTATAAACTGATTGAGTGCTAGTCGTGGATGTCGAAGCCAGCTCAACAGGCTTTCCTTTAAAGGAAGTTCCGTGACTGGTTCTGTTGCTAGCAAACAATTATTTTGAGTCCATGAATGTTAAAACACTGCGTAAAAGTATGTTCTCCTTTGAGCGTATAACGAAAATTTCCGACTGGCTTTGGAGTATGGCGAGTATTTAATGCAATATGAGCAAAAACGTTTATACTTGTTCAAAAACGCTTTTGAAAAATACTATAAACGGTATGAAGAATATTCAGGAACGACTCAGCCGTTCGGAGATGTCGAAGGTCCTGGATAACTTCAGATCTTCACGAGGTTGTACACGTTTGGTTCCCTGAGTGGTTGTCAGTTTTTATTTGTGCAGAGCCTGCGCAGTCAACTTGAATAAGATGATAAACAAATTCCAATTTGATCCGTTTATGACGAATTTCGGCCCAAGAAAGAATTCCAGATGAGCAGGAAGCAAATAAGTACATGCAGTTAAAACAGTATTTTCCGGAAAAGTCCTAGTGAAGTGGTAACGAAGATCAAATTGTCCAAGTTGGAGAACAAATAATTTGTGGTGCTTAAAGGGTCTTCAAGGTCAAGGTCAACCAACATTCGGAAATATTGATGACCCAAAGAGTTCCCTTGGTCTTCCCAGTTTCCCTCTTTTTGACCCTCTGCAAACGGCTACAACATCGTCCGCCATCGCATTTTTCACACCTTAGAGTGACGATGATTGCGGCCTTAACCTTCTTACCGGTGTCAACCCCACATGGACTGTTGAAGATCATGTCAGGTGCCTCTGTCATTGATCTCAGCAATCAACAATGAGAGTATCATGGTCACATCTATGGCACGTCGACCATGACCTTCGTGACCTCTACGTTCCTTTCTTCGTTCGATCCTAAGCACACTTATAGTTCCCACGAAAGTTTCCCCTGTCAAGCATCCTTGGCGGTAAGGCTTATAACTATGAGAAAGGCATTCTGATCACACCTACGGGGGTGGAAAATATCCCCTGTCGTTACATGATTTCTCCCATGATGAGGAGCGTTTGAAGTCTAAAACGCTCTCATTAGCCTGTCGGTCATGCCTCAAGCGCATGGTTTTCTCCCAGGAATTACAGTTTTTCTCCGTAAAACCTACCAACTTTATTCAAAATATACCTTTTCCGTAAAAATGACCAAGACGTTTTTTTCACTGTCTGGTCTTTTTGATTGTTTTTTAAGCACACAGTTTTGTGTCATTTGTCGTTATCAAGAAGCTGACCAACTATTCCTAGCTTAACTGTACACGATTGCGCATTCATTTTATTTTTTCCATTGACAGTGCATTTCCGGTTACTCAAAAAAGAACACATTTATCTTTTGTGTAGAATTCTCTGCTTCACAGCCTGTTGTGAATGTATGCAGTGTATTGCCCCTACGTTCCATCGTGTACTTCAACTTACAGGCTTATTCTATTAAGGATAGTTGACGTTTGATGACGAGAGCAAGAGCAGGATAAGGTCAATAGGACAAAAAAATGTTCGCGATGATGGTTCTTTAAAATATTGAAAAATTATTTTTTTAGATAAATCTATTGATCGGAAAGGAAATATAAACTCCACCAATAAACTTAATTCGTCCAACAGTGAGAAAAATAGTGACAGTAAATGTCACAAAGTAAATCCCGGTCAAATGCAGGCTCGTGAATCCAGTTCATGTTCGCTTGTGATATAGAACCAATTCATTAATGTGGAATGCTTTTTTCAAGTAATTGGCGGGCTCGTACAGTTTCACTCTCCCTATATTCTTAGTGAGCTGTGAAAAGGGGAAAAAGGACAATTCAATTCAATCCAATTTATTGATGGAAGTAGGCATGGGCCTTTGAGTACCATATCTGTAACGCAAAATTAAGTGCGGTGTATAGTGGAATCTTGCGGGTTGCTGTGTTTAAAAAATGACCATAAAATATGACACTTGGGCCGTGAGTATCGTGGTTTAAGCTGAATCCCTCATCAGTCCCGCACATTTTGGAACATAAATCTGTCAATGTTCTTTTTAAAGCTTTCCAGTGATGATGACATCACAGCATCTGCAGGGAGAGCATTCAATGGTTTGACAACTCTGACAGAGAAGGAGAACTTGCGCACACGCGGTTGGGGCTGCTGAACTTGCAGTTTTAATGGGTGACCTCGGAGATTGGTCGTGGTATCAAATGCAAAGAAGTCCGCAAAAGCCAGGTAGCGATCCAATCCCTTCACAATGCGGAATGTCTGTAGGAGATCCCAAATCATTCGCCTATCACTTAGAGGGAATATTGATATTTTAGGCATCTTGCATATTGCAAGAAGCTTTGACTCTTAACCATTTTGACAGCTCTCCTTTTGATTATTTCGAGACATTTGTGATCTTGAACTGTGCAGGGTCTCCATGCTTGTATAGCGTATCACAAATGTGATCACACGAATGCTCTGAAAATCTTGATGAAGCTATGCTTATCAAAATCTGAAAAGACTCTCCTCATGGTGTTCAACACAGACATTGCGGTCTTCGCCAATCTCGAGCAGTGAAAGGACGTTTTTAATATAGAACATAATAAAATTTGTATATTCAAGGTCCAGAGGGCCCCGTCATTGCAAACTTAGTATCGCGGTGTAAATGAATACAGAGCGGATAATAGCTGCACTATATGAAAAGCCATATGAACAGGAAAAATAAGTAGTATGGTAGGCATATCCAATTCAGAATGATTCACCGTTTTTAAAACAAAATTCAACAATCTTTGGAATACACGGTGACCTAGGAAAGAAGCAGTGAAAAAAACTCCTCCAGCTAAATTGGGGGCAGATTTCGGAGAGCCACCAATTAAAAAAACTAGCAGAAAAAAACTGCTGCACTAAAAAATTAATAGCCAGAGTTTATGGGATTGATACGATGTAATGCGATATAGAACTGTGACGTTGCTGACAACGATTGAGGGATCGGAAGGCTCCTTGACAGGTGAGAGATATCATAACAGCCAGAGCTGCTGATTATTACCGCCATGGAGGTGAGAGGGGGGAACTCATCATTGAAAACAGGGTCGAAACGAAGAGAAGAAAGTAGATGTCACGAGATCATCACCAAGGGAACAAACATGCGGTACAGTCAAAATTTTATTTCCGTAAGGAATAAGTTATGGGATATAAAACCGCAAATCTGAGCAGCCTTTTTAGAAACTCGATCTGCATGAGGCGATTAAGCTAGTTTATTCGTTTAACTTAGACCAAAGTCTCTTATGGTTGATCGCTCTAAAAGTGTACTATTTTGCAAAAGTAGGGTTTCGGGAAGCTTGGTGGGGCTAAAGGACATGAAACTCCTCTAAAATGCAGAAAATTTCATCTATTAACTAGAGCTCAAACGTTAAACATTAGTAGATCAGTGTTGATTTTATCAACGCAACAATTAGCGGTGTTTTTAGAAAATGAGCAAATGCACTTGAGCTCGTCACAATAAACGAAAGTTATTGAGTTTTTTAGTATAGTTGAAATTTCGTTTATGTACATAATAAAGAGGAGTGGACCTAGCACCGTTCCTTGAAAAACGCCACTCGTGATCAGCTGAGGCGTCGAGTAGCTTTTACCTACTAAGACCTTCTGGCTGATGTTAGACAAGTAGGAACCAATGAAGTCAAGGAGAGGAGGCCGGATGCCGAGGGCTTCCAGTGTCACCAGAAGACGTCTGTGCGGTACCTTGTCAAAGGCTTTGTGAAGGTCAAAGTAGATCACAGCCACTGACTGTTGCTCATTACGAAGGCAAGTGATGAGGTTAAGAAAAGCTTAGTGGCACACTTCGCGTGACCTTCCAGGTAGAAAACCATATATCGAGTCGCTTAAGAGCTTATTTTCTAAGTAAAAGTTGAGAATTTGATGGAAAATAATTTTTTCAAGACGTTTTGCTAGAGCCGGGGTTTTGTGAATGTCTCGATAATTATTTACGTCCGAACGAGATCCCGACTTGAATAATGGAAGAATAAAAGAGTGCTTCCATGAGTCAGAAAAGAATCCATTTAGAAGATAAACTGAGAATATGTGGCTAAGCAATCGGGGCAAGCACGGCACTCTCTTAATAACTGAGTTTGGAATACCGTCAGTACCCTAAGAGTGCGAGTTTTTAGATGAATTGTTTGCTTAGGAATTAGGTCTATGGAGAAATCAATGGTGCTGAGAACATTGAATGAGGATGCCTGAAACGTTGGAACCGGTTCAGATTATATCGTAAATGATTTGAAATGAACATGGTGGTGGTCATCAGGTCACCATGATCTATTTGGGTTTCCATGTCTTTTAAGGCTGTGCCGTGGAGAAATTAGCCTCTACTGTCAGCTGATCTAGATGGGTTGCCTTAGCGAAGTGTTGCACACTTAAGTCACTTTATTGAGGGAAGTAGGCTTTTGCCCTTGAGCTCCCTATGCGCATTCAAAAATTTAAATAGAATAAAAGTTTACAGTAATAAATCTGAAAAATGTAAATTTAAGGTCATCGATATGTGTAGGCCAGGTGCAAGCTGCCGCTACTGACACAATCTTCATTATATGTAAAATTGTTTCTCAGCAAATGAGTATCTAGTTTGCATTTAAATGTGTCCACAGTTTCTGAAAAGACGACCTGGTCAGGGAGTCCGTTCCATGCTCCAATGACATTCTGCGAAAAGGCGTTCCGACGGCCATCCATATGGACTAACTTCCTCAGCAGTTTAAAGGGATGACACCGCAGATGTTCCGTTCCAGCCAGTTCGAAGAAGTCAGCAAATTCTAGGGCACAACCGCGACCTCTGGCAGATAGATTTGGATGAGGTCACCGCGTAGTTGCCTGTAATTGAGAGGAAACAAATCAATTTCAGCCAGTCGGGCTTCGTAAGGCAGATGACTACGATTCTTCACCATCTTCGTAGCCCTCACCTGCACTCGTTTCAGTTGTCGGTAATCCTTCTTAAAACACGGACGCCAGGTCTGGACGTAATAATCCAAGTGAGATCGAACAAATTCCCCGTAGCTTTTTCGGAAGAGTTCTTTTTCAATCTGCATAAATTTACGTCTGAGCGCAAATAAGACCTCTTTCACGCATTTAGCTGCCTTTAAACACTGGAAAGATGGTTTGAGTGAAGAGTTTAGTAGAACACTTGGGTCCTTTTGGTCCTCGACAATCGAAATGGGCTGCCCATTTAGAAGGTATTTGTAGAAGTAATTCTCCGCACTGGTCCTTCTGGTACGCAGTCTTAGGACCACACACTTCCCAACGTTAAAATTTAAGAGCCAACGAGCAGACCAGCTGCTAAGACGGTTGAGATCCTCTTGAAGTGCGTGCCTATCGAAATCAGATCTGATGACCCTCCGCAATTTAACGTCGTCTGCAAACATGACGGCCGTGCAACCCAAGTCGTTGACACAGTCGTTTATGCACACTAAAGTCAAGTCAAGTTTATTAAGGGAAAGATAGGCAAACGCCTTTGAACTCCCTCTTGGTTACAGTATGGCTAAAAAGCCTCTGGTACATCATGAAAATGTAAAAAAGTTGGTTTGCATAATAGCGTGCGGAAAATAAGCAGCTGTTGGCTCATCAAAAAGAGTAAACATAATGTGTACTTTCAGATATGCCGAGCAGCATGAGTACATGCTATTTTTGGTGACGAGATTCTCGTGGAGTGAGGCATATGCGACGAGTTTGAGCCAATAAAAAATGCTATAAAAATGGTACTCGTAATATAGAAAGTAGTATTGTCATATAAGAGTGTGTTATTCAACTGGGACGTGACTAAGAATATCTGGGGATATTATAGTGGGCACTGCTATACTGGTCCAGGTTTTTCTTAAAAAGCTCAACGGAAGTAGCCATAACAACATCCAGAGGCAGAGCATTCCCAAGCGTCGACCGCTCTCTTGGAGAAGAAGAACTTTCGTGTATCCAGTCTGGCCCCAGTTACACGTAGTTTGAGTGGATGCCCTCGTCTGTGGTTGTTGCTAACTGGAAGAAGTCTCCGTGCGAGGTAGCAGCCCTGACCGCACATGATACGGAATGTTTAGATTGTGGTCACCTCGTAGCTGCCTGTAACTCAAGGGAAAGAGATTAAGGTTAGCTAATCGGGTTTCATAGGGTAATGAGCCCTGTCCAGTCACAAAGTTTGGTTGCACGTCTTTGAACCTTTTCGAGGATATTGAGGTCTTTCGCGTTCCAGGGTCTCCAAGCTTGGATAGCGAACTCCACAATTGCGGCCGCACAAAAGTTCGAAAGACTTTTGGCAAAGCAGTCTTCATCAAAGGCACAGAAAGCCCGCTTGACAAGGCCAGGGCTGACATCGCAGACTTGGCTACCTTTGAACAATGCAGCGAGGGTTTGAGGGAGCGAGATCCACACACCCAAGTCCTTCTGCGCGTCAACTTCTTGCAATGGTATACCATTCAGGTAGTAATCCATGAGGTTTGGAGTGCTAGTTCTACCGACTCGTAGAATAGTGCATTTTTCTCATTGAACGGCAAAAGCCAGTCCTTTGACCATTGTTGAAGTCGGTTTAGGTTTTCCTGCAAATGCTTTACGTCAGCTGCAGTTCTGATGACCCTCCATAGCTTAATGTCATCCGCAAACATGGCGACATCACAATCCAATCCATTGATGCAGTCGTTGACGTACAAAAATGAACAGAATAGGGCCAAGAACGGAGCTCCCCTGGGGAACTCCACTTTCTCAACCGCAACCTCCGCCGACTGCTGGTTACCGACATGGACGGTTTGAGAGCGGCCAAATAAGAAGCTTTTTGATCCATCTGAGGAGATTACCCCAATGCCTGTTCGGTTGAGTTTGTGTAGGAGTCGCTGGGTGAGGACACTATCAAAATGCCTTCTTAAAGTCTATGTAGACTACGTGCAGCGCGCTTCCTTCATCAACTGCTCGCGTCCAATGTTCCAAACAATAGAGCAAGTTCGTTACGCAAGACCTGCCACTTCGAAATCCATGCTGCTCATCAGATAATAATTTATGCTGCTCTAAGAAGTGCATTAGCTCTCGCTTTATTATTTTTTCCATGAGTTTGCAGCAGATTGAGGTGAGGCTAATTGGCCGGTAATTATTTGCGGAGACCTTGCTTCCACCTTTATATAATGGTGTGATTCGTGCAGATTTCCAATCAGCAGGTAACGTGCCGGCTTCGAACGAGGTTTGGAAAATCATTGACAACGGTTTGGCCAGTTCCGCAGCGAGTTCCTTTAGTAACTTCGGCGGTATATCATCTGGGCCCGGTGATTTAGACTCATTCAGAGCCAACAGCTCTTTATAAACATTTGCTTCGTCGAAAGATACAGCCTCGCATTGGTTGACCCTCATCAAGTCGTAGTCGGGAGGATTAAATGCGCTTCACTCGTAAAGATAGATTTAAAGAATTCTGAAAGGTGCCCGCTTTGCTCCGTCCTCACTAATCTCTCGGTTTTCGCTAGTCCTTAGTAAGTGAACTGGTCCTTGTTCACAGCGTGCTTCTTCTAATGTAATTGTAGAATAACTTCGGATTTTTCTACTGCACGGTTCAACAGGCCTTTTTCAAAAATCTTGTCGTCCTGAGAATAAGCCGTTTAACTTTTGTTCCTTTGTGGCCTTGTATGCGTTTTTATGAACGCAGGAGTCTCATCAGCGAGTGATTTCTTCCACAACCTCCGGGCTTTTTATTCACTTCTTTTTCAACGTTTGAGTCAGCCACTCGGGGTCTTTTATCTAGTCTCTTACGTGAAATCGGGCAGTCGGTTGCTGAGGAGAGTATGCACAACTCACTGAACCATTCCCAATCCTCTGTTTATACATTGCCGGAAAGAGCTGATTCCCAGTTGATGTTGTTGAGTCGAGTCTTCATTTGATCAAAGTCACCACGCCAAATATTTCTTCTAAATCTGGTGGGCTGTTCAGGCACCGAAAAACATTGAGTAGTCCCAGTGAAGTACGACGTGGTCACTCCGACCTAGGGAGGTAGACTTTGGCACCTCATCAATACTATCAAGCGATTTCGTAAACACAAGGTCTAAACAGTTTGACTGCTGTCCCTCCCGCACCCTCGTTGGAAATAAGACGTGCTGAGTGAGGAATGACCTGAGTGTCATGTCCAATAAACGTCGGTCAAAAACTAGTTCTGGACCGCGTGCATATACTGAACTCCAGTCAATGAGTGGTGCATTGAAGTCGCCCATTATTAATACGTCGGATCGAGAGGCGAATCTTTCTAGCTCTTCTAACAGGCGAGCGTCAGCCTCGAAGTCACTTTTTGGTGGTCGGTAGACGGTCAGGACTTCAAGACTGTGTGATCTCGGCACCTTTATAGTGAGCCAAATAGCTTCGAGGCTGCATGCAAACTGTTCTGTTTTTTCCGACACTAGGAGTCCGTGTTTTACGTAGGTTACAACGCCTCCTCCCTGACGCCCTTCCCGGTCGCTTCTGAATAGCTGGTAGCCTGGTATAGTTAACTCACGGTCGTCCACGTGGTCAGACAACCAGGTTTCTGTCAAAGAAATTACGTCTGGTGAGAGATCACGACATGGATCTGCATCTCGTCAAACTTTGATAACATACTTTGCGCATTGGTGTACATAAATTTCCAACTTCCGGCTCAGGGACATGTGGTTACGATGCGGCTCGCGCCTTCAGTTAATGCCTCGGCTGCGCGGTCATCCGTACGGGACCTGCCCAATGGAAGAAAAGTGCGGACGCTGCCGAACTTGGTTGTTGTAGATAATCAAATTCCGCTCCCCCTCGCTGAACCGCTTTCTCAGTTCTAGAACTAGTGAACGACGTTTCAGCCTTTCTGCTGGTGAGAAGTCCCGTTGAGTAATGTCCCGAGAGTAATGGCTCTTAGACGGAGCCTTGGGGCACACCACTTAGAACCGAAGTAGGTGTTGACTTCAAGGTATCGATGCACACAGTTAGCAATCTTTCTGTTAGAAAATCTGCGATCCATCTCAGCGGTATTCCTCTTACGCCAACGGCAGATAATTTAAAGATTAGAATTTTGTGTGGGACACTGTCACATGCCTTCTTGAAATCAGTGTAGATGACGTCAACCCTTCCATCTTCGTCCAATGTGCGAGTCCACTGCTCTGTGGAGAGCAATAAACTGGAACGACAAGAGCAAAACTGTCTGAAGCCATGCTGAAGCTCTGAGAGTAATCGGTTTTCCACCAGGATCTTCAGGTCAACAAATTCCTAACTTCCTTTCTAAGAGACTAAAAAAATTTAAAAAAACAACGTCATGATCCCTCAGTTAGTTATTTATCCACACTCAGACGAATTAGGGAAATTCATGATCTAGTTGGACGGAAACAAATAAAAACATAGCAGTGGAACGCTGGGCAATAGAGTCCTCCGAAAAACAGCCCAGATCTTTCGGAAGCAAATGAACACGAATCGAAAAGCAGGTCCCCAACTCATGATTGATGACGCAGGACAAGTAATAACGGACGATAACCAAATAGCAAATTTATTCAATAAGTACTTCTCAGCCAACTTTTCAGTTGAGGAGGAGCCGATACCCCACCAAACAGAAATGACAACATTTACCTTCAATGAGATCTGTTTTAGCGAAGAAAGCGTCAAAAAAGTCATCAGGCAACTTTCTAATTCCACCTCTTATGGGATGGATAAAATCCCACCTTGCATACTGAAGCATATGATATATGCTCCAATACTGCTGTCTAGTCTATTCTCCTTACTCCAATCGAATAGTATGTATCCAGAAATCTGGAAATACTCAAGCATTACACCATTCTTTAAAAACGGGAACCGATCTGATACACAAAGCTATCGTGGTGTTCACTGAACAGCGGTAATAGCAAAAATACTAGACAAAATAATTTCCAAACAAATGCTAAACTATCTAACAAACGCCAACCTCATACCTTCCTCTCAACACGCTTTTCTTACCTAAAAAGTCATATAGTCCCTGCCATCTCACCTTCCTTGAATTCGTTTCTGAAGTAACAGAGATGACGGAAACACGGTAGCTACGATATACTTTGACCTAAAAAGCGTTCGATAAAGTATTCCCATCAAAGGCTTCTAGTGAAGCTAAAAAGTCATGGGATTGGGTCTCCCCTTCTTGAATTTCTAAAATCTTACCTTTAAAACCGATATCAGGTAGTACAAATTCGAAACGTAATCCCAGAACCATCTCAAATTAGTAGTGGAGTACTTCAGGGGACTATCCTAGGTCCCCTCCTATTTCTTATATACATTCACGACTTATCCTCTATATCAACGTCAGCTAAAACGTTTTTATATGCGGACGACTTAAAACTTGCATATGTGATATAACCAGCATACAGTAGCCAGTATGCATAGAACGATTGAAAAATGATCTTAAAAACTGCGAATGGAGTAATTATATGGCAAATGCCATTCTTCCAAGTAAATGTCATCTCCTGACAGGATCCTAATCACTGCCGCGCTCAAACCAAGTCCTAAGTAGAAAAAAAGAAGTTAGAAGCAGCCAGCCATCCAGAGAGAGTGAAGAGAGAGAGAAGAGAGAGAGAGAGAGAGAGAGAGAGAGAGAGAGAGAGAGGAGAGAGAGAGAGAGAGAGAGAGAGAGAGAGAGAGAGAGAGAGAGAGAGAGAGAGAGAGAGAGAGAGAGAGAGAGAGAGAGAGAGAGAGAGAGAGAGAGAGAGAGAGAGAGAGAGAGAGAGAGAGAGAGAGAGAGAGAGAGAGAGAGAGAGAGAGAGAGAGAGAGAGAGTATTGCCAGGTCTGGTACAGAAGGAATAAATTAAAAGTTGGAGCAGGCTGGCAGCCGGGCGAAAGGCGCACGTCCGGCGCAACCGGAGCAGGCGTCAGAGTGCCTTGATCTGGGGCAGGCTTGAGTTATCCTTGAATTCTATTGGTCAAAAAAAACCAGACAGGGACTCTCCGCTTAAGAGGTTGGCCGCACGCGGTGGGAGCTACATACAATCCCTTAGAATATCCGACGTATGGCTGCGCTGAGGCTTTCCAATTCCAGCTCTGAAGCCCGGCAACAAAAAGCCCTTTTGTGTGGAATTACTTTAAACCCCTCGAGGGTGAGTTCAGCAGAATCGTTTGGACCCGAACTCAGTGTTTGGCATGCATGAGCCAGATGGCGTTCAATGCCTCCAGCCACAGCAACCCAGCTGAAACATCTGAAGAGTCGTCATGGCGACGTTGCATAGCGTGAAGAAGAGCAACGTGTTAGGATCAATTATGTGAACGCTGCTGCTGGTGTTGGTGATGATGGTGGCACCCTTAAAGGTCGCCGAAAAAACGATTCTGACACCTGTCGACTGAGCTACAACAGATCGAATTTGATTATCCCGAAAACACGCGGGAACTCTCAGCTTCAGAGCTTGGCTATACCGTCCCTGTTATCTCTGGCAATATGAGGTTGACTTGTATCTTCGGCATGCAAGCCGGACTCGGAGGCAACTTTCTGACTTTTGCGTTGATCAGGCTCTGTAACAGATTAATCCGTCTTGGACTTGCCTTGTTTCTGAATATCACTCATACTATCGAAAACGTAGAAAAGTATATGTAAGTTTATTTACTTTGACAGAGTCGAGGCAGTTTAGAAAAATATAAGTTCGGTGATAACAAATGATATAGGCTAAAATTAAAGTGGAGGCCATTAATGCGGACCGAGACGTGGTCGAAAGAGAAGTCCACCAAGACGTCAATGTCGTTGGCCGGATGAGATTCAATGATCAATACGGTCGCTAGAGGGCAAAGGTAAACTAAAAACGAAAGTGAAAGTGATTCAAGGTTCCCACCGTGTCCGTTTCCCTGCCCCCTCCACCACCTCTTACGTTTGGGCACTGTCCTCATTGCCTACATCGATAGCGGGTGACGGGATAACAATTACTACTGCTACAGGAGGATGGGTAGAGTGTCAGGTGAACGAGAGGGAAGTTCACCGTGGTATGGCTTGATTTTAGAAAAGTGGGCTCTAAAAGGGGTCACCAAAGGTTGGACTGCATCCCCAATCAGAAATTCGGAAGGAAGAATAGGGTATAAAATGACCAAGGGCCCCGCCACTGATAGTGGAAATTAGATCCTGCACCGCGGGGCGTTACTGCATTGAAATGCAAGACTACCTCACCTGTTTGGAAGGATTGCCCACAACATTGACGGTCATAGTTTACTTTTTTATGTGTTGAAGCGGCTTTGAATGGCCAAAGGGTTGAATTTTGTGCATGTCGGATGACCTGCCGAAGATGTTTGCAACATTCAGTGGTTAGAATTGGGTCTGGAGTAGGGTAGGTCATGGGTCAAATTGCTTGGTAGGCGTAACTCGCGTCCCATGTTCCAGAAATGGGGCGTAAAACCGATAGTGGAATGGGTTGAGCTGCGGCAGGCTGGGAGACAGAATGGGAGGTTGACTTCCAAATTATGCTCATGATCTTCCTGTAGGAAAGCTAGGAATATGTATTTCAGAGTACGGTTGGTTCGCTCGACTAGCCCGTTCCCTTCTGGATGGTAGGGTGTTGTACCAGGCTTGTGGACGTTTAGAAGTTGGCATACTCCTTGGAATAGCCGCAAGTCGGAACTGAACCCAAAATCGGAATAGAACGACAGGGGCCTGCCCCAATGGCAAAACCCATTCGCCAGTGATGGCGTTTGCAACGGATTATGCATCCTGGTGCAGTAGGGGCACCACCCCGATCCATTTTATGAAATAATCGATAATCACAACGGCTACATAGGCTCCCTTGGGGATGGAATATGGGGATTTAAAAGTAGCGTACGTGTGACAGGACTGGCACAAATGAAGGGCAGATGAACGGAGGTGTGGCCAGCAAAACCACGTGCGAGCTGCCAGCTCTTTTTGTTTCTGGCCACGAGGTCCTAACTCCCTGTGGACATCTATCAACACATTTTCAAAAAGCGAACAAGTTACTGCGGGTTGTAATCGTTTCGAATGTGGATCACGGGGAAAAAGGAGGTAAGGTTCGCGTGTGAGAAGAATACGAGCCCCTTGGCTGGAAGCGATAATGTCTTGTGTAGTTGGTGTTTGTCTGGCGGGTCATCGTCGGCTAGTGTAATGGACCCTAGGCGGAGTAAGGCATGTGCCTTAGTATATGTTCAGACAGGGCGGTATTGGCATTCGAAATCAAAATTTTCTAGGATTTCTTGCCAATGGGCTAGTTGGTCCGTTGGACTTTTACTAGACTGGAGCCGTTTGAGCGCTCTGGCAGTGGAAGATAAGTCCACCGAGAGGTTAGGGCCGTTAGTAGGAGGAGATTCGATGACCTATACGGTCGCTAGGTGGCAAAGGGAAAATAAAAACGAAAGTGGTTCAAAGATCCCGGTCTCTCATCTGCCCGTTTCATGGCCACACGCGGTGTGAGCTGCAGACATTGCCTGCAAGTACTCACTAGAAAGGGGGGGGCGATTTCGCGTCAGATGCCCCCCCCCCCCAGTTGGGTGACTCCAGATCTGTAACTCGCAAATAAGTACGAAGCAGGACTACAAAGTGGTTGAATGCGGGCACCGAGCATGATTTATGGCGGGATTGCAGATCATACGTCAGTTTGACCGTCGTTATCCGACGAAGGGGTGTAGGGTACTAGTTAGGGGTAGCACCACACAGATAGCGTTTGGTCGCTCCATTTGTCTCGTACAGGTGGTGAATGCTCCTGTGGCCGCCTCTAACTGGTACCCAACTCTCACCTGTGGCTCCTCGACGTTGGGTTCTTCCCAGCGGCCACACCCCGGGCAACCGTCACGACCGGCGGGCTAAACCAGGTGAGGGTCTCCGGTGTTGTGTGTGTGCCTCCACACCCGGTATGTCTGACTCCCGAATATCCTACCTCCCCCTTTCAAAAAGTCATACGGTCGGTGCAACAGCAACATCGTAGGCGGACCAGGCTAACTGGGGTCGTTCTACCACTAAAACAAAACCGCGACCCATAGTCGAGTTCGGCAGCCGTCTGGGGTGTCCGAGCAGCCCTATTTAGGGACAGCACTGCTTGCATCCTCGCGGAGGAAGATGCTAGAAAAGGTGCCTTAAAACTTGCTGGTTATCACGTCTTCTGCAGTCGGCCGCGGCTCGCAGATCGCAAAATACGCGGTCGTAAAACTCAAACAAACAACAATACCCACCGTCCCCATCCCCCTCGCCATACCCTCCAGGCTGCTCGGGTGAGTCCACTCACACTAACAGCCTGGGATGTTCGTTCCCTTTTAGACAATCCTAGAAGCAACCGGCCGGAACGAAGGACGGCGCTAGTCGCTCGGGAACTGGCGCGCTACAAGGTGGACATTGCTGCTCTCAGTGAGACCCGATTCTCTGAGCAGGGTCAGCTGGAGGAGGTGGGTGCCGGCTACACCTTCCTCGGGAGCGGCCGGCCAAAGGCAGAGCGACGCGACGCTGGTGTCGCCTTTGCCATCCGGAACGACATTGTGGGACGTCTGTCCCGTCT